>JAJNNQ010000167.1:0-214760 GCA_027886175.1 Phylloscopus collybita | reverse complement strand
TAGTAACGGACATCAGGAACGTGGGGTGGAGACTTTGGTTTCCCATAAAAATGGGCCACCCGTTCGTGTCTAAAGCTGTCTGCCTGCCACTGGGGATCTTCGTAATAAAATTCCAATAAAATTCCAGAGAAATGAGGATATCTCCCAGGTGCAATCTACCACCAGATGGAAGATTTTCTGCCCTTGTAGTTCCAAACGCCTTCTACAAATTGACATCAGGAACGTGGGGTGGAGACTTTGTTTTCCCATGGAAATGGGCCACCGTTTGTGTCTAATGCTATGTGACTGCCACTGGGATTATGCCTAGTAAAATCCCGTACAAATGAGGATATCTCCCAGATAGAGTCTACCACCAGATGAAAGTTTGTCTGCCCTTGTAATGCCAAAGGCCTCCTACAAACTGACATCAGGATTCTGGAAAGGAGGCTTTGGTTTCCCATGGAAAAGGGCCACCCTTGGTGTTTAATGCTGTCTCCTTGCCACTGGGCTTATGACTACTGAAATTACATACAAATGAGGATATCTCCCTAGCAAAATTTCCCACCAGATGGAAGTTTGTCTGCCCTTTTAATGCCAAAGGCCTACTAAAAAACTGACATCAGGAGCCTGGTTGGAGACTTTGTTTTCCCATGGAAAAGGGCCACCGTTCCTCTCTAATGCTGTCTGCCTGCCACTGGGCTTCTACCTGATGAAATTCCATAAAAATGAGGATATCTCAACGATGCAATCAACCACCAGACGGAAGTTTGTCTGCCCTTGTAGTGCCAAAGGCCTCCTAGAAACGGACATCAGGAACGAGGGGTGGAGACTTTGGTTTTCCATCAAATGGGCCATTTTTCTTGTCTAATGCTGTCTGCCTGCCACTGAGTTTCTTCCTACTAAAATTCCACTAAAATTCCATAGAAATGAGGATATCTCCCAGGTGCAATCTACAACCAGATGGAAGTTTCTCTGCCCTTATATTGGAAAACGTCTCCTACAAAGTGACATCAGCAACATGGGGTGGAGATTTTGGTTTCCCATGGAAAAGGGCCACTGTTCGTGTGTAATGCTGTCTGCCAGATACTGGGCTTATGCCTACTAAAATTCCACTAAAATTCCATACAAATGAGGATACCTCCCAGGTGCAATCTACCACCAGATGGAAGTTTGTCTGCCCTTGTAGTGTTAAAGGCTTCCTACAAATTAACATCAGGAACCTGGGGCGTAGACTTTGGTTTCCCATGGAAAAGGGGCCACCGTTCGTGTCTAATGCTGTCTGCCTGGCACTGTGGTTATGACTGCTGCAGTTCCATACAAATGCTGATAAGTCCCAGGTGCAATCTACCACCAGGTGGAAGTTTGTCTGCCCTTGAAGTGCCAAAGGCCTCCTAAAAATTGACATCAGGAACGTGCGGTGGAGACTTTGTTTTCCCATGGAAATGGGCCACCCTTTTTGTCTAATGCTATGTGCCTGCCACTGGGCGTATGCCTAGTAAAATTCCATAAAAATGAGGATATCTCCCAGATGGAGTCTACCACCAGTTGAAAGTTTGTCTGCCCTTGTAATGCAACGGCCTCCTACAAACTGACATCAGGAACCTGGAGAGGACGCTTTGGTTTCCCATGGAAAAGGGCCACCCTTGGTGTTTAATGCTGTCTCCTTGCCACTGACTTATGACTACTGAAATTACATACAAATGAGGATATCTCCCAGACGCAATATGCCACCAGATGGAAATTTGTCTGCTCTTGCAGTGCCAAAGGCCTCCTTCAAACTGACATTCGGAACCTCACCTGGAGACTTTGGTTTCCTATAGAAAAGGCCCACCATTCATGTTTAATGCTGTCTGTCTGCCATTGGGCTTCTGAGTACTAAAATACCACTAAAATTCCATAAAAATGAGGATATCTCCCAGGTGCAATCTACCACCAGGTGGAAGTTTGTCAGCCCTTGCAGTGCCAAAAGCCTCCTAAAAACTGACATCAGGAACATAGGATGGATAATTTGTTTTTCCATGGAAAGGGGCCACTGTTCGTGTCTAATGCTGTCTGCCTGCCAGTGGGCAGAAGCCTACCAAAATTCCCTACAGATGAGGATATCTCCCAAATGCAATTTCCCACCAGATGGAAGTTTGTCTGCCCTTTTTATGCCAAAGGCCTCCTACAAACTGACATCAGGAGCCTGGGTTGGAGACTTTGTTTTCCCATGGAAAAGGGCCACCGTTCGTGTCTAATGCTGTCTGCCTGCCACTGGGCTTCTATCTGCTGAAATTCCATACAAATGTGGATATCTTCCCGATGCAATCAACCACCAGACGGAAGTTTTTCTGCCCTTGTACTGTCAATGGCCTACTAAAACCTGACATCGGGAACGTGGTGTGGAGACTTTGGTTTCCCTAGGAAAAGGACCACCGTTCCTGTCTAATGCTGTCTGCCTGGCACTGTGGTTATGACTGCTGAAGGTCCATACAAATGAGGATATCTCCCAGGAGCAATCTACCACCAGGTGGAAGTTTGTCTACCCTTGTACTGCCGAAGGCCTCCTAGTAACGGACATCAGGAACGTGGGGTGGAGACTTTGGTTTCCCATAAAAATGGGCCACCGTTCGTGTCTAAAGCTGTCTGCCTGCCACTGGGGATCTTCGTAATAAAATTCCAATAAAATTCCAGAGAAATGAGGATATCTCCCAGGTGCAATCTACCACCAGATGGAAGATTTTCTGCCCTTGTAGTTCCAAACGCCTTCTACAAATTGACATCAGGAACGTGGGGTGGAGACTTTGTTTTCCCATGGAAATGGGCCACCGTTTGTGTCTAATGCTATGTGACTGCCACTGGGATTATGCCTAGTAAAATCCCGTACAAATGAGGATATCTCCCAGATAGAGTCTACCACCAGATGAAAGTTTGTCTGCCCGTGTAATGCCAAAGGCCTCCTACAAACTTGACATCAGGATTCTGGAAAGGAGGCTTTGGTTTCCCATGGAAAAGGGGCACCCTTGTTGTTTAATGCTGTCTCCTTGCCACTGGGCTTATGACTACTGAAATTACATACAAATGAGGATATCTCCCTAACAAAATTTCCCACCAGATGGAAGTTTGTCTGCCCTTTTAATGCCAAAGGCCTACTAAAAACTGACATCAGGAGCCTGGTTGGAGACTTTGTTTTCCCATGGAAAAGGGCCACCGTTCCTCTCTAATGCTGTCTGCCTGCCACTGGGCTTCTACCTGATGAAATTCCATAAAAATGAGGATATCTCAACGATGCAATCAACCACCAGACGGAAGTTTGTCTGCCCTTGTAGTGCCAAAGGCCTCCTAGAAACGGACATCAGGAACGAGGGGTGGAGACTTTGGTTTTCCATCAAATGGGCCATTTTTCTTGTCTAATGCTGTCTGCCTGCCACGGGGTTTCTTCCTACTAAAATTCCACTAAAATTCCATAGAAATGAGGATATCTCCCAGGTGCAATCTACAACCAGATGGAAGTTTCTCTGCCCTTATATTGGAAAACGTCTCCTACAAAGTGACATCAGCAACATGGGGTGGAGATTTTGGTTTCCCATGGAAAAGGGCCACTGTTCGTGTGTAATGCTGTCTGCCAGATACTGGGCTTATGCCTACTAAAATTCCACTAAAATTCCATACAAATGAGGATACCTCCCAGGTGCAATCTACCACCAGATGGAAGTTTGTCTGCCCTTGTAGTGTTAAAGGCTTCCTACAAATTAACATCAGGAACCTGGGGCGTAGACTTTGGTTTCCCATGGAAAAGGGCCACCGTTCGTGTCTAATGCTGTCTGCCTGGCACTGTGGTTATGACTGCTGCAGTTCCATACAAATGCTGATAAGTCCCAGGTGCAATCTACCACCAGGTGGAAGTTTGTCTGCCCTTGAAGTGCCAAAGGCCTCCTAAAAATTGACATCAGGAACGTGCGGTGGAGACTTTGTTTTCCCATGGAAATGGGCCACCCTTTTTGTCTAATGCTATGTGCCTGCCACTGGGCGTATGCCTAGTAAAATTCCATAAAAATGAGGATATCTCCCAGATGGAGTCTACCACCAGTTGAAAGTTTGTCTGCCCTTGTAATGCAACGGCCTCCTACAAACTGACATCAGGAACCTGGAGAGGACGCTTTGGTTTCCCATGGAAAAGGGCCACCCTTGGTGTTTAATGCTGTCTCCTTGCCACTGACTTATGACTACTGAAATTACATACAAATGAGGATATCTCCCAGACGCAATATGCCACCAGATGGAAATTTGTCTGCTCTTGCAGTGCCAAAGGCCTCCTTCAAACTGACATTCGGAACCTCACCTGGAGACTTTGGTTTCCTATAGAAAAGGCCCACCATTCATGTTTAATGCTGTCTGTCTGCCATTGGGCTTCTGAGTACTAAAATACCACTAAAATTCCATAAAAATGAGGATATCTCCCAGGTGCAATCTACCACCAGGTGGAAGTTTGTCAGCCCTTGCAGTGCCAAAAGCCTCCTAAAAACTGACATCAGGAACATAGGATGGATAATTTGTTTTTCCATGGAAAGGGGCCACAGTTCGTGTCTAATGCTGTCTGCCTGCCAGTGGGCAGAAGCCTACCAAAATTCCCTACAAATGAGGATATCTCCCAAATGCAATTTCCCACCAGATGGAAGTTTGTCTGCCCTTTTTATGCCAAAGGCCTCCTACAAACTGACATCAGGAGCCTGGGTTGGAGACTTTGTTTTCCCATGGAAAAGGGCCACCGTTCGTGTCTAATGCTGTCTGCCTGCCACTGGGCTTCTATCTGCTGAAATTCCATACAAATGTGGATATCTTCCCGATGCAATCAACCACCAGACGGAAGTTTTTCTGCCCTTGTACTGTCAATGGCCTACTAAAACCACACCGGGAACGTGGTGTGGAGACTTTGGTTTCCCTAGGAAAAGGACCACCGTTCCTGTCTAATGCTGTCTGCCTGGCACTGTGGTTATGACTGCTGAAGGTCCATACAAATGAGGATATCTCCCAGGAGCAATCTACCACCAGGTGGAAGTTTGTCTACCCTTGTACTGCCGAAGGCCTCCTAGTAACGGACATCAGGAACGTGGGGTGGAGACTTTGGTTTCCCATAAAAATGGGCCACCGTTCGTGTCTAAAGCTGTCTGCCTGCCACTGGGGATCTTCGTAATAAAATTCCAATAAAATTCCAGAGAAATGAGGATATCTCCCAGGTGCAATCTACCACCAGATGGAAGATTTTCTGCCCTTGTAGTTCCAAACGCCTTCTACAAATTGACATCAGGAACGTGGGGTGGAGACTTTGTTTTCCCATGGAAATGGGCCACCGTTTGTGTCTAATGCTATGTGACTGCCACTGGGATTATGCCTAGTAAAATCCCGTACAAATGAGGATATCTCCCAGATAGAGTCTACACCAGATGAAAGTTTGTCTGCCCTTGTAATGCCAAAGGCCTCCTACAAACTGACATCAGGATTCTGGAAAGGAGGCTTTGGTTTCCCATGGAAAAGGGGCACCCTTGTTGTTTAATGCTGTCTCCTTGCCACTGGGCTTATGACTACTGAAATTACATACAAATGAGGATATCTCCCTAACAAAATTTCCCACCAGATGGAAGTTTGTCTGCCCTTTTAATGCCAAAGGGCCTACTAAAAACTGACATCAGGAGCCTGGTTGGAGGACTTTGTTTTCCCATGGAAAAGGGCCACCGTTCCTCTCTAATGCTGTCTGCCTGCCACTGGGCTTCTACCTGATGAAATTCCATAAAAATGAGGATATCTCAACGATGCAATCAACCACCAGACGGAAGTTTGTCTGCCCTTGTAGTGCCAAAGGCCTCCTAGAAACGGACATCAGGAACGAGGGGTGGAGACTTTGGTTTTCCATCAAATGGGCCATTTTTCTTGTCTAATGCTGTCTGCCTGCCACTGAGTTTCTTCCTACTAAAATTCCACTAAAACTCCATAGAAATGAGGATATCTCCCAGGTGCAATCTACAACCAGATGGAAGTTTCTCTGCCCTTATATTGGAAAACGTCTCCTACAAAGTGACATCAGCAACATGGGGTGGAGATTTTGGTTTCCCATGGAAAAGGGCCACTGTTCGTGTGTAATGCTGTCTGCCAGATACTGGGCTTATGCCTACTAAAATTCCACTAAAATTCCATACAAATGAGGATACCTCCCAGGTGCAATCTACCACCAGATGGAAGTTTGTCTGCCCTTGTAGTGTTAAAGGCTTCCTACAAATTAACATCAGGAACCTGGGGCGTAGACTTTGGTTTCCCATGGAAAAGGGCCACCGTTCGTGTCTAATGCTGTCTGCCTGGCACTGTGGTTATGACTGCTGCAGTTCCATACAAATGCTGATAAGTCCCAGGTGCAATCTACCACCAGGTGGAAGTTTGTCTGCCCTTGAAGTGCCAAAGGCCTCCTAAAAATTGACATCAGGAACGTGCGGTGGAGACTTTGTTTTCCCATGGAAATGGGCCACCCTTTTTGTCTAATGCTATGTGCCTGCCACTGGGCGTATGCCTAGTAAAATTCCATAAAAATGAGGATATCTCCCAGATGGAGTCTACCACCAGTTGAAAGTTTGTCTGCCCTTGTAATGCCAAAGGCCTCCTACAAACTGACATCAGGAACCTGGAGAGGACGCTTTGGTTTCCCATGGAAAAGGGCCACCCTTGGTGTTTAATGCTGTCTCCTTGCCACTGACTTATGACTACTGAAATTACATACAAATGAGGATATCTCCCAGACGCCATATGCCACCAGATGGAAATTTGTCTGCTCTTGCAGTGCCAAAGGCCTCCTTCAAACTGACATTCGGAACCTCACCTGGAGACTTTGGTTTCCTATAGAAAAGGCCCACCATTCATGTTTAATGCTGTCTGTCTGCCATTGGGCTTCTGAGTACTAAAATACCACTAAAATGTCCATAAAAATGAGGATATCTCCCAGGTGCAATCTACCACCAGGTGGAAGTTTGTCAGCCCTTGCAGTGCCAAAAGCCTCCTAAAAACTGACATCAGGAACATAGGATGGATAATTTGTTTTTCCATGGAAAGGGGCCACTGTTCGTGTCTAATGCTGTCTGCCTGCCAGTGGGCAGAAGCCTACCAAAATTCCCTACAAATGAGGATATCTCCCAAATGCAATTTCCCACCAGATGGAAGTTTGTCTGCCCTTTTTATGCCAAAGGCCTCCTACAAACTGACATCAGGAGCCTGGGTTGGAGACTTTGTTTTCCCATGGAAAAGGGCCACCGTTCGTGTCTAATGCTGTCTGCCTGCCACTGGGCTTCTATCTGCTGAAATTCCATACAAATGTGGATATCTTCCCGATGCAATCAACCACCAGACGGAAGTTTTTCTGCCCTTGTACTGTCAATGGCCTACTAAAACCTGACATCGGGAACGTGGTGTGGAGACTTTGGTTTCCCTAGGAAAAGGACCACCGTTCCTGTCTAATGCTGTCTGCCTGGCACTGTGGTTATGACTGCTGAAGGTCCATACAAATGAGGATATCTCCCAGGAGCAATCTACCACCAGGAGGAAGTTTGTCTACCCTTGTACTGCCGAAGGCCTCCTAGTAACGGACATCAGGAACGTGGGGTGGAGACTTTGGTTTCCCATAAAAATGGGCCACCGTTCGTGTCTAAAGCTGTCTGCCTGCCACTGGGGATCTTCGTAATAAAATTCCAATAAAATTCCAGAGAAATGAGGATATCTCCCAGGTGCAATCTACCACCAGATGGAAGATTTTCTGCCCTTGTAGTTCCAAACGCCTTCTACAAATTGACATCAGGAACGTGGCTTGGAGACTTTGGCTGCCCATGGGAAAAGGGCCACCGTTCATGTCCAATGCTGTCTGCCTGCCACTGGGCTTCTACCTGCTGAAGTTCCATACAAATGAGGATATCTCCCCGATGCAATCAACCACCAGACGGAAGTTTGTCTACCTTTGTAGTGTCAAAGGCTTCCTAGAAACGGACATCAGGAACGTGGGGGTGGAGACTTTGGTTTCCCATAAAAATGGGCCATTGTTCGTGTCTAATGCTGTCTGCCTGCCACTGTGCTTCTTCCTACTAAAATTCCACTAAAACTCCATAGAAATGAGGATATCTCCCAGGTGCAATCTACAACCAGATGGAAGTTTCTCTGCCCTTATATTGGAAAACGCCTCCTACAAAGTGACAGAAGCAACGTGGGGTGGAGATTTTGGTTTCCCATGGGAAAGGGCCACTGTTCGTGTCTAATGCTGTCTGCCTGCCACTGGAGTTATGCCTACTGAAATTCCTCACAAATGAGGATATTTCCCAGATGGAATCTCCCCACCAGTTGGAAGTTTGTTTGCCCTTCTAGTGCCAAAGGCCTCCTAAAAACTGACATCAGGAACCTGGGGTGGAGACTTTGGTTTCTCATGGAAATGGGCCACCGTTCGTGTCTAATAATGTCTGTCGGCCATTGGGCTTCTACCTACGAAAATTCCACTGAAATTCCATACAAATGAAGACATCTCCTGGGTGCAGTCTACCGCCAGATATAAGTTTTTCTGCCCTTGTATTTCCAAAGGCCTTCTACAAACTGACATGAGGAGCCTGGAGTGGACACTTTGGTTTCCCATGGATATGGGCCAGCGTTCGTGTGTAAAGCAGTCTGCCTGCCGCTGGATTTCTGCCTACTTTAATACCACTGAAATTCCATAAAAATGAGGATATCTCCCAGGTGCAATCTACCACCAGATGGAAGTTTTTCTGCCCTTGTACTTCCAAAGGCCTCTTGCAAACTAATATCAGGAACGTGGGGTAGAGACTTCGGTTTCCCATGGAAAAGGACCACCGTTTGTGTCTAATGCTGTCTGCCTGCCACTGGGGTTATGCCTGCTGAAATTCCTCACAAATGAGGATATCTCCCGCACGGAATCTACCACCAGTTGGAAGTTTATCTGCCCTTGTAGTTCCAAAGGCCTCCTACAAACTGACATCAGGCACGTGAGATGGAGACTTTGGTTTCCCAAGGAAATGGACCACAGTTCGTGTCTAATGCAGTCCGCGAGACACTGGGCTTATGCCGACTAAAATTCCACTAAAATTCTATACAAATGAGGATGTCTCCCAGGTGCAATCTACCACCAGATGGAAGTTTGTCTGCCCCTGAAGAGCCAAAGGCTTCCTACAAATTGACATCAAGAACCTGAGGCGGAGACTTTGGTTTCCCATGGAAAAGGGCCACCGTTCGCGTCTAATACTGTCTGCCTGCCACTGGGCTTATGGCTATTAAAATTCCATACAAATGAGGATATCTCCTAGATGCAATATGCCACCAATAGGAACTTTGTCTCCTCCTGTAGTGCCAGAGGCCTCCTAGAAAATGACATGAGGACCCTGGGGTGGAGACTTTGGTTTCCCATGGAAATGAGCCACTATTCATGTCTAATTCTGTCTACCTGCAGCTGGGATTCTGTCCACTAATATTCCACTAAAATTCCATACAAATGAGTATATCTCCCAGGTGCAATCTAACACCAGATGGAAGATTCTCTGCCCTTGTGTTTCCAAAGGCCTCCTACAAACTGCCATCAGGAACCTTGGGTGGAGACTTTGCTTTCCCATGGAAAAGGACCACCGTTCCTGTCTAATGCTGTCTGCCTGGCACTGTGGTGATGACTGCTGAAGCTCCATACAAATGAGGATATCTCCCAGGTGTAATCTACCACTGGGTGGAAGTTTTTCTGCCCCCGTAGTGCCAAAGGCCTCCTAAAAACTGACATCCTGAACGGGGGGTGGAGACTTTTGTTTCCCAAAGAAATGCCCACCGTTCCTGTCTAATGCTGCCTGGCAGCCACTGGCCTTATGCCTACTAAAATTCCACTAAAATTCTATAGAAATGAGGTTATCTCCCAGGTGCAATCTACCACCAGATGGCAGTTTGCCTGCCCTTGTAGTTCCAAAGGCCTCCTACAAACTGACATCAGGAACGTGAGGTGGAGACTTTGGTTTCCCATGGAAAAGGTCCATTGTTCGTGTCTAATGCTGTCTGCCTGCCACTGATCTTCTGCCATCTGAAATTCCATACAAATGAGGATATCTCCTCAATGCAATCAACCACCAGACGGAACTTTGTCTGCCCTTGTAGTGCCAAAGGCCTCCTACAAACTGACATCAGGATCCTGGAGTGGAGACTTTGGTTTCCCATGGAAATGGGACAGTGTTCGTGTCTAATGATATTTGCCTGCCACAAGGCTTCTGCCTATTAAAATTCCAATAAAATTCTATACCATTGAAGATGTTTCTCACGTGCAATCTACTACCAAATGGAAGTTTGTCTCCCCCTGTAGAGCAAAAGGCTTCCTACAAATTGACATCAAGAAGCTGGGGTGGAGACTTTGGTTTCCCATGGCAAAGGGCCACGGTTCCTGTCTAATGCTGTCTGCCTGCCACTGGGCTTATGCCTACTAAAATTACATACAAATGAGGATATCTCCCAGATGCAATATGCCACCAGTTGGAAGTTTGTCTCGTCTTGTAGTGCCAGAGGCCTCCTAGAAAATGACATCAGGAACCTGGGGTGGAGACTTTGGTTTCCCATGGAAATGGGCCACTATTCATGTCTAATTCTGTCTGCCTGCCGCTGGGATTCTGCCTACTAAAATTCCACTAAAATTCCATACAAATGCGAATATCTCCCAGGTGCAAACTAACACCAGATGGAAGTTTCTCTGCCCTTATGTTTCCAAAGGCCTCCTACAAACTGCCATCAGAAACCTAGGGTGGAGACTTTGGTTTCCCATGGAAAAGGACCATCGTTCCTGTCTAATGCTGTCTGCCTGGCACTGTGGTTATGACTGCTGAAGTTCCATACAAATGAGGATATCTCCCAGATGCAATATGCCACCAGATGGAAGTTTGTCTACCCTTGTACTGCCGAAGGCCTCCTAGTAACGGACATCAGGAACGTGGGGTGGAGACTTTGGTTTCCCATAAAAATGGGCCACCGTTCGTGTCTAAAGCTGTCTGCCTGCCACTGGGGATCTTCGTAATAAAATTCCAATAAAATTCCAGAGAAATGAGGATATCTCCCAGGTGCAATCTACCACCAGATGGAAGTTTTTCTGCCCTTGTAGTTCCAAACGCCTTCTACAAATTGACATCAGGAACGTGGGGTGGAGACTTTGTTTTCCCATGGAAATGGGCCACCGTTTGTGTCTAATGCTATGTGACTGCCACTGGGATTATGCCTAGTAAAATCCCGTACAAATGAGGATATCTCCCAGATAGAGTCTACCACCAGATGAAAGTTTGTCTGCCCTTGTAATGCCAAAGGCCTCCTACAAACTGACATCAGGATTCTGGAAAGGAGGCTTTGGTTTCCCATGGAAAAGGGGCACCCTTGTTGTTTAATGCTGTCTCCTTGCCACTGGGCTTATGACTACTGAAATTACATACAAATGAGGATATCTCCCTAACAAAATTTCCCACCAGATGGAAGTTTGTCTGCCCTTTTAATGCCAAAGGCCTACTAAAAACTGACATCAGGAGCCTGGGTTGGAGATTTTGTTTTCCCATGGAAAAGGGCCACCGTTCCTCTCTAATGCTGTCTGCCTGCCACTGGGCTTCTACCTGATGAAATTCCATAAAAATGAGGATATCTCAACGATGCAATCAACCACCAGACGGAAGTTTGTCTGCCCTTGTAGTGCCAAAGGCCTCCTAGAAACGGACATCAGGAACGAGGGGTGGAGACTTTGGTTTTCCATCAAATGGGCCATTTTTCTTGTCTAATGCTGTCTGCCTGCCACTGAGTTTCTTCCTACTAAAATTCCACTAAAATTCCATAGAAATGAGGATATCTCCCAGGTGCAATCTACAACCAGATGGAAGTTTCTCTGCCCTTATATTGGAAAACGTCTCCTACAAAGTGACATCAGCAACATGGGGTGGAGATTTTGGTTTCCCATGGAAAAGGGCCACTGTTCGTGTGTAATGCTGTCTGCCAGATACTGGGCTTATGCCTACTAAAATTCCACTAAAATTCCATACAAATGAGGATACCTCCCAGGTGCAATCTACCACCAGATGGAAGTTTGTCTGCCCTTGTAGTGTTAAAGGCTTCCTACAAATTAACATCAGGAACCTGGGGCGTAGACTTTGGTTTCCCATGGAAAAGGGCCACCGTTCGTGTCTAATGCTGTCTGCCTGGCACTGTGGTTATGACTGCTGCAGTTCCATACAAATGCTGATAAGTCCCAGGTGCAATCTACCACCAGGTGGAAGTTTGTCTGCCCTTGAAGTGCCAAAGGCCTCCTAAAAATTGACATCAGGAACGTGCGGTGGAGACTTTGTTTTCCCATGGAAATGGGCCACCCTTTTTGTCTAATGCTATGTGCCTGCCACTGGGCGTATGCCTAGTAAAATTCCATAAAAATGAGGATATCTCCCAGATGGAGTCTACCACCAGTTGAAAGTTTGTCTGCCCTTGTAATGCAACGGCCTCCTACAAACTGACATCAGGAACCTGGAGAGGACGCTTTGGTTTCTCATGGAAAAGGGCCACCCTTGGTGTTTAATGCTGTCTCCTTGCCACTGACTTATGACTACTGAAATTACATACAAATGAGGATATCTCCCAGACGCAATATGCCACCAGATGGAAATTTGTCTGCTCTTGCAGTGCCAAAGGCCTCCTTCAAACTGACATTCGGAACCTCACCTGGAGACTTTGGTTTCCTATAGAAAAGGCCCACCATTCATGTTTAATGCTGTCTGTCTGCCATTGGGCTTCTGAGTACTAAAATACCACTAAAATTCCATAAAAATGAGGATATCTCCCAGGTGCAATTTACCACCAGGTGGAAGTTTGTCAGCCCTTGCAGTGCCAAAAGCCTCCTAAAAACTGACATCAGGAACATAGGATGGATAATTTGTTTTTCCATGGAAAGGGGCCACTGTTCGTGTCTAATGCTGTCTGCCTGCCAGTGGGCAGAAGCCTACCAAAATTCCCTACAAATGAGGATATCTCCCAAATGCAATTTCCCACCAGATGGAAGTTTGTCTGCCCTTTTAATGCCAAAGGCCTCCTACAAACTGACATGAGGAGCCTGGGTTGGAGACTTTGTTTTCCCATGGAAAAGGGCCACCGTTCGTGTCTAATGCTGTCTGCCTGCCACTGGGCTTTTACCTGCTGAAATTCCATACAAATGAGGATATCTCCCCGATGCAATCAGCCACCAGACGGAAGTTTGTTTGCCCTTGTACTGCCAAAGGCCTCCTAAAACCTGACATCAGGAACGTGGCTTGGAGACTTTGGCTGCCCATGGGAAAAGGGCCACCGTTCATGTCCAATGCTGTCTGCCTGCCACTGGGCTTCTACCTGCTGAAGTTCCATACAAATGAGGATATCTCCCCGATGCAATCAACCACCAGACGGAAGTTTGTCTACCTTTGTAGTGTCAAAGGCTTCCTAGAAACGGACATCAGGAACGTGGGGTGGAGACTTTGGTTTCCCATAAAAATGGGCCATTGTTCGTGTCTAATGCTGTCTGCCTGCCACTGTGCTTCTTCCTACTAAAATTCCACTAAAACTCCATAGAAATGAGGATATCTCCCAGGTGCAATCTACAACCAGATGGAAGTTTCTCTGCCCTTATATTGGAAAACGCCTCCTACAAAGTGACAGAAGCAACGTGGGGTGGAGATTTTGGTTTCCCATGGAAAAGGGCCACTGTTCGTGTCTAATGCTGTCTGCCTGCCACTGGAGTTATGCCTACTGAAATTCCTCACAAATGAGGATATTTCCCAGATGGAATCTCCCACCAGTTGGAAGTTTGTTTGCCCTTCTAGTGCCAAAGGCCTCCTAAAAACTGACATCAGGAACCTGGGGTGGAGACTTTGGTTTCTCATGGAAATGGGCCACCGTTCGTGTCTAATAATGTCTGTCGGCCATTGGGCTTCTACCTACGAAAATTCCACTGAAATTCCATACAAATGAAGACATCTCCTGGGTGCAGTCTACCGCCAGATATAAGTTTTTCTGCCCTTGTATTTCCAAAGGCCTTCTACAAACTGACATGAGGAGCCTGGAGTGGACACTTTGGTTTCCCATGGATATGGGCCAGCGTTCGTGTGTAAAGCAGTCTGCCTGCCGCTGGATTTCTGCCTACTTTAATACCACTGAAATTCCATAAAAATGAGGATATCTCCCAGGTGCAATCTACCACCAGATGGAAGTTTTTCTGCCCTTGTACTTCCAAAGGCCTCTTGCAAACTAATATCAGGAACGTGGGGTAGAGACTTCGGTTTCCCATGGAAAAGGACCACCGTTTGTGTCTAATGCTGTCTGCCTGCCACTGGGGTTATGCCTGCTGAAATTCCTCACAAATGAGGATATCTCCCGCACGGAATCTACCACCAGTTGGAAGTTTATCTGCCCTTGTAGTTCCAAAGGCCTCCTACAAACTGACATCAGGCACGTGAGATGGAGACTTTGGTTTCCCAAGGAAATGGACCACAGTTCGTGTCTAATGCAGTCCGCGAGACACTGGGCTTATGCCGACTAAAATTCCACTAAAATTCTATACAAATGAGGATGTCTCCCAGGTGCAATCTACCACCAGATGGAAGTTTGTCTGCCCCTGAAGAGCCAAAGGCTTCCTACAAATTGACATCAAGAACCTGAGGCGGAGACTTTGGTTTCCCATGGAAAAGGGCCACCGTTCGCGTCTAATACTGTCTGCCTGCCACTGGGCTTATGGCTATTAAAATTCCATACAAATGAGGATATCTCCTAGATGCAATATGCCACCAATAGGAACTTTGTCTCCTCCTGTAGTGCCAGAGGCCTCCTAGAAAATGACATGAGGACCCTGGGGTGGAGACTTTGGTTTCCCATGGAAATGAGCCACTATTCATGTCTAATTCTGTCTACCTGCAGCTGGGATTCTGTCCACTAATATTCCACTAAAATTCCATACAAATGAGTATATCTCCCAGGTGCAATCTAACACCAGATGGAAGATTCTCTGCCCTTGTGTTTCCAAAGGCCTCCTACAAACTGCCATCAGGAACCTTGGGTGGAGACTTTGCTTTCCCATGGAAAAGGACCACCGTTCCTGTCTAATGCTGTCTGCCTGGCACTGTGGTGATGACTGCTGAAGTTCCATACAAATGAGGATATCTCCCAGGTGTAATCTACCACTGGGTGGAAGTTTTTCTGCCCCCGTAGTGCCAAAGGCCTCCTAAAAACTGACATCCTGAACGGAGGGTGGAGACTTTTGTTTCCCAAAAAATGCCCACCGTTCCTGTCTAATGCTGCCTGGCAGCCACTGGCCTTATGCCTACTAAAATTCCACTAAAATTCTATAGAAATGAGGTTATCTCCCAGGTGCAATCTACCACCAGATGGCAGTTTGCCTGCCCTTGTAGTTCCAAAGGCCTCCTACAAACTGACATCAGGAACGTGAGGTGGAGACTTTGGTTTCCCATGGAAAAGGTCCATTGTTCGTGTCTAATGCTGTCTGCCTGCCACTGATCTTCTGCCATCTGAAATTCCATTCAAATGAGGATATCTCCTCAATGCAATCAACCACCAGACGGAACTTTGTCTGCCCTTGTAGTGCCAAAGGCCTCCTACAAACTGACATCAGGATCCTGGAGTGGAGACTTTGGTTTCCCATGGAAATGGGACAGTGTTCGTGTCTAATGATATTTGCCTGCCACAAGGCTTCTGCCTATTAAAATTCCAATAAAATTCTATACCATTGAAGATGTCTCTCACGTGCAATCTACTACCAAATGGAAGTTTGTCTCCCCCTGTAGAGCAAAAGGCTTCCTACAAATTGACATCAAGAAGCTGGGGTGGAGACTTTGGTTTCCCATGGCAAAGGGCCACGGTTCCTGTCTAATGCTGTCTGCCTGCCACTGGGCTTATGCCTACTAAAATTACATACAAATGAGGATATCTCCCAGATGCAATATGCCACCAGTTGGAAGTTTGTCTCGTCTTGTAGTGCCAGAGGCCTCCTAGAAAATGACATCAGGAACCTGGGGTGGAGACTTTGGTTTCCCATGGAAATGGGCCACTATTCATGTCTAATTCTGTCTGCCTGCCGCTGGGATTCTGCCTACTAAAATTCCACTAAAATTCCATACAAATGCGAATATCTCCCAGGTGCAAACTAACACCAGATGGAAGTTTCTCTGCCCTTATGTTTCCAAAGGCCTCCTACAAACTGCCATCAGAAACCTAGGGTGGAGACTTTGGTTTCCCATGGAAAAGGACCATCGTTCCTGTCTAATGCTGTCTGCCTGGCACTGTGGTTATGACTGCTGAAGTTCCATACAAATGAGGATATCTCCCAGATGCAATATGCCACCAGATGGAAGTTTGTCTACCCTTGTACTGCCGAAGGCCTCCTAGTAACGGACATCAGGAACGTGGGGTGGAGACTTTGGTTTCCCATAAAAATGGGCCACCGTTCGTGTCTAAAGCTGTCTGCCTGCCACTGGGGATCTTCGTAATAAAATTCCAATAAAATTCCAGAGAAATGAGGATATCTCCCAGGTGCAATCTACCACCAGATGGAAGTTTTTCTGCCCTTGTAGTTCCAAACGCCTTCTACAAATTGACATCAGGAACGTGGGGTGGAGACTTTGTTTTCCCATGGAAATGGGCCACCGTTTGTGTCTAATGCTATGTGACTGCCACTGGGATTATGCCTAGTAAAATCCCGTACAAATGAGGATATCTCCCAGATAGAGTCTACCACCAGATGAAAGTTTGTCTGCCCTTGTAATGCCAAAGGCCTCCTACAAACTGACATCAGGATTCTGGAAAGGAGGCTTTGGTTTCCCATGGAAAAGGGGCATCCTTGTTGTTTAATGCTGTCTCCTTGCCACTGGGCTTATGACTACTGAAATTACATACAAATGAGGATATCTCCCTAACAAAATTTCCCACCAGATGGAAGTTTGTCTGCCCTTTTAATGCCAAAGGCCTACTAAAAACTGACATCAGGAGCCTGGGTTGGAGACTTTGTTTTCCCATGGAAAAGGGCCACCGTTCCTCTCTAATGCTGTCTGCCTGCCACTGGGCTTCTACCTGATGAAATTCCATAAAAATGAGGATATCTCAACGATGCAATCAACCACCAGACGGAAGTTTGTCTGCCCTTGTAGTGCCAAAGGCCTCCTAGAAACGGACATCAGGAACGAGGGGTGGAGACTTTGGTTTTCCATCAAATGGGCCATTTTTCTTGTCTAATGCTGTCTGCCTGCCACGGGGTTTCTTCCTACTAAAATTCCACTAAAATTCCATAGAAATGAGGATATCTCCCAGGTGCAATCTACAACCAGATGGAAGTTTCTCTGCCCTTATATTGGAAAACGTCTCCTACAAAGTGACATCAGCAACATGGGGTGGAGATTTTGGTTTCCCATGGAAAAGGGCCACTGTTCGTGTGTAATGCTGTCTGCCAGATACTGGGCTTATGCCTACTAAAATTCCACTAAAATTCCATACAAATGAGGATACCTCCCAGGTGCAATCTACCACCAGATGGAAGTTTGTCTGCCCTTGTAGTGTTAAAGGCTTCCTACAAATTAACATCAGGAACCTGGGGCGTAGACTTTGGTTTCCCATGGAAAAGGGCCACCGTTCGTGTCTAATGCTGTCTGCCTGGCACTGTGGTTATGACTGCTGCAGTTCCATACAAATGCTGATAAGTCCCAGGTGCAATCTACCACCAGGTGGAAGTTTGTCTGCCCTTGAAGTGCCAAAGGCCTCCTAAAAATTGACATCAGGAACGTGCGGTGGAGACTTTGTTTTCCCATGGAAATGGGCCACCCTTTTTGTCTAATGCTATGTGCCTGCCACTGGGCGTATGCCTAGTAAAATTCCATAAAAATGAGGATATCTCCCAGATGGAGTCTACCACCAGTTGAAAGTTTGTCTGCCCTTGTAATGCAACGGCCTCCTACAAACTGACATCAGGAACCTGGAGAGGACGCTTTGGTTTCCCATGGAAAAGGGCCACCCTTGGTGTTTAATGCTGTCTCCTTGCCACTGACTTATGACTACTGAAATTACATACAAATGAGGATATCTCCCAGACGCAATATGCCACCAGATGGAAATTTGTCTGCTCTTGCAGTGCCAAAGGCCTCCTTCAAACTGACATTCGGAACCTCACCTGGAGACTTTGGTTTCCTATAGAAAAGGCCCACCATTCATGTTTAATGCTGTCTGTCTGCCATTGGGCTTCTGAGTACTAAAATACCACTAAAATTCCATAAAAATGAGGATATCTCCCAGGTGCAATTTACCACCAGGTGGAAGTTTGTCAGCCCTTGCAGTGCCAAAAGCCTCCTAAAAACTGACATCAGGAACATAGGATGGATAATTTGTTTTTCCATGGAAAGGGGCCACTGTTCGTGTCTAATGCTGTCTGCCTGCCAGTGGGCAGAAGCCTACCAAAATTCCCTACAAATGAGGATATCTCCCAAATGCAATTTCCCACCAGATGGAAGTTTGTCTGCCCTTTTTATGCCAAAGGCCTCCTACAAACTGACATCAGGAGCCTGGGTTGGAGACTTTGTTTTCCCATGGAAAAGGGCCACCGTTCGTGTCTAATGCTGTCTGCCTGCCACTGGGCTTTTACCTGCTGAAATTCCATACAAATGAGGATATCTCCCCGATGCAATCAGCCACCAGACGGAAGTTTGTTTGCCCTTGTACTGCCAAAGGCCTCCTAAAACCTGACATCAGGAACGTGGCTTGGAGACTTTGGCTGCCCATGGGAAAAGGGCCACCGTTCATGTCCAATGCTGTCTGCCTGCCACTGGGCTTCTACCTGCTGAAGTTCCATACAAATGAGGATATCTCCCCGATGCAATCAACCACCAGACGGAAGTTTGTCTACCTTTGTAGTGTCAAAGGCTTCCTAGAAACGGACATCAGGAACGTGGGGTGGAGACTTTGGTTTCCCATAAAAATGGGCCATTGTTCGTGTCTAATGCTGTCTGCCTGCCACTGTGCTTCTTCCTACTAAAATTCCACTAAAACTCCATAGAAATGAGGATATCTCCCAGGTGCAATCTACAACCAGATGGAAGTTTCTCTGCCCTTATATTGGAAAACGCCTCCTACAAAGTGACAGAAGCAACGTGGGGTGGAGATTTTGGTTTCCCATGGAAAAGGGCCACTGTTCGTGTCTAATGCTGTCTGCCTGCCACTGGAGTTATGCCTACTGAAATTCCTCACAAATGAGGATATTTCCCAGATGGAATCTCCCACCAGTTGGAAGTTTGTTTGCCCTTCTAGTGCCAAAGGCCTCCTAAAAACTGACATCAGGAACCTGGGGTGGAGACTTTGGTTTCTCATGGAAATGGGCCACCGTTCGTGTCTAATAATGTCTGTCGGCCATTGGGCTTCTACCTACGAAAATTCCACTGAAATTCCATACAAATGAAGACATCTCCTGGGTGCAGTCTACCGCCAGATATAAGTTTTTCTGCCCTTGTATTTCCAAAGGCCTTCTACAAACTGACATGAGGAGCCTGGAGTGGACACTTTGGTTTCCCATGGATATGGGCCAGCGTTCGTGTGTAAAGCAGTCTGCCTGCCGCTGGATTTCTGCCTACTTTAATACCACTGAAATTCCATAAAAATGAGGATATCTCCCAGGTGCAATCTACCACCAGATGGAAGTTTTTCTGCCCTTGTACTTCCAAAGGCCTCTTGCAAACTAATATCAGGAACGTGGGGTAGAGACTTCGGTTTCCCATGGAAAAGGACCACCGTTTGTGTCTAATGCTGTCTGCCTGCCACTGGGGTTATGCCTGCTGAAATTCCTCACAAATGAGGATATCTCCCGCACGGAATCTACCACCAGTTGGAAGTTTATCTGCCCTTGTAGTTCCAAAGGCCTCCTACAAACTGACATCAGGCACGTGAGATGGAGACTTTGGTTTCCCAAGGAAATGGACCACAGTTCGTGTCTAATGCAGTCTGCGAGACACTGGGCTTATGCCGACTAAAATTCCACTAAAATTCTATACAAATGAGGATGTCTCCCAGGTGCAATCTACCACCAGATGGAAGTTTGTCTGCCCCTGAAGAGCCAAAGGCTTCCTACAAATTGACATCAAGAACCTGAGGCGGAGACTTTGGTTTCCCATGGAAAAGGGCCACCGTTCGCGTCTAATACTGTCTGCCTGCCACTGGGCTTATGGCTATTAAAATTCCATACAAATGAGGATATCTCCTTGATGCAATCAACCACCAGACGGAACTTTGTCTGCCCTTGTAGTGCCAAAGGCCTCCTACAAACTGACATCAGGATCCTGGAGTGGAGACTTTGGTTTCCCATGGAAATGGGACAGTGTTCGTGTCTAATGATATTTGCCTGCCACAAGGCTTCTGCCTATTAAAATTCCAATAAAATTCTATACCATTGAAGATGTCTCTCACGTGCAATCTACTACCAAATGGAAGTTTGTCTCCCCCTGTAGAGCAAAAGGCTTCCTACAAATTGACATCAAGAAGCTGGGGTGGAGACTTTGGTTTCCCATGGCAAAGGGCCACGGTTCCTGTCTAATGCTGTCTGCCTGCCACTGGGCTTATGCCTACTAAAATTACATACAAATGAGGATATCTCCCAGATGCAATATGCCACCAGTTGGAAGTTTGTCTCGTCTTGTAGTGCCAGAGGCCTCCTAGAAAATGACATCAGGAACCTGGGGTGGAGACTTTGGTTTCCCATGGAAATGGGCCACTATTCATGTCTAATTCTGTCTGCCTGCCGCTGGGATTCTGCCTACTAAAATTCCACTAAAATTCCATACAAATGCGAATATCTCCCAGGTGCAAACTAACACCAGATGGAAGTTTCTCTGCCCTTATGTTTCCAAAGGCCTCCTACAAACTGCCATCAGAAACCTAGGGTGGAGACTTTGGTTTCCCATGGAAAAGGACCATCGTTCCTGTCTAATGCTGTCTGCCTGGCACTGTGGTTATGACTGCTGAAGTTCCATACAAATGAGGATATCTCCCAGATGCAATATGCCACCAGATGGAAGTTTGTCTACCCTTGTACTGCCGAAGGCCTCCTAGTAACGGACATCAGGAACGTGGGGTGGAGACTTTGGTTTCCCATAAAAATGGGCCACCGTTCGTGTCTAAAGCTGTCTGCCTGCCACTGGGGATCTTCGTAATAAAATTCCAATAAAATTCCAGAGAAATGAGGATATCTCCCAGGTGCAATCTACCACCAGATGGAAGTTTTTCTGCCCTTGTAGTTCCAAACGCCTTCTACAAATTGACATCAGGAACGTGGGGTGGAGACTTTGTTTTCCCATGGAAATGGGCCACCGTTTGTGTCTAATGCTATGTGACTGCCACTGGGATTATGCCTAGTAAAATCCCGTACAAATGAGGATATCTCCCAGATAGAGTCTACCACCAGATGAAAGTTTGTCTGCCCTTGTAATGCCAAAGGCCTCCTACAAACTGACATCAGGATTCTGGAAAGGAGGCTTTGGTTTCCCATGGAAAAGGGGCACCCTTGTTGTTTAATGCTGTCTCCTTGCCACTGGGCTTATGACTACTGAAATTACATACAAATGAGGATATCTCCCTAACAAAATTTCCCACCAGATGGAAGTTTGTCTGCCCTTTTAATGCCAAAGGCCTACTAAAAACTGACATCAGGAGCCTGGGTTGGAGACTTTGTTTTCCCATGGAAAAGGGCCACCGTTCCTCTCTAATGCTGTCTGCCTGCCACTGGGCTTCTACCTGATGAAATTCCATAAAAATGAGGATATCTCAATGATGCAATCAACCACCAGACGGAAGTTTGTCTGCCCTTGTAGTGCCAAAGGCCTCCTAGAAACGGACATCAGGAACGAGGGGTGGAGACTTTGGTTTTCCATCAAATGGGCCATTTTTCTTGTCTAATGCTGTCTGCCTGCCACTGAGTTTCTTCCTACTAAAATTCCACTAAAATTCCATAGAAATGAGGATATCTCCCAGGTGCAATCTACAACCAGATGGAAGTTTCTCTGCCCTTATATTGGAAAACGTCTCCTACAAAGTGACATCAGCAACATGGGGTGGAGATTTTGGTTTCCCATGGAAAAGGGCCACTGTTCGTGTGTAATGCTGTCTGCCAGATACTGGGCTTATGCCTACTAAAATTCCACTAAAATTCCATACAAATGAGGATACCTCCCAGGTGCAATCTACCACCAGATGGAAGTTTGTCTGCCCTTGTAGTGTTAAAGGCTTCCTACAAATTAACATCAGGAACCTGGGGCGTAGACTTTGGTTTCCCATGGAAAAGGGCCACCGTTCGTGTCTAATGCTGTCTGCCTGGCACTGTGGTTATGACTGCTGCAGTTCCATACAAATGCTGATAAGTCCCAGGTGCAATCTACCACCAGGTGGAAGTTTGTCTGCCCTTGAAGTGCCAAAGGCCTCCTAAAAATTGACATCAGGAACGTGCGGTGGAGACTTTGTTTTCCCATGGAAATGGGCCACCCTTTTTGTCTAATGCTATGTGCCTGCCACTGGGCGTATGCCTAGTAAAATTCCATAAAAATGAGGATATCTCCCAGATGGAGTCTACCACCAGTTGAAAGTTTGTCTGCCCTTGTAATGCAACGGCCTCCTACAAACTGACATCAGGAACCTGGAGAGGACGCTTTGGTTTCCCATGGAAAAGGGCCACCCTTGGTGTTTAATGCTGTCTCCTTGCCACTGACTTATGACTACTGAAATTACATACAAATGAGGATATCTCCCAGACGCAATATGCCACCAGATGGAAATTTGTCTGCTCTTGCAGTGCCAAAGGCCTCCTTCAAACTGACATTCGGAACCTCACCTGGAGACTTTGGTTTCCTATAGAAAAGGCCCACCATTCATGTTTAATGCTGTCTGTCTGCCATTGGGCTTCTGAGTACTAAAATACCACTAAAATTCCATAAAAATTAGGATATCTCCCAGGTGCAATTTACCACCAGGTGGAAGTTTGTCAGCCCTTGCAGTGCCAAAAGCCTCCTAAAAACTGACATCAGGAACATAGGATGGATAATTTGTTTTTCCATGGAAAGGGGCCACTGTTCGTGTCTAATGCTGTCTGCCTGCCAGTGGGCAGAAGCCTACTAAAATTCCCTACAAATGAGGATATCTCCCAAATGCAATTTCCCACCAGATGGAAGTTTGTCTGCCCTTTTTATGCCAAAGGCCTCCTACAAACTGACATCAGGAGCCTGGGTTGGAGACTTTGTTTTCCCATGGAAAAGGGCCACCGTTCGTGTCTAATGCTGTCTGCCTGCCACTGGGCTTTTACCTGCTGAAATTCCATACAAATGAGGATATCTCCCCGATGCAATCAGCCACCAGACGGAAGTTTGTTTGCCCTTGTACTGCCAAAGGCCTCCTAAAACCTGACATCAGGAACGTGGCTTGGAGACTTTGGCTGCCCATGGGAAAAGGGCCACCGTTCATGTCCAATGCTGTCTGCCTGCCACTGGGCTTCTACCTGCTGAAGTTCCATACAAATGAGGATATCTCCCCGATGCAATCAACCACCAGACGGAAGTTTGTCTACCTTTGTAGTGTCAAAGGCTTCCTAGAAACGGACATCAGGAACGTGGGGTGGAGACTTTGGTTTCCCATAAAAATGGGCCATTGTTCGTGTCTAATGCTGTCTGCCTGCCACTGTGCTTCTTCCTACTAAAATTCCACTAAAACTCCATAGAAATGAGGATATCTCCCAGGTGCAATCTACAACCAGATGGAAGTTTCTCTGCCCTTATATTGGAAAACGCCTCCTACAAAGTGACAGAAGCAACGTGGGGTGGAGATTTTGGTTTCCCATGGAAAAGGGCCACTGTTCGTGTCTAATGCTGTCTGCCTGCCACTGGAGTTATGCCTACTGAAATTCCTCACAAATGAGGATATTTCCCAGATGGAATCTCCCACCAGTTGGAAGTTTGTTTGCCCTTCTAGTGCCAAAGGCCTCCTAAAAACTGACATCAGGAACCTGGGGTGGAGACTTTGGTTTCTCATGGAAATGGGCCACCGTTCGTGTCTAATAATGTCTGTCGGCCATTGGGCTTCTACCTACGAAAATTCCACTGAAATTCCATACAAATGAAGACATCTCCTGGGTGCAGTCTACCGCCAGATATAAGTTTTTCTGCCCTTGTATTTCCAAAGGCCTTCTACAAACTGACATGAGGAGCCTGGAGTGGACACTTTGGTTTCCCATGGATATGGGCCAGCGTTCGTGTGTAAAGCAGTCTGCCTGCCGCTGGATTTCTGCCTACTTTAATACCACTGAAATTCCATAAAAATGAGGATATCTCCCAGGTGCAATCTACCACCAGATGGAAGTTTTTCTGCCCTTGTACTTCCAAAGGCCTCTTGCAAACTAATATCAGGAACGTGGGGTAGAGACTTCGGTTTCCCATGGAAAAGGACCACCGTTTGTGTCTAATGCTGTCTGCCTGCCACTGGGGTTATGCCTGCTGAAATTCCTCACAAATGAGGATATCTCCCGCACGGAATCTACCACCAGTTGGAAGTTTATCTGCCCTTGTAGTTCCAAAGGCCTCCTACAAACTGACATCAGGCACGTGAGATGGAGACTTTGGTTTCCCAAGGAAATGGACCACAGTTCGTGTCTAATGCAGTCTGCGAGACACTGGGCTTATGCCGACTAAAATTCCACTAAAATTCTATACAAATGAGGATGTCTCCCAGGTGCAATCTACCACCAGATGGAAGTTTGTCTGCCCCTGAAGAGCCAAAGGCTTCCTACAAATTGACATCAAGAACCTGAGGCGGAGACTTTGGTTTCCCATGGAAAAGGGCCACCGTTCGCGTCTAATACTGTCTGCCTGCCACTGGGCTTATGGCTATTAAAATTCCATACAAATGAGGATATCTCCTAGATGCAATATGCCACCAATAGGAACTTTGTCTCCTCCTGTAGTGCCAGAGGCCTCCTAGAAAATGACATGAGGACCCTGGGGTGGAGACTTTGGTTTCCCATGGAAATGAGCCACTATTCATGTCTAATTCTGTCTACCTGCAGCTGGGATTCTGTCCACTAATATTCCACTAAAATTCCATACAAATGAGTATATCTCCCAGGTGCAATCTAACACCAGATGGAAGATTCTCTGCCCTTGTGTTTCCAAAGGCCTCCTACAAACTGCCATCAGGAACCTTGGGTGGAGACTTTGCTTTCCCATGGAAAAGGACCACCGTTCCTGTCTAATGCTGTCTGCCTGGCACTGTGGTGATGACTGCTGAAGCTCCATACAAATGAGGATATCTCCCAGGTGTAATCTACCACTGGGTGGAAGTTTTTCTGCCCCCGTAGTGCCAAAGGCCTCCTAAAAACTGACATCCTGAACGGAGGGTGGAGACTTTTGTTTCCCAAAGAAATGCCCACCGTTCCTGTCTAATGCTGCCTGGCAGCCACTGGCCTTATGCCTACTAAAATTCCACTAAAATTCTATAGAAATGAGGTTATCTCCCAGGTGCAATCTACCACCAGATGGCAGTTTGCCTGCCCTTGTAGTTCCAAAGGCCTCCTACAAACTGACATCAGGAACGTGAGGTGGAGACTTTGGTTTCCCATGGAAAAGGTCCATTGTTCGTGTCTAATGCTGTCTGCCTGCCACTGATCTTCTGCCATCTGAAATTCCATTCAAATGAGGATATCTCCTCAATGCAATCAACCACCAGACGGAACTTTGTCTGCCCTTGTAGTGCCAAAGGCCTCCTACAAACTGACATCAGGATCCTGGAGTGGAGACTTTGGTTTCCCATGGAAATGGGACAGTGTTCGTGTCTAATGATATTTGCCTGCCACAAGGCTTCTGCCTATTAAAATTCCAATAAAATTCTATACCATTGAAGATGTTTCTCACGTGCAATCTACTACCAAATGGAAGTTTGTCTCCCCCTGTAGAGCAAAAGGCTTCCTACAAATTGACATCAAGAAGCTGGGGTGGAGACTTTGGTTTCCCATGGCAAAGGGCCACGGTTCCTGTCTAATGCTGTCTGCCTGCCACTGGGCTTATGCCTACTAAAATTACATACAAATGAGGATATCTCCCAGATGCAATATGCCACCAGTTGGAAGTTTGTCTCGTCTTGTAGTGCCAGAGGCCTCCTAGAAAATGACATCAGGAACCTGGGGTGGAGACTTTGGTTTCCCATGGAAATGGGCCACTATTCATGTCTAATTCTGTCTGCCTGCCGCTGGGATTCTGCCTACTAAAATTCCACTAAAATTCCATACAAATGCGAATATCTCCCAGGTGCAAACTAACACCAGATGGAAGTTTCTCTGCCCTTATGTTTCCAAAGGCCTCCTACAAACTGCCATCAGAAACCTAGGGTGGAGACTTTGGTTTCCCATGGAAAAGGACCATCGTTCCTGTCTAATGCTGTCTGCCTGGCACTGTGGTTATGACTGCTGAAGTTCCATACAAATGAGGATATCTCCCAGATGCAATATGCCACCAGATGGAAGTTTGTCTACCCTTGTACTGCCGAAGGCCTCCTAGTAACGGACATCAGGAACGTGGGGTGGAGACTTTGGTTTCCCATAAAAATGGGCCACCGTTCGTGTCTAAAGCTGTCTGCCTGCCACTGGGGATCTTCGTAATAAAATTCCAATAAAATTCCAGAGAAATGAGGATATCTCCCAGGTGCAATCTACCACCAGATGGAAGTTTTTCTGCCCTTGTAGTTCCAAACGCCTTCTACAAATTGACATCAGGAACGTGGGGTGGAGACTTTGTTTTCCCATGGAAATGGGCCACCGTTTGTGTCTAATGCTATGTGACTGCCACTGGGATTATGCCTAGTAAAATCCCGTACAAATGAGGATATCTCCCAGATAGAGTCTACCACCAGATGAAAGTTTGTCTGCCCTTGTAATGCCAAAGGCCTCCTACAAACTGACATCAGGATTCTGGAAAGGAGGCTTTGGTTTCCCATGGAAAAGGGGCACCCTTGTTGTTTAATGCTGTCTCCTTGCCACTGGGCTTATGACTACTGAAATTACATACAAATGAGGATATCTCCCTAACAAAATTTCCCACCAGATGGAAGTTTGTCTGCCCTTTTAATGCCAAAGGCCTACTAAAAACTGACATCAGGAGCCTGGGTTGGAGACTTTGTTTTCCCATGGAAAAGGGCCACCGTTCCTCTCTAATGCTGTCTGCCTGCCACTGGGCTTCTACCTGATGAAATTCCATAAAAATGAGGATATCTCAACGATGCAATCAACCACCAGACGGAAGTTTGTCTGCCCTTGTAGTGCCAAAGGCCTCCTAGAAACGGACATCAGGAACGAGGGGTGGAGACTTTGGTTTTCCATCAAATGGGCCATTTTTCTTGTCTAATGCTGTCTGCCTGCCACTGAGTTTCTTCCTACTAAAATTCCACTAAAATTCCATAGAAATGAGGATATCTCCCAGGTGCAATCTACAACCAGATGGAAGTTTCTCTGCCCTTATATTGGAAAACGTCTCCTACAAAGTGACATCAGCAACATGGGGTGGAGATTTTGGTTTCCCATGGAAAAGGGCCACTGTTCGTGTGTAATGCTGTCTGCCAGATACTGGGCTTATGCCTACTAAAATTCCACTAAAATTCCATACAAATGAGGATACCTCCCAGGTGCAATCTACCACCAGATGGAAGTTTGTCTGCCCTTGTAGTGTTAAAGGCTTCCTACAAATTAACATCAGGAACCTGGGGCGTAGACTTTGGTTTCCCATGGAAAAGGGCCACCGTTCGTGTCTAATGCTGTCTGCCTGGCACTGTGGTTATGACTGCTGCAGTTCCATACAAATGCTGATAAGTCCCAGGTGCAATCTACCACCAGGTGGAAGTTTGTCTGCCCTTGAAGTGCCAAAGGCCTCCTAAAAATTGACATCAGGAACGTGCGGTGGAGACTTTGTTTTCCCATGGAAATGGGCCACCCTTTTTGTCTAATGCTATGTGCCTGCCACTGGGCGTATGCCTAGTAAAATTCCATAAAAATGAGGATATCTCCCAGATGGAGTCTACCACCAGTTGAAAGTTTGTCTGCCCTTGTAATGCCAACGGCCTCCTACAAACTGACATCAGGAACCTGGAGAGGACGCTTTGGTTTCCCATGGAAAAGGGCCACCCTTGGTGTTTAATGCTGTCTCCTTGCCACTGACTTATGACTACTGAAATTACATACAAATGAGGATATCTCCCAGACGCAATATGCCACCAGATGGAAATTTGTCTGCTCTTGCAGTGCCAAAGGCCTCCTTCAAACTGACATTCGGAACCTCACCTGGAGACTTTGGTTTCCTATAGAAAAGGCCCACCATTCATGTTTAATGCTGTCTGTCTGCCATTGGGCTTCTGAGTACTAAAATACCACTAAAATTCCATAAAAATGAGGATATCTCCCAGGTGCAATTTACCACCAGGTGGAAGTTTGTCAGCCCTTGCAGTGCCAAAAGCCTCCTAAAAACTGACATCAGGAACATAGGATGGATAATTTGTTTTTCCATGGAAAGGGGCCACTGTTCGTGTCTAATGCTGTCTGCCTGCCAGTGGGCAGAAGCCTACCAAAATTCCCTACAAATGAGGATATCTCCCAAATGCAATTTCCCACCAGATGGAAGTTTGTCTGCCCTTTTTATGCCAAAGGCCTCCTACAAACTGACATCAGGAGCCTGGGTTGGAGACTTTGTTTTCCCATGGAAAAGGGCCACCGTTCGTGTCTAATGCTGTCTGCCTGCCACTGGGCTTTTACCTGCTGAAATTCCATACAAATGAGGATATCTCCCCGATGCAATCAGCCACCAGACGGAAGTTTGTTTGCCCTTGTACTGCCAAAGGCCTCCTAAAACCTGACATCAGGAACGTGG
Organism: Phylloscopus collybita; assembly: GCA_027886175.1. Taxonomy (NCBI): domain Eukaryota; kingdom Metazoa; phylum Chordata; class Aves; order Passeriformes; family Phylloscopidae; genus Phylloscopus; species Phylloscopus collybita. The sequence continues at coordinate 185,835 of JAJNNQ010000167.1, read as the reverse complement.
CTTGGAGACTTTGGCTGCCCATGGGAAAAGGGCCACCGTTCATGTCCAATGCTGTCTGCCTGCCACTGGGCTTCTACCTGCTGAAGTTCCATACAAATGAGGATATCTCCCCGATGCAATCAACCACCAGACGGAAGTTTGTCTACCTTTGTAGTGTCAAAGGCTTCCTAGAAACGGACATCAGGAACGTGGGGTGGAGACTTTGGTTTCCCATAAAAATGGGCCATTGTTCGTGTCTAATGCTGTCTGCCTGCCACTGTGCTTCTTCCTACTAAAATTCCACTAAAACTCCATAGAAATGAGGATATCTCCCAGGTGCAATCTACAACCAGATGGAAGTTTCTCTGCCCTTATATTGGAAAACGCCTCCTACAAAGTGACAGAAGCAACGTGGGGTGGAGATTTTGGTTTCCCATGGAAAAGGGCCACTGTTCGTGTCTAATGCTGTCTGCCTGCCACTGGAGTTATGCCTACTGAAATTCCTCACAAATGAGGATATTTCCCAGATGGAATCTCCCACCAGTTGGAAGTTTGTTTGCCCTTCTAGTGCCAAAGGCCTCCTAAAAACTGACATCAGGAACCTGGGGTGGAGACTTTGGTTTCTCATGGAAATGGGCCACCGTTCGTGTCTAATAATGTCTGTCGGCCATTGGGCTTCTACCTACGAAAATTCCACTGAAATTCCATACAAATGAAGACATCTCCTGGGTGCAGTCTACCGCCAGATATAAGTTTTTCTGCCCTTGTATTTCCAAAGGCCTTCTACAAACTGACATGAGGAGCCTGGAGTGGACACTTTGGTTTCCCATGGATATGGGCCAGCGTTCGTGTGTAAAGCAGTCTGCCTGCCGCTGGATTTCTGCCTACTTTAATACCACTGAAATTCCATAAAAATGAGGATATCTCCCAGGTGCAATCTACCACCAGATGGAAGTTTTTCTGCCCTTGTACTTCCAAAGGCCTCTTGCAAACTAATATCAGGAACGTGGGGTAGAGACTTCGGTTTCCCATGGAAAAGGACCACCGTTTGTGTCTAATGCTGTCTGCCTGCCACTGGGGTTATGCCTGCTGAAATTCCTCACAAATGAGGATATCTCCCGCACGGAATCTACCACCAGTTGGAAGTTTATCTGCCCTTGTAGTTCCAAAGGCCTCCTACAAACTGACATCAGGCACGTGAGATGGAGACTTTGGTTTCCCAAGGAAATGGACCACAGTTCGTGTCTAATGCTGTCTGCGAGACACTGGGCTTATGCCGACTAAAATTCCACTAAAATTCTATACAAATGAGGATGTCTCCCAGGTGCAATCTACCACCAGATGGAAGTTTGTCTGCCCCTGAAGAGCCAAAGGCTTCCTACAAATTGACATCAAGAACCTGAGGCGGAGACTTTGGTTTCCCATGGAAAAGGGCCACCGTTCGCGTCTAATACTGTCTGCCTGCCACTGGGCTTATGGCTATTAAAATTCCATACAAATGAGGATATCTCCTAGATGCAATATGCCACCAATAGGAACTTTGTCTCCTCCTGTAGTGCCAGAGGCCTCCTAGAAAATGACATGAGGACCCTGGGGTGGAGACTTTGGTTTCCCATGGAAATGAGCCACTATTCATGTCTAATTCTGTCTACCTGCAGCTGGGATTCTGTCCACTAATATTCCACTAAAATTCCATACAAATGAGTATATCTCCCAGGTGCAATCTAACACCAGATGGAAGATTCTCTGCCCTTGTGTTTCCAAAGGCCTCCTACAAACTGCCATCAGGAACCTTGGGTGGAGACTTTGCTTTCCCATGGAAAAGGACCACCGTTCCTGTCTAATGCTGTCTGCCTGGCACTGTGGTGATGACTGCTGAAGTTCCATACAAATGAGGATATCTCCCAGGTGTAATCTACCACTGGGTGGAAGTTTTTCTGCCCCCGTAGTGCCAAAGGCCTCCTAAAAACTGACATCCTGAACGGAGGGTGGAGACTTTTGTTTCCCAAAGAAATGCCCACCGTTCCTGTCTAATGCTGCCTGGCAGCCACTGGCCTTATGCCTACTAAAATTCCACTAAAATTCTATAGAAATGAGGTTATCTCCCAGGTGCAATCTACCACCAGATGGCAGTTTGCCTGCCCTTGTAGTTCCAAAGGCCTCCTACAAACTGACATCAGGAACGTGAGGTGGAGACTTTGGTTTCCCATGGAAAAGGTCCATTGTTCGTGTCTAATGCTGTCTGCCTGCCACTGATCTTCTGCCATCTGAAATTCCATTCAAATGAGGATATCTCCTCAATGCAATCAACCACCAGACGGAACTTTGTCTGCCCTTGTAGTGCCAAAGGCCTCCTACAAACTGACATCAGGATCCTGGAGTGGAGACTTTGGTTTCCCATGGAAATGGGACAGTGTTCGTGTCTAATGATATTTGCCTGCCACAAGGCTTCTGCCTATTAAAATTCCAATAAAATTCTATACCATTGAAGATGTCTCTCACGTGCAATCTACTACCAAATGGAAGTTTGTCTCCCCCTGTAGAGCAAAAGGCTTCCTACAAATTGACATCAAGAAGCTGGGGTGGAGACTTTGGTTTCCCATGGCAAAGGGCCACGGTTCCTGTCTAATGCTGTCTGCCTGCCACTGGGCTTATGCCTACTAAAATTACATACAAATGAGGATATCTCCCAGATGCAATATGCCACCAGTTGGAAGTTTGTCTCGTCTTGTAGTGCCAGAGGCCTCCTAGAAAATGACATCAGGAACCTGGGGTGGAGACTTTGGTTTCCCATGGAAATGGGCCACTATTCATGTCTAATTCTGTCTGCCTGCCGCTGGGATTCTGCCTACTAAAATTCCACTAAAATTCCATACAAATGCGAATATCTCCCAGGTGCAAACTAACACCAGATGGAAGTTTCTCTGCCCTTATGTTTCCAAAGGCCTCCTACAAACTGCCATCAGAAACCTAGGGTGGAGACTTTGGTTTCCCATGGAAAAGGACCATCGTTCCTGTCTAATGCTGTCTGCCTGGCACTGTGGTTATGACTGCTGAAGTTCCATACAAATGAGGATATCTCCCAGATGCAATATGCCACCAGATGGAAGTTTGTCTACCCTTGTACTGCCGAAGGCCTCCTAGTAACGGACATCAGGAACGTGGGGTGGAGACTTTGGTTTCCCATAAAAATGGGCCACCGTTCGTGTCTAAAGCTGTCTGCCTGCCACTGGGGATCTTCGTAATAAAATTCCAATAAAATTCCAGAGAAATGAGGATATCTCCCAGGTGCAATCTACCACCAGATGGAAGTTTTTCTGCCCTTGTAGTTCCAAACGCCTTCTACAAATTGACATCAGGAACGTGGGGTGGAGACTTTGTTTTCCCATGGAAATGGGCCACCGTTTGTGTCTAATGCTATGTGACTGCCACTGGGATTATGCCTAGTAAAATCCCGTACAAATGAGGATATCTCCCAGATAGAGTCTACCACCAGATGAAAGTTTGTCTGCCCTTGTAATGCCAAAGGCCTCCTACAAACTGACATCAGGATTCTGGAAAGGAGGCTTTGGTTTCCCATGGAAAAGGGGCACCCTTGTTGTTTAATGCTGTCTCCTTGCCACTGGGCTTATGACTACTGAAATTACATACAAATGAGGATATCTCCCTAACAAAATTTCCCACCAGATGGAAGTTTGTCTGCCCTTTTAATGCCAAAGGCCTACTAAAAACTGACATCAGGAGCCTGGGTTGGAGACTTTGTTTTCCCATGGAAAAGGGCCACCGTTCCTCTCTAATGCTGTCTGCCTGCCACTGGGCTTCTACCTGATGAAATTCCATAAAAATGAGGATATCTCAACGATGCAATCAACCACCAGACGGAAGTTTGTCTGCCCTTGTAGTGCCAAAGGCCTCCTAGAAACGGACATCAGGAACGAGGGGTGGAGACTTTGGTTTTCCATCAAATGGGCCATTTTTCTTGTCTAATGCTGTCTGCCTGCCACTGAGTTTCTTCCTACTAAAATTCCACTAAAATTCCATAGAAATGAGGATATCTCCCAGGTGCAATCTACAACCAGATGGAAGTTTCTCTGCCCTTATATTGGAAAACGTCTCCTACAAAGTGACATCAGCAACATGGGGTGGAGATTTTGGTTTCCCATGGAAAAGGGCCACTGTTCGTGTGTAATGCTGTCTGCCAGATACTGGGCTTATGCCTACTAAAATTCCACTAAAATTCCATACAAATGAGGATACCTCCCAGGTGCAATCTACCACCAGATGGAAGTTTGTCTGCCCTTGTAGTGTTAAAGGCTTCCTACAAATTAACATCAGGAACCTGGGGCGTAGACTTTGGTTTCCCATGGAAAAGGGCCACCGTTCGTGTCTAATGCTGTCTGCCTGGCACTGTGGTTATGACTGCTGCAGTTCCATACAAATGCTGATAAGTCCCAGGTGCAATCTACCACCAGGTGGAAGTTTGTCTGCCCTTGAAGTGCCAAAGGCCTCCTAAAAATTGACATCAGGAACGTGCGGTGGAGACTTTGTTTTCCCATGGAAATGGGCCACCCTTTTTGTCTAATGCTATGTGCCTGCCACTGGGCGTATGCCTAGTAAAATTCCATAAAAATGAGGATATCTCCCAGATGGAGTCTACCACCAGTTGAAAGTTTGTCTGCCCTTGTAATGCCAACGGCCTCCTACAAACTGACATCAGGAACCTGGAGAGGACGCTTTGGTTTCCCATGGAAAAGGGCCACCCTTGGTGTTTAATGCTGTCTCCTTGCCACTGACTTATGACTACTGAAATTACATACAAATGAGGATATCTCCCAGACGCAATATGCCACCAGATGGAAATTTGTCTGCTCTTGCAGTGCCAAAGGCCTCCTTCAAACTGACATTCGGAACCTCACCTGGAGACTTTGGTTTCCTATAGAAAAGGCCCACCATTCATGTTTAATGCTGTCTGTCTGCCATTGGGCTTCTGAGTATTAAAATACCACTAAAATTCCATAAAAATGAGGATATCTCCCAGGTGCAATTTACCACCAGGTGGAAGTTTGTCAGCCCTTGCAGTGCCAAAAGCCTCCTAAAAACTGACATCAGGAACATAGGATGGATAATTTGTTTTTCCATGGAAAGGGGCCACTGTTCGTGTCTAATGCTGTCTGCCTGCCAGTGGGCAGAAGCCTACCAAAATTCCCTACAAATGAGGATATCTCCCAAATGCAATTTCCCACCAGATGGAAGTTTGTCTGCCCTTTTTATGCCAAAGGCCTCCTACAAACTGACATCAGGAGCCTGGGTTGGAGACTTTGTTTTCCCATGGAAAAGGGCCACCGTTCGTGTCTAATGCTGTCTGCCTGCCACTGGGCTTTTACCTGCTGAAATTCCATACAAATGAGGATATCTCCCCGATGCAATCAGCCACCAGACGGAAGTTTGTTTGCCCTTGTACTGCCAAAGGCCTCCTAAAACCTGACATCAGGAACGTGGCTTGGAGACTTTGGCTGCCCATGGGAAAAGGGCCACCGTTCATGTCTAATGCTGTCTGCCTGCCACTGGGCTTCTACCTGCTGAAGTTCCATACAAATGAGGATATCTCCCCGATGCAATCAACCACCAGACGGAAGTTTGTCTACCTTTGTAGTGTCAAAGGCTTCCTAGAAACGGACATCAGGAACGTGGGGTGGAGACTTTGGTTTCCCATAAAAATGGGCCATTGTTCGTGTCTAATGCTGTCTGCCTGCCACTGTGCTTCTTCCTACTAAAATTCCACTAAAACTCCATAGAAATGAGGATATCTCCCAGGTGCAATCTACAACCAGATGGAAGTTTCTCTGCCCTTATATTGGAAAACGCCTCCTACAAAGTGACAGAAGCAACGTGGGGTGGAGATTTTGGTTTCCCATGGGAAAGGGCCACTGTTCGTGTCTAATGCTGTCTGCCTGCCACTGGAGTTATGCCTACTGAAATTCCTCACAAATGAGGATATTTCCCAGATGGAATCTCCCACCAGTTGGAAGTTTGTTTGCCCTTCTAGTGCCAAAGGCCTCCTAAAAACTGACATCAGGAACCTGGGGTGGAGACTTTGGTTTCTCATGGAAATGGGCCACCGTTCGTGTCTAATAATGTCTGTCGGCCATTGGGCTTCTACCTACGAAAATTCCACTGAAATTCCATACAAATGAAGACATCTCCTGGGTGCAGTCTACCGCCAGATATAAGTTTTTCTGCCCTTGTATTTCCAAAGGCCTTCTACAAACTGACATGAGGAGCCTGGAGTGGACACTTTGGTTTCCCATGGATATGGGCCAGCGTTCGTGTGTAAAGCAGTCTGCCTGCCGCTGGATTTCTGCCTACTTTAATACCACTGAAATTCCATAAAAATGAGGATATCTCCCAGGTGCAATCTACCACCAGATGGAAGTTTTTCTGCCCTTGTACTTCCAAAGGCCTCTTGCAAACTAATATCAGGAACGTGGGGTAGAGACTTCGGTTTCCCATGGAAAAGGACCACCGTTTGTGTCTAATGCTGTCTGCCTGCCACTGGGGTTATGCCTGCTGAAATTCCTCACAAATGAGGATATCTCCCGCACGGAATCTACCACCAGTTGGAAGTTTATCTGCCCTTGTAGTTCCAAAGGCCTCCTACAAACTGACATCAGGCACGTGAGATGGAGACTTTGGTTTCCCAAGGAAATGGACCACAGTTCGTGTCTAATGCAGTCTGCGAGACACTGGGCTTATGCCGACTAAAATTCCACTAAAATTCTATACAAATGAGGATGTCTCCCAGGTGCAATCTACCACCAGATGGAAGTTTGTCTGCCCCTGAAGAGCCAAAGGCTTCCTACAAATTGACATCAAGAACCTGAGGCGGAGACTTTGGTTTCCCATGGAAAAGGGCCACCGTTCGCGTCTAATACTGTCTGCCTGCCACTGGGCTTATGGCTATTAAAATTCCATACAAATGAGGATATCTCCTCGATGCAATCAACCACCAGACGGAACTTTGTCTGCCCTTGTAGTGCCAAAGGCCTCCTACAAACTGACATCAGGATCCTGGAGTGGAGACTTTGGTTTCCCATGGAAATGGGACAGTGTTCGTGTCTAATGATATTTGCCTGCCACAAGGCTTCTGCCTATTAAAATTCCAATAAAATTCTATACCATTGAAGATGTCTCTCACGTGCAATCTACTACCAAATGGAAGTTTGTCTCCCCCTGTAGAGCAAAAGGCTTCCTACAAATTGACATCAAGAAGCTGGGGTGGAGACTTTGGTTTCCCATGGCAAAGGGCCACGGTTCCTGTCTAATGCTGTCTGCCTGCCACTGGGCTTATGCCTACTAAAATTACATACAAATGAGGATATCTCCCAGATGCAATATGCCACCAGTTGGAAGTTTGTCTCGTCTTGTAGTGCCAGAGGCCTCCTAGAAAATGACATCAGGAACCTGGGGTGGAGACTTTGGTTTCCCATGGAAATGGGCCACTATTCATGTCTAATTCTGTCTGCCTGCCGCTGGGATTCTGCCTACTAAAATTCCACTAAAATTCCATACAAATGCGAATATCTCCCAGGTGCAAACTAACACCAGATGGAAGTTTCTCTGCCCTTATGTTTCCAAAGGCCTCCTACAAACTGCCATCAGAAACCTAGGGTGGAGACTTTGGTTTCCCATGGAAAAGGACCATCGTTCCTGTCTAATGCTGTCTGCCTGGCACTGTGGTTATGACTGCTGAAGTTCCATACAAATGAGGATATCTCCCAGATGCAATATGCCACCAGATGGAAGTTTGTCTACCCTTGTACTGCCGAAGGCCTCCTAGTAACGGACATCAGGAACGTGGGGTGGAGACTTTGGTTTCCCATAAAAATGGGCCACCGTTCGTGTCTAAAGCTGTCTGCCTGCCACTGGGGATCTTCGTAATAAAATTCCAATAAAATTCCAGAGAAATGAGGATATCTCCCAGGTGCAATCTACCACCAGATGGAAGTTTTTCTGCCCTTGTAGTTCCAAACGCCTTCTACAAATTGACATCAGGAACGTGGGGTGGAGACTTTGTTTTCCCATGGAAATGGGCCACCGTTTGTGTCTAATGCTATGTGACTGCCACTGGGATTATGCCTAGTAAAATCCCGTACAAATGAGGATATCTCCCAGATAGAGTCTACCACCAGATGAAAGTTTGTCTGCCCTTGTAATGCCAAAGGCCTCCTACAAACTGACATCAGGATTCTGGAAAGGAGGCTTTGGTTTCCCATGGAAAAGGGGCACCCTTGTTGTTTAATGCTGTCTCCTTGCCACTGGGCTTATGACTACTGAAATTACATACAAATGAGGATATCTCCCTAACAAAATTTCCCACCAGATGGAAGTTTGTCTGCCCTTTTAATGCCAAAGGCCTACTAAAAACTGACATCAGGAGCCTGGGTTGGAGACTTTGTTTTCCCATGGAAAAGGGCCACCGTTCCTCTCTAATGCTGTCTGCCTGCCACTGGGCTTCTACCTGATGAAATTCCATAAAAATGAGGATATCTCAACGATGCAATCAACCACCAGACGGAAGTTTGTCTGCCCTTGTAGTGCCAAAGGCCTCCTAGAAACGGACATCAGGAACGAGGGGTGGAGACTTTGGTTTTCCATCAAATGGGCCATTTTTCTTGTCTAATGCTGTCTGCCTGCCACTGAGTTTCTTCCTACTAAAATTCCACTAAAATTCCATAGAAATGAGGATATCTCCCAGGTGCAATCTACAACCAGATGGAAGTTTCTCTGCCCTTATATTGGAAAACGTCTCCTACAAAGTGACATCAGCAACATGGGGTGGAGATTTTGGTTTCCCATGGAAAAGGGCCACTGTTCGTGTGTAATGCTGTCTGCCAGATACTGGGCTTATGCCTACTAAAATTCCACTAAAATTCCATACAAATGAGGATACCTCCCAGGTGCAATCTACCACCAGATGGAAGTTTGTCTGCCCTTGTAGTGTTAAAGGCTTCCTACAAATTAACATCAGGAACCTGGGGCGTAGACTTTGGTTTCCCATGGAAAAGGGCCACCGTTCGTGTCTAATGCTGTCTGCCTGGCACTGTGGTTATGACTGCTGCAGTTCCATACAAATGCTGATAAGTCCCAGGTGCAATCTACCACCAGGTGGAAGTTTGTCTGCCCTTGAAGTGCCAAAGGCCTCCTAAAAATTGACATCAGGAACGTGCGGTGGAGACTTTGTTTTCCCATGGAAATGGGCCACCCTTTTTGTCTAATGCTATGTGCCTGCCACTGGGCGTATGCCTAGTAAAATTCCATAAAAATGAGGATATCTCCCAGATGGAGTCTACCACCAGTTGAAAGTTTGTCTGCCCTTGTAATGCAACGGCCTCCTACAAACTGACATCAGGAACCTGGAGAGGACGCTTTGGTTTCCCATGGAAAAGGGCCACCCTTGGTGTTTAATGCTGTCTCCTTGCCACTGACTTATGACTACTGAAATTACATACAAATGAGGATATCTCCCAGACGCAATATGCCACCAGATGGAAATTTGTCTGCTCTTGCAGTGCCAAAGGCCTCCTTCAAACTGACATTCGGAACCTCACCTGGAGACTTTGGTTTCCTATAGAAAAGGCCCACCATTCATGTTTAATGCTGTCTGTCTGCCATTGGGCTTCTGAGTACTAAAATACCACTAAAATTCCATAAAAATGAGGATATCTCCCAGGTGCAATTTACCAGCAGGTGGAAGTTTGTCAGCCCTTGCAGTGCCAAAAGCCTCCTAAAAACTGACATCAGGAACATAGGATGGATAATTTGTTTTTCCATGGAAAGGGGCCACTGTTCGTGTCTAATGCTGTCTGCCTGCCAGTGGGCAGAAGCCTACCAAAATTCCCTACAAATGAGGATATCTCCCAAATGCAATTTCCCACCAGATGGAAGTTTGTCTACCCTTTTTATGCCAAAGGCCTCCTACAAACTGACATCAGGAGCCTGGGTTGGAGACTTTGTTTTCCCATGGAAAAGGGCCACCGTTCGTGTCTAATGCTGTCTGCCTGCCACTGGGCTTTTACCTGCTGAAATTCCATACAAATGAGGATATCTCCCCGATGCAATCAGCCACCAGACGGAAGTTTGTTTGCCCTTGTACTGCCAAAGGCCTCCTAAAACCTGACATCAGGAACGTGGCTTGGAGACTTTGGCTGCCCATGGGAAAAGGGCCACCGTTCATGTCCAATGCTGTCTGCCTGCCACTGGGCTTCTACCTGCTGAAGTTCCATACAAATGAGGATATCTCCCCGATGCAATCAACCACCAGACGGAAGTTTGTCTACCTTTGTAGTGTCAAAGGCTTCCTAGAAACGGACATCAGGAACGTGGGGTGGAGACTTTGGTTTCCCATAAAAATGGGCCATTGTTCGTGTCTAATGCTGTCTGCCTGCCACTGTGCTTCTTCCTACTAAAATTCCACTAAAACTCCATAGAAATGAGGATATCTCCCAGGTGCAATCTACAACCAGATGGAAGTTTCTCTGCCCTTATATTGGAAAACGCCTCCTACAAAGTGACAGAAGCAACGTGGGGTGGAGATTTTGGTTTCCCATGGGAAAGGGCCACTGTTCGTGTCTAATGCTGTCTGCCTGCCACTGGAGTTATGCCTACTGAAATTCCTCACAAATGAGGATATTTCCCAGATGGAATCTCCCACCAGTTGGAAGTTTGTTTGCCCTTCTAGTGCCAAAGGCCTCCTAAAAACTGACATCAGGAACCTGGGGTGGAGACTTTGGTTTCTCATGGAAATGGGCCACCGTTCGTGTCTAATAATGTCTGTCGGCCATTGGGCTTCTACCTACGAAAATTCCACTGAAATTCCATACAAATGAAGACATCTCCTGGGTGCAGTCTACCGCCAGATATAAGTTTTTCTGCCCTTGTATTTCCAAAGGCCTTCTACAAACTGACATGAGGAGCCTGGAGTGGACACTTTGGTTTCCCATGGATATGGGCCAGCGTTCGTGTGTAAAGCAGTCTGCCTGCCGCTGGATTTCTGCCTACTTTAATACCACTGAAATTCCATAAAAATGAGGATATCTCCCAGGTGCAATCTACCACCAGATGGAAGTTTTTCTGCCCTTGTACTTCCAAAGGCCTCTTGCAAACTAATATCAGGAACGTGGGGTAGAGACTTCGGTTTCCCATGGAAAAGGACCACCGTTTGTGTCTAATGCTGTCTGCCTGCCACTGGGGTTATGCCTGCTGAAATTCCTCACAAATGAGGATATCTCCCGCACGGAATCTACCACCAGTTGGAAGTTTATCTGCCCTTGTAGTTCCAAAGGCCTCCTACAAACTGACATCAGGCACGTGAGATGGAGACTTTGGTTTCCCAAGGAAATGGACCACAGTTCGTGTCTAATGCAGTCTGCGAGACACTGGGCTTATGCCGACTAAAATTCCACTAAAATTCTATACAAATGAGGATGTCTCCCAGGTGCAATCTACCACCAGATGGAAGTTTGTCTGCCCCTGAAGAGCCAAAGGCTTCCTACAAATTGACATCAAGAACCTGAGGCGGAGACTTTGGTTTCCCATGGAAAAGGGCCACCGTTCGCGTCTAATACTGTCTGCCTGCCACTGGGCTTATGGCTATTAAAATTCCATACAAATGAGGATATCTCCTCGATGCAATCAACCACCAGACGGAACTTTGTCTGCCCTTGTAGTGCCAAAGGCCTCCTACAAACTGACATCAGGATCCTGGAGTGGAGACTTTGGTTTCCCATGGAAATGGGACAGTGTTCGTGTCTAATGATATTTGCCTGCCACAAGGCTTCTGCCTATTAAAATTCCAATAAAATTCTATACCATTGAAGATGTCTCTCACGTGCAATCTACTACCAAATGGAAGTTTGTCTCCCCCTGTAGAGCAAAAGGCTTCCTACAAATTGACATCAAGAAGCTGGGGTGGAGACTTTGGTTTCCCATGGCAAAGGGCCACGGTTCCTGTCTAATGCTGTCTGCCTGCCACTGGGCTTATGCCTACTAAAATTACATACAAATGAGGATATCTCCCAGATGCAATATGCCACCAGTTGGAAGTTTGTCTCGTCTTGTAGTGCCAGAGGCCTCCTAGAAAATGACATCAGGAACCTGGGGTGGAGACTTTGGTTTCCCATGGAAATGGGCCACTATTCATGTCTAATTCTGTCTGCCTGCCGCTGGGATTCTGCCTACTAAAATTCCACTAAAATTCCATACAAATGCGAATATCTCCCAGGTGCAAACTAACACCAGATGGAAGTTTCTCTGCCCTTATGTTTCCAAAGGCCTCCTACAAACTGCCATCAGAAACCTAGGGTGGAGACTTTGGTTTCCCATGGAAAAGGACCATCGTTCCTGTCTAATGCTGTCTGCCTGGCACTGTGGTTATGACTGCTGAAGTTCCATACAAATGAGGATATCTCCCAGATGCAATATGCCACCAGATGGAAGTTTGTCTACCCTTGTACTGCCGAAGGCCTCCTAGTAACGGACATCAGGAACGTGGGGTGGAGACTTTGGTTTCCCATAAAAATGGGCCACCGTTCGTGTCTAAAGCTGTCTGCCTGCCACTGGGGATCTTCGTAATAAAATTCCAATAAAATTCCAGAGAAATGAGGATATCTCCCAGGTGCAATCTACCACCAGATGGAAGTTTTTCTGCCCTTGTAGTTCCAAACGCCTTCTACAAATTGACATCAGGAACGTGGGGTGGAGACTTTGTTTTCCCATGGAAATGGGCCACCGTTTGTGTCTAATGCTATGTGACTGCCACTGGGATTATGCCTAGTAAAATCCCGTACAAATGAGGATATCTCCCAGATAGAGTCTACCACCAGATGAAAGTTTGTCTGCCCTTGTAATGCCAAAGGCCTCCTACAAACTGACATCAGGATTCTGGAAAGGAGGCTTTGGTTTCCCATGGAAAAGGGGCACCCTTGTTGTTTAATGCTGTCTCCTTGCCACTGGGCTTATGACTACTGAAATTACATACAAATGAGGATATCTCCCTAACAAAATTTCCCACCAGATGGAAGTTTGTCTGCCCTTTTAATGCCAAAGGCCTACTAAAAACTGACATCAGGAGCCTGGGTTGGAGACTTTGTTTTCCCATGGAAAAGGGCCACCGTTCCTCTCTAATGCTGTCTGCCTGCCACTGGGCTTCTACCTGATGAAATTCCATAAAAATGAGGATATCTCAACGATGCAATCAACCACCAGACGGAAGTTTGTCTGCCCTTGTAGTGCCAAAGGCCTCCTAGAAACGGACATCAGGAACGAGGGGTGGAGACTTTGGTTTTCCATCAAATGGGCCATTTTTCTTGTCTAATGCTGTCTGCCTGCCACTGAGTTTCTTCCTACTAAAATTCCACTAAAATTCCATAGAAATGAGGATATCTCCCAGGTGCAATCTACAACCAGATGGAAGTTTCTCTGCCCTTATATTGGAAAACGTCTCCTACAAAGTGACATCAGCAACATGGGGTGGAGATTTTGGTTTCCCATGGAAAAGGGCCACTGTTCGTGTGTAATGCTGTCTGCCAGATACTGGGCTTATGCCTACTAAAATTCCACTAAAATTCCATACAAATGAGGATACCTCCCAGGTGCAATCTACCACCAGATGGAAGTTTGTCTGCCCTTGTAGTGTTAAAGGCTTCCTACAAATTAACATCAGGAACCTGGGGCGTAGACTTTGGTTTCCCATGGAAAAGGGCCACCGTTCGTGTCTAATGCTGTCTGCCTGGCACTGTGGTTATGACTGCTGCAGTTCCATACAAATGCTGATAAGTCCCAGGTGCAATCTACCACCAGGTGGAAGTTTGTCTGCCCTTGAAGTGCCAAAGGCCTCCTAAAAATTGACATCAGGAACGTGCGGTGGAGACTTTGTTTTCCCATGGAAATGGGCCACCCTTTTTGTCTAATGCTATGTGCCTGCCACTGGGCGTATGCCTAGTAAAATTCCATAAAAATGAGGATATCTCCCAGATGGAGTCTACCACCAGTTGAAAGTTTGTCTGCCCTTGTAATGCAACGGCCTCCTACAAACTGACATCAGGAACCTGGAGAGGACGCTTTGGTTTCCCATGGAAAAGGGCCACCCTTGGTGTTTAATGCTGTCTCCTTGCCACTGACTTATGACTACTGAAATTACATACAAATGAGGATATCTCCCAGACGCAATATGCCACCAGATGGAAATTTGTCTGCTCTTGCAGTGCCAAAGGCCTCCTTCAAACTGACATTCGGAACCTCACCTGGAGACTTTGGTTTCCTATAGAAAAGGCCCACCATTCATGTTTAATGCTGTCTGTCTGCCATTGGGCTTCTGAGTACTAAAATACCACTAAAATTCCATAAAAATTAGGATATCTCCCAGGTGCAATTTACCACCAGGTGGAAGTTTGTCAGCCCTTGCAGTGCCAAAAGCCTCCTAAAAACTGACATCAGGAACATAGGATGGATAATTTGTTTTTCCATGGAAAGGGGCCACTGTTCGTGTCTAATGCTGTCTGCCTGCCAGTGGGCAGAAGCCTACTAAAATTCCCTACAAATGAGGATATCTCCCAAATGCAATTTCCCACCAGATGGAAGTTTGTCTGCCCTTTTTATGCCAAAGGCCTCCTACAAACTGACATCAGGAGCCTGGGTTGGAGACTTTGTTTTCCCATGGAAAAGGGCCACCGTTCGTGTCTAATGCTGTCTGCCTGCCACTGGGCTTTTACCTGCTGAAATTCCATACAAATGAGGATATCTCCCCGATGCAATCAGCCACCAGACGGAAGTTTGTTTGCCCTTGTACTGCCAAAGGCCTCCTAAAACCTGACATCAGGAACGTGGCTTGGAGACTTTGGCTGCCCATGGGAAAAGGGCCACCGTTCATGTCCAATGCTGTCTGCCTGCCACTGGGCTTCTACCTGCTGAAGTTCCATACAAATGAGGATATCTCCCCGATGCAATCAACCACCAGACGGAAGTTTGTCTACCTTTGTAGTGTCAAAGGCTTCCTAGAAACGGACATCAGGAACGTGGGGTGGAGACTTTGGTTTCCCATAAAAATGGGCCATTGTTCGTGTCTAATGCTGTCTGCCTGCCACTGTGCTTCTTCCTACTAAAATTCCACTAAAACTCCATAGAAATGAGGATATCTCCCAGGTGCAATCTACAACCAGATGGAAGTTTCTCTGCCCTTATATTGGAAAACGCCTCCTACAAAGTGACAGAAGCAACGTGGGGTGGAGATTTTGGTTTCCCATGGAAAAGGGCCACTGTTCGTGTCTAATGCTGTCTGCCTGCCACTGGAGTTATGCCTACTGAAATTCCTCACAAATGAGGATATTTCCCAGATGGAATCTCCCACCAGTTGGAAGTTTGTTTGCCCTTCTAGTGCCAAAGGCCTCCTAAAAACTGACATCAGGAACCTGGGGTGGAGACTTTGGTTTCTCATGGAAATGGGCCACCGTTCGTGTCTAATAATGTCTGTCGGCCATTGGGCTTCTACCTACGAAAATTCCACTGAAATTCCATACAAATGAAGACATCTCCTGGGTGCAGTCTACCGCCAGATATAAGTTTTTCTGCCCTTGTATTTCCAAAGGCCTTCTACAAACTGACATGAGGAGCCTGGAGTGGACACTTTGGTTTCCCATGGATATGGGCCAGCGTTCGTGTGTAAAGCAGTCTGCCTGCCGCTGGATTTCTGCCTACTTTAATACCACTGAAATTCCATAAAAATGAGGATATCTCCCAGGTGCAATCTACCACCAGATGGAAGTTTTTCTGCCCTTGTACTTCCAAAGGCCTCTTGCAAACTAATATCAGGAACGTGGGGTAGAGACTTCGGTTTCCCATGGAAAAGGACCACCGTTTGTGTCTAATGCTGTCTGCCTGCCACTGGGGTTATGCCTGCTGAAATTCCTCACAAATGAGGATATCTCCCGCACGGAATCTACCACCAGTTGGAAGTTTATCTGCCCTTGTAGTTCCAAAGGCCTCCTACAAACTGACATCAGGCACGTGAGATGGAGACTTTGGTTTCCCAAGGAAATGGACCACAGTTCGTGTCTAATGCAGTCTGCGAGACACTGGGCTTATGCCGACTAAAATTCCACTAAAATTCTATACAAATGAGGATGTCTCCCAGGTGCAATCTACCACCAGATGGAAGTTTGTCTGCCCCTGAAGAGCCAAAGGCTTCCTACAAATTGACATCAAGAACCTGAGGCGGAGACTTTGGTTTCCCATGGAAAAGGGCCACCGTTCGCGTCTAATACTGTCTGCCTGCCACTGGGCTTATGGCTATTAAAATTCCATACAAATGAGGATATCTCCTCGATGCAATCAACCACCAGACGGAACTTTGTCTGCCCTTGTAGTGCCAAAGGCCTCCTACAAACTGACATCAGGATCCTGGAGTGGAGACTTTGGTTTCCCATGGAAATGGGACAGTGTTCGTGTCTAATGATATTTGCCTGCCACAAGGCTTCTGCCTATTAAAATTCCAATAAAATTCTATACCATTGAAGATGTCTCTCACGTGCAATCTACTACCAAATGGAAGTTTGTCTCCCCCTGTAGAGCAAAAGGCTTCCTACAAATTGACATCAAGAAGCTGGGGTGGAGACTTTGGTTTCCCATGGCAAAGGGCCACGGTTCCTGTCTAATGCTGTCTGCCTGCCACTGGGCTTATGCCTACTAAAATTACATACAAATGAGGATATCTCCCAGATGCAATATGCCACCAGTTGGAAGTTTGTCTCGTCTTGTAGTGCCAGAGGCCTCCTAGAAAATGACATCAGGAACCTGGGGTGGAGACTTTGGTTTCCCATGGAAATGGGCCACTATTCATGTCTAATTCTGTCTGCCTGCCGCTGGGATTCTGCCTACTAAAATTCCACTAAAATTCCATACAAATGCGAATATCTCCCAGGTGCAAACTAACACCAGATGGAAGTTTCTCTGCCCTTATGTTTCCAAAGGCCTCCTACAAACTGCCATCAGAAACCTAGGGTGGAGACTTTGGTTTCCCATGGAAAAGGACCATCGTTCCTGTCTAATGCTGTCTGCCTGGCACTGTGGTTATGACTGCTGAAGGTCCATACAAATGAGGATATCTCCCAGATGCAATATGCCACCAGATGGAAGTTTGTCTACCCTTGTACTGCCGAAGGCCTCCTAGTAACGGACATCAGGAACGTGGGGTGGAGACTTTGGTTTCCCATAAAAATGGGCCACCGTTCGTGTCTAAAGCTGTCTGCCTGCCACTGGGGATCTTCGTAATAAAATTCCAATAAAATTCCAGAGAAATGAGGATATCTCCCAGGTGCAATCTACCACCAGATGGAAGTTTTTCTGCCCTTGTAGTTCCAAACGCCTTCTACAAATTGACATCAGGAACGTGGGGTGGAGACTTTGTTTTCCCATGGAAATGGGCCACCGTTTGTGTCTAATGCTATGTGACTGCCACTGGGATTATGCCTAGTAAAATCCCGTACAAATGAGGATATCTCCCAGATAGAGTCTACCACCAGATGAAAGTTTGTCTGCCCTTGTAATGCCAAAGGCCTCCTACAAACTGACATCAGGATTCTGGAAAGGAGGCTTTGGTTTCCCATGGAAAAGGGGCACCCTTGTTGTTTAATGCTGTCTCCTTGCCACTGGGCTTATGACTACTGAAATTACATACAAATGAGGATATCTCCCTAACAAAATTTCCCACCAGATGGAAGTTTGTCTGCCCTTTTAATGCCAAAGGCCTACTAAAAACTGACATCAGGAGCCTGGGTTGGAGACTTTGTTTTCCCATGGAAAAGGGCCACCGTTCCTCTCTAATGCTGTCTGCCTGCCACTGGGCTTCTACCTGATGAAATTCCATAAAAATGAGGATATCTCAACGATGCAATCAACCACCAGACGGAAGTTTGTCTGCCCTTGTAGTGCCAAAGGCCTCCTAGAAACGGACATCAGGAACGAGGGGTGGAGACTTTGGTTTTCCATCAAATGGGCCATTTTTCTTGTCTAATGCTGTCTGCCTGCCACTGAGTTTCTTCCTACTAAAATTCCACTAAAATTCCATAGAAATGAGGATATCTCCCAGGTGCAATCTACAACCAGATGGAAGTTTCTCTGCCCTTATATTGGAAAATGTCTCCTACAAAGTGACATCAGCAACATGGGGTGGAGATTTTGGTTTCCCATGGAAAAGGGCCACTGTTCGTGTGTAATGCTGTCTGCCAGATACTGGGCTTATGCCTACTAAAATTCCACTAAAATTCCATACAAATGAGGATACCTCCCAGGTGCAATCTACCACCAGATGGAAGTTTGTCTGCCCTTGTAGTGTTAAAGGCTTCCTACAAATTAACATCAGGAACCTGGGGCGTAGACTTTGGTTTCCCATGGAAAAGGGCCACCGTTCGTGTCTAATGCTGTCTGCCTGGCACTGCTGCAGTTCCATACAAATGCTGATAAGTCCCAGGTGCAATCTACCACCAGGTGGAAGTTTGTCTGCCCTTGAAGTGCCAAAGGCCTCCTAAAAATTGACATCAGGAACGTGCGGTGGAGACTTTGTTTTCCCATGGAAATGGGCCACCCTTTTTGTCTAATGCTATGTGCCTGCCACTGGGCGTATGCCTAGTAAAATTCCATAAAAATGAGGATATCTCCCAGATGGAGTCTACCACCAGTTGAAAGTTTGTCTGCCCTTGTAATGCAACGGCCTCCTACAAACTGACATCAGGAACCTGGAGAGGACGCTTTGGTTTCCCATGGAAAAGGGCCACCCTTGGTGTTTAATGCTGTCTCCTTGCCACTGACTTATGACTACTGAAATTACATACAAATGAGGATATCTCCCAGACGCAATATGCCACCAGATGGAAATTTGTCTGCTCTTGCAGTGCCAAAGGCCTCCTTCAAACTGACATTCGGAACCTCACCTGGAGACTTTGGTTTCCTATAGAAAAGGCCCACCATTCATGTTTAATGCTGTCTGTCTGCCATTGGGCTTCTGAGTACTAAAATACCACTAAAATTCCATAAAAATTAGGATATCTCCCAGGTGCAATTTACCACCAGGTGGAAGTTTGTCAGCCCTTGCAGTGCCAAAAGCCTCCTAAAAACTGACATCAGGAACATAGGATGGATAATTTGTTTTTCCATGGAAAGGGGCCACTGTTCGTGTCTAATGCTGTCTGCCTGCCAGTGGGCAGAAGCCTACTAAAATTCCCTACAAATGAGGATATCTCCCAAATGCAATTTCCCACCAGATGGAAGTTTGTCTGCCCTTTTTATGCCAAAGGCCTCCTACAAACTGACATCAGGAGCCTGGGTTGGAGACTTTGTTTTCCCATGGAAAAGGGCCACCGTTCGTGTCTAATGCTGTCTGCCTGCCACTGGGCTTTTACCTGCTGAAATTCCATACAAATGAGGATATCTCCCCGATGCAATCAGCCACCAGACGGAAGTTTGTTTGCCCTTGTACTGCCAAAGGCCTCCTAAAACCTGACATCAGGAACGTGGCTTGGAGACTTTGGCTGCCCATGGGAAAAGGGCCACCGTTCATGTCCAATGCTGTCTGCCTGCCACTGGGCTTCTACCTGCTGAAGTTCCATACAAATGAGGATATCTCCCCGATGCAATCAACCACCAGACGGAAGTTTGTCTACCTTTGTAGTGTCAAAGGCTTCCTAGAAACGGACATCAGGAACGTGGGGTGGAGACTTTGGTTTCCCATAAAAATGGGCCATTGTTCGTGTCTAATGCTGTCTGCCTGCCACTGTGCTTCTTCCTACTAAAATTCCACTAAAACTCCATAGAAATGAGGATATCTCCCAGGTGCAATCTACAACCAGATGGAAGTTTCTCTGCCCTTATATTGGAAAACGCCTCCTACAAAGTGACAGAAGCAACGTGGGGTGGAGATTTTGGTTTCCCATGGGAAAGGGCCACTGTTCGTGTCTAATGCTGTCTGCCTGCCACTGGAGTTATGCCTACTGAAATTCCTCACAAATGAGGATATTTCCCAGATGGAATCTCCCACCAGTTGGAAGTTTGTTTGCCCTTCTAGTGCCAAAGGCCTCCTAAAAACTGACATCAGGAACCTGGGGTGGAGACTTTGGTTTCTCATGGAAATGGGCCACCGTTCGTGTCTAATAATGTCTGTCGGCCATTGGGCTTCTACCTACGAAAATTCCACTGAAATTCCATACAAATGAAGACATCTCCTGGGTGCAGTCTACCGCCAGATATAAGTTTTTCTGCCCTTGTATTTCCAAAGGCCTTCTACAAACTGACATGAGGAGCCTGGAGTGGACACTTTGGTTTCCCATGGATATGGGCCAGCGTTCGTGTGTAAAGCAGTCTGCCTGCCGCTGGATTTCTGCCTACTTTAATACCACTGAAATTCCATAAAAATGAGGATATCTCCCAGGTGCAATCTACCACCAGATGGAAGTTTTTCTGCCCTTGTACTTCCAAAGGCCTCTTGCAAACTAATATCAGGAACGTGGGGTAGAGACTTCGGTTTCCCATGGAAAAGGACCACCGTTTGTGTCTAATGCTGTCTGCCTGCCACTGGGGTTATGCCTGCTGAAATTCCTCACAAATGAGGATATCTCCCGCACGGAATCTACCACCAGTTGGAAGTTTATCTGCCCTTGTAGTTCCAAAGGCCTCCTACAAACTGACATCAGGCACGTGAGATGGAGACTTTGGTTTCCCAAGGAAATGGACCACAGTTCGTGTCTAATGCAGTCTGCGAGACACTGGGCTTATGCCGACTAAAATTCCACTAAAATTCTATACAAATGAGGATGTCTCCCAGGTGCAATCTACCACCAGATGGAAGTTTGTCTGCCCCTGAAGAGCCAAAGGCTTCCTACAAATTGACATCAAGAACCTGAGGCGGAGACTTTGGTTTCCCATGGAAAAGGGCCACCGTTCGCGTCTAATACTGTCTGCCTGCCACTGGGCTTATGGCTATTAAAATTCCATACAAATGAGGATATCTCCTCGATGCAATCAACCACCAGACGGAACTTTGTCTGCCCTTGTAATGCCAAAGGCCTCCTACAAACTGACATCAGGATCCTGGAGTGGAGACTTTGGTTTCCCATGGAAATGGGACAGTGTTCGTGTCTAATGATATTTGCCTGCCACAAGGCTTCTGCCTATTAAAATTCCAATAAAATTCTATACCATTGAAGATGTCTCTCACGTGCAATCTACTACCAAATGGAAGTTTGTCTCCCCCTGTAGAGCAAAAGGCTTCCTACAAATTGACATCAAGAAGCTGGGGTGGAGACTTTGGTTTCCCATGGCAAAGGGCCACGGTTCCTGTCTAATGCTGTCTGCCTGCCACTGGGCTTATGCCTACTAAAATTACATACAAATGAGGATATCTCCCAGATGCAATATGCCACCAGTTGGAAGTTTGTCTCGTCTTGTAGTGCCAGAGGCCTCCTAGAAAATGACATCAGGAACCTGGAGTGGAGACTTTGGTTTCCCATGGAAATGGGACAGTGTTCGTGTCTAATGATATTTGCCTGCCACAAGGCTTCTGCCTATTAAAATTCCAATAAAATTCTATACCATTGAAGATGTCTCTCACGTGCAATCTACTACCAAATGGAAGTTTGTCTCCCCCTGTAGAGCAAAAGGCTTCCTACAAATTGACATCAAGAAGCTGGGGTGGAGACTTTGGTTTCCCATGGCAAAGGGCCACGGTTCCTGTCTAATGCTGTCTGCCTGCCACTGGGCTTATGCCTACTAAAATTACATACAAATGAGGATATCTCCCAGATGCAATATGCCACCAGTTGGAAGTTTGTCTCGTCTTGTAGTGCCAGAGGCCTCCTAGAAAATGACATCAGGAACCTGGGGTGGAGACTTTGGTTTCCCATGGAAATGGGCCACTATTCATGTCTAATTCTGTCTGCCTGCCGCTGGGATTCTGCCTACTAAAATTCCACTAAAATTCCATACAAATGCGAATATCTCCCAGGTGCAAACTAACACCAGATGGAAGTTTCTCTGCCCTTATGTTTCCAAAGGCCTCCTACAAACTGCCATCAGAAACCTAGGGTGGAGACTTTGGTTTCCCATGGAAAAGGACCACCGTTCCTGTCTAATGCTGTCTGCCTGGCACTGTGGTTATGACTGCTGAAGTTCCATACAAATGAGGATATCTCCCAGATGCAATATGCCACCAGATGGAAGTTTGTCTACCCTTGTACTGCCGAAGGCCTCCTAGTAACGGACATCAGGAACGTGGGGTGGAGACTTTGGTTTCCCATAAAAATGGGCCACCGTTCGTGTCTAAAGCTGTCTGCCTGCCACTGGGGATCTTCGTAATAAAATTCCAATAAAATTCCAGAGAAATGAGGATATCTCCCAGGTGCAATCTACCACCAGATGGAAGTTTTTCTGCCCTTGTAGTTCCAAACGCCTTCTACAAATTGACATCAGGAACGTGGGGTGGAGACTTTGTTTTCCCATGGAAATGGGCCACCGTTTGTGTCTAATGCTATGTGACTGCCACTGGGATTATGCCTAGTAAAATCCCGTACAAATGAGGATATCTCCCAGATAGAGTCTACCACCAGATGAAAGTTTGTCTGCCCTTGTAATGCCAAAGGCCTCCTACAAACTGACATCAGGATTCTGGAAAGGAGGCTTTGGTTTCCCATGGAAAAGGGGCACCCTTGTTGTTTAATGCTGTCTCCTTGCCACTGGGCTTATGACTACTGAAATTACATACAAATGAGGATATCTCCCTAACAAAATTTCCCACCAGATGGAAGTTTGTCTGCCCTTTTAATGCCAAAGGCCTACTAAAAACTGACATCAGGAGCCTGGGTTGGAGACTTTGTTTTCCCATGGAAAAGGGCCACCGTTCCTCTCTAATGCTGTCTGCCTGCCACTGGGCTTCTACCTGATGAAATTCCATAAAAATGAGGATATCTCAACGATGCAATCAACCACCAGACGGAAGTTTGTCTGCCCTTGTAGTGCCAAAGGCCTCCTAGAAACGGACATCAGGAACGAGGGGTGGAGACTTTGGTTTTCCATCAAATGGGCCATTTTTCTTGTCTAATGCTGTCTGCCTGCCACTGAGTTTCTTCCTACTAAAATTCCACTAAAATTCCATAGAAATGAGGATATCTCCCAGGTGCAATCTACAACCAGATGGAAGTTTCTCTGCCCTTATATTGGAAAACGTCTCCTACAAAGTGACATCAGCAACATGGGGTGGAGATTTTGGTTTCCCATGGAAAAGGGCCACTGTTCGTGTGTAATGCTGTCTGCCAGATACTGGGCTTATGCCTACTAAAATTCCACTAAAATTCCATACAAATGAGGATACCTCCCAGGTGCAATCTACCACCAGATGGAAGTTTGTCTGCCCTTGTAGTGTTAAAGGCTTCCTACAAATTAACATCAGGAACCTGGGGCGTAGACTTTGGTTTCCCATGGAAAAGGGCCACCGTTCGTGTCTAATGCTGTCTGCCTGGCACTGTGGTTATGACTGCTGCAGTTCCATACAAATGCTGATAAGTCCCAGGTGCAATCTACCACCAGGTGGAAGTTTGTCTGCCCTTGAAGTGCCAAAGGCCTCCTAAAAATTGACATCAGGAACGTGCGGTGGAGACTTTGTTTTCCCATGGAAATGGGCCACCCTTTTTGTCTAATGCTATGTGCCTGCCACTGGGCGTATGCCTAGTAAAATTCCATAAAAATGAGGATATCTCCCAGATGGAGTCTACCACCAGTTGAAAGTTTGTCTGCCCTTGTAATGCAACGGCCTCCTACAAACTGACATCAGGAACCTGGAGAGGACGCTTTGGTTTCCCATGGAAAAGGGCCACCCTTGGTGTTTAATGCTGTCTCCTTGCCACTGACTTATGACTACTGAAATTACATACAAATGAGGATATCTCCCAGACGCAATATGCCACCAGATGGAAATTTGTCTGCTCTTGCAGTGCCAAAGGCCTCCTTCAAACTGACATTCGGAACCTCACCTGGAGACTTTGGTTTCCTATAGAAAAGGCCCACCATTCATGTTTAATGCTGTCTGTCTGCCATTGGGCTTCTGAGTACTAAAATACCACTAAAATTCCATAAAAATGAGGATATCTCCCAGGTGCAATTTACCACCAGGTGGAAGTTTGTCAGCCCTTGCAGTGCCAAAAGCCTCCTAAAAACTGACATCAGGAACATAGGATGGATAATTTGTTTTTCCATGGAAAGGGGCCACTGTTCGTGTCTAATGCTGTCTGCCTGCCAGTGGGCAGAAGCCTACCAAAATTCCCTACAAATGAGGATATCTCCCAAATGCAATTTCCCACCAGATGGAAGTTTGTCTGCCCTTTTTATGCCAAAGGCCTCCTACAAACTGACATCAGGAGCCTGGGTTGGAGACTTTGTTTTCCCATGGAAAAGGGCCACCGTTCGTGTCTAATGCTGTCTGCCTGCCACTGGGCTTTTACCTGCTGAAATTCCATACAAATGAGGATATCTCCCCGATGCAATCAGCCACCAGACGGAAGTTTGTTTGCCCTTGTACTGCCAAAGGCCTCCTAAAACCTGACATCAGGAACGTGGCTTGGAGACTTTGGCTGCCCATGGGAAAAGGGCCACCGTTCATGTCCAATGCTGTCTGCCTGCCACTGGGCTTCTACCTGCTGAAGTTCCATACAAATGAGGATATCTCCCCGATGCAATCAACCACCAGACGGAAGTTTGTCTACCTTTGTAGTGTCAAAGGCTTCCTAGAAACGGACATCAGGAACGTGGGGTGGAGACTTTGGTTTCCCATAAAAATGGGCCATTGTTCGTGTCTAATGCTGTCTGCCTGCCACTGTGCTTCTTCCTACTAAAATTCCACTAAAACTCCATAGAAATGAGGATATCTCCCAGGTGCAATCTACAACCAGATGGAAGTTTCTCTGCCCTTATATTGGAAAACGCCTCCTACAAAGTGACAGAAGCAACGTGGGGTGGAGATTTTGGTTTCCCATGGGAAAGGGCCACTGTTCGTGTCTAATGCTGTCTGCCTGCCACTGGAGTTATGCCTACTGAAATTCCTCACAAATGAGGATATTTCCCAGATGGAATCTCCCACCAGTTGGAAGTTTGTTTGCCCTTCTAGTGCCAAAGGCCTCCTAAAAACTGACATCAGGAACCTGGGGTGGAGACTTTGGTTTCTCATGGAAATGGGCCACCGTTCGTGTCTAATAATGTCTGTCGGCCATTGGGCTTCTACCTACGAAAATTCCACTGAAATTCCATACAAATGAAGACATCTCCTGGGTGCAGTCTACCGCCAGATATAAGTTTTTCTGCCCTTGTATTTCCAAAGGCCTTCTACAAACTGACATGAGGAGCCTGGAGTGGACACTTTGGTTTCCCATGGATATGGGCCAGCGTTCGTGTGTAAAGCAGTCTGCCTGCCGCTGGATTTCTGCCTACTTTAATACCACTGAAATTCCATAAAAATGAGGATATCTCCCAGGTGCAATCTACCACCAGATGGAAGTTTTTCTGCCCTTGTACTTCCAAAGGCCTCTTGCAAACTAATATCAGGAACGTGGGGTAGAGACTTCGGTTTCCCATGGAAAAGGACCACCGTTTGTGTCTAATGCTGTCTGCCTGCCACTGGGGTTATGCCTGCTGAAATTCCTCACAAATGAGGATATCTCCCGCACGGAATCTACCACCAGTTGGAAGTTTATCTGCCCTTGTAGTTCCAAAGGCCTCCTACAAACTGACATCAGGCACGTGAGATGGAGACTTTGGTTTCCCAAGGAAATGGACCACAGTTCGTGTCTAATGCAGTCTGCGAGACACTGGGCTTATGCCGACTAAAATTCCACTAAAATTCTATACAAATGAGGATGTCTCCCAGGTGCAATCTACCACCAGATGGAAGTTTGTCTGCCCCTGAAGAGCCAAAGGCTTCCTACAAATTGACATCAAGAACCTGAGGCGGAGACTTTGGTTTCCCATGGAAAAGGGCCACCGTTCGCGTCTAATACTGTCTGCCTGCCACTGGGCTTATGGCTATTAAAATTCCATACAAATGAGGATATCTCCTCGATGCAATCAACCACCAGACGGAACTTTGTCTGCCCTTGTAATGCCAAAGGCCTCCTACAAACTGACATCAGGATCCTGGAGTGGAGACTTTGGTTTCCCATGGAAATGGGACAGTGTTCGTGTCTAATGATATTTGCCTGCCACAAGGCTTCTGCCTATTAAAATTCCAATAAAATTCTATACCATTGAAGATGTCTCTCACGTGCAATCTACTACCAAATGGAAGTTTGTCTCCCCCTGTAGAGCAAAAGGCTTCCTACAAATTGACATCAAGAAGCTGGGGTGGAGACTTTGGTTTCCCATGGCAAAGGGCCACGGTTCCTGTCTAATGCTGTCTGCCTGCCACTGGGCTTATGCCTACTAAAATTACATACAAATGAGGATATCTCCCAGATGCAATATGCCACCAGTTGGAAGTTTGTCTCGTCTTGTAGTGCCAGAGGCCTCCTAGAAAATGACATCAGGAACCTGGGGTGGAGACTTTGGTTTCCCATGGAAATGGGCCACTATTCATGTCTAATTCTGTCTGCCTGCCGCTGGGATTCTGCCTACTAAAATTCCACTAAAATTCCATACAAATGCGAATATCTCCCAGGTGCAAACTAACACCAGATGGAAGTTTCTCTGCCCTTATGTTTCCAAAGGCCTCCTACAAACTGCCATCAGAAACCTAGGGTGGAGACTTTGGTTTCCCATGGAAAAGGACCACCGTTCCTGTCTAATGCTGTCTGCCTGGCACTGTGGTTATGACTGCTGAAGTTCCATACAAATGAGGATATCTCCCAGATGCAATATGCCACCAGATGGAAGTTTGTCTACCCTTGTACTGCCGAAGGCCTCCTAGTAACGGACATCAGGAACGTGGGGTGGAGACTTTGGTTTCCCATAAAAATGGGCCACCGTTCGTGTCTAAAGCTGTCTGCCTGCCACTGGGGATCTTCGTAATAAAATTCCAATAAAATTCCAGAGAAATGAGGATATCTCCCAGGTGCAATCTACCACCAGATGGAAGTTTTTCTGCCCTTGTAGTTCCAAACGCCTTCTACAAATTGACATCAGGAACGTGGGGTGGAGACTTTGTTTTCCCATGGAAATGGGCCACCGTTTGTGTCTAATGCTATGTGACTGCCACTGGGATTATGCCTAGTAAAATCCCGTACAAATGAGGATATCTCCCAGATAGAGTCTACCACCAGATGAAAGTTTGTCTGCCCTTGTAATGCCAAAGGCCTCCTACAAACTGACATCAGGATTCTGGAAAGGAGGCTTTGGTTTCCCATGGAAAAGGGGCACCCTTGTTGTTTAATGCTGTCTCCTTGCCACTGGGCTTATGACTACTGAAATTACATACAAATGAGGATATCTCCCTAACAAAATTTCCCACCAGATGGAAGTTTGTCTGCCCTTTTAATGCCAAAGGCCTACTAAAAACTGACATCAGGAGCCTGGGTTGGAGACTTTGTTTTCCCATGGAAAAGGGCCACCGTTCCTCTCTAATGCTGTCTGCCTGCCACTGGGCTTCTACCTGATGAAATTCCATAAAAATGAGGATATCTCAACGATGCAATCAACCACCAGACGGAAGTTTGTCTGCCCTTGTAGTGCCAAAGGCCTCCTAGAAACGGACATCAGGAACGAGGGGTGGAGACTTTGGTTTTCCATCAAATGGGCCATTTTTCTTGTCTAATGCTGTCTGCCTGCCACTGAGTTTCTTCCTACTAAAATTCCACTAAAATTCCATAGAAATGAGGATATCTCCCAGGTGCAATCTACAACCAGATGGAAGTTTCTCTGCCCTTATATTGGAAAACGTCTCCTACAAAGTGACATCAGCAACATGGGGTGGAGATTTTGGTTTCCCATGGAAAAGGGCCACTGTTCGTGTGTAATGCTGTCTGCCAGATACTGGGCTTATGCCTACTAAAATTCCACTAAAATTCCATACAAATGAGGATACCTCCCAGGTGCAATCTACCACCAGATGGAAGTTTGTCTGCCCTTGTAGTGTTAAAGGCTTCCTACAAATTAACATCAGGAACCTGGGGCGTAGACTTTGGTTTCCCATGGAAAAGGGCCACCGTTCGTGTCTAATGCTGTCTGCCTGGCACTGTGGTTATGACTGCTGCAGTTCCATACAAATGCTGATAAGTCCCAGGTGCAATCTACCACCAGGTGGAAGTTTGTCTGCCCTTGAAGTGCCAAAGGCCTCCTAAAAATTGACATCAGGAACGTGCGGTGGAGACTTTGTTTTCCCATGGAAATGGGCCACCCTTTTTGTCTAATGCTATGTGCCTGCCACTGGGCGTATGCCTAGTAAAATTCCATAAAAATGAGGATATCTCCCAGATGGAGTCTACCACCAGTTGAAAGTTTGTCTGCCCTTGTAATGCAACGGCCTCCTACAAACTGACATCAGGAACCTGGAGAGGACGCTTTGGTTTCCCATGGAAAAGGGCCACCCTTGGTGTTTAATGCTGTCTCCTTGCCACTGACTTATGACTACTGAAATTACATACAAATGAGGATATCTCCCAGACGCAATATGCCACCAGATGGAAATTTGTCTGCTCTTGCAGTGCCAAAGGCCTCCTTCAAACTGACATTCGGAACCTCACCTGGAGACTTTGGTTTCCTATAGAAAAGGCCCACCATTCATGTTTAATGCTGTCTGTCTGCCATTGGGCTTCTGAGTACTAAAATACCACTAAAATTCCATAAAAATGAGGATATCTCCCAGGTGCAATTTACCACCAGGTGGAAGTTTGTCAGCCCTTGCAGTGCCAAAAGCCTCCTAAAAACTGACATCAGGAACATAGGATGGATAATTTGTTTTTCCATGGAAAGGGGCCACTGTTCGTGTCTAATGCTGTCTGCCTGCCAGTGGGCAGAAGCCTACCAAAATTCCCTACAAATGAGGATATCTCCCAAATGCAATTTCCCACCAGATGGAAGTTTGTCTGCCCTTTTTATGCCAAAGGCCTCCTACAAACTGACATCAGGAGCCTGGGTTGGAGACTTTGTTTTCCCATGGAAAAGGGCCACCGTTCGTGTCTAATGCTGTCTGCCTGCCACTGGGCTTTTACCTGCTGAAATTCCATACAAATGAGGATATCTCCCCGATGCAATCAGCCACCAGACGGAAGTTTGTTTGCCCTTGTACTGCCAAAGGCCTCCTAAAACCTGACATCAGGAACGTGGCTTGGAGACTTTGGCTGCCCATGGGAAAAGGGCCACCGTTCATGTCCAATGCTGTCTGCCTGCCACTGGGCTTCTACCTGCTGAAGTTCCATACAAATGAGGATATCTCCCCGATGCAATCAACCACCAGACGGAAGTTTGTCTACCTTTGTAGTGTCAAAGGCTTCCTAGAAACGGACATCAGGAACGTGGGGTGGAGACTTTGGTTTCCCATAAAAATGGGCCATTGTTCGTGTCTAATGCTGTCTGCCTGCCACTGTGCTTCTTCCTACTAAAATTCCACTAAAACTCCATAGAAATGAGGATATCTCCCAGGTGCAATCTACAACCAGATGGAAGTTTCTCTGCCCTTATATTGGAAAACGCCTCCTACAAAGTGACAGAAGCAACGTGGGGTGGAGATTTTGGTTTCCCATGGGAAAGGGCCACTGTTCGTGTCTAATGCTGTCTGCCTGCCACTGGAGTTATGCCTACTGAAATTCCTCACAAATGAGGATATTTCCCAGATGGAATCTCCCACCAGTTGGAAGTTTGTTTGCCCTTCTAGTGCCAAAGGCCTCCTAAAAACTGACATCAGGAACCTGGGGTGGAGACTTTGGTTTCTCATGGAAATGGGCCACCGTTCGTGTCTAATAATGTCTGTCGGCCATTGGGCTTCTACCTACGAAAATTCCACTGAAATTCCATACAAATGAAGACATCTCCTGGGTGCAGTCTACCGCCAGATATAAGTTTTTCTGCCCTTGTATTTCCAAAGGCCTTCTACAAACTGACATGAGGAGCCTGGAGTGGACACTTTGGTTTCCCATGGATATGGGCCAGCGTTCGTGTGTAAAGCAGTCTGCCTGCCGCTGGATTTCTGCCTACTTTAATACCACTGAAATTCCATAAAAATGAGGATATCTCCCAGGTGCAATCTACCACCAGATGGAAGTTTTTCTGCCCTTGTACTTCCAAAGGCCTCTTGCAAACTAATATCAGGAACGTGGGGTAGAGACTTCGGTTTCCCATGGAAAAGGACCACCGTTTGTGTCTAATGCTGTCTGCCTGCCACTGGGGTTATGCCTGCTGAAATTCCTCACAAATGAGGATATCTCCCGCACGGAATCTACCACCAGTTGGAAGTTTATCTGCCCTTGTAGTTCCAAAGGCCTCCTACAAACTGACATCAGGCACGTGAGATGGAGACTTTGGTTTCCCAAGGAAATGGACCACAGTTCGTGTCTAATGCAGTCTGCGAGACACTGGGCTTATGCCGACTAAAATTCCACTAAAATTCTATACAAATGAGGATGTCTCCCAGGTGCAATCTACCACCAGATGGAAGTTTGTCTGCCCCTGAAGAGCCAAAGGCTTCCTACAAATTGACATCAAGAACCTGAGGCGGAGACTTTGGTTTCCCATGGAAAAGGGCCACCGTTCGCGTCTAATACTGTCTGCCTGCCACTGGGCTTATGGCTATTAAAATTCCATACAAATGAGGATATCTCCTCGATGCAATCAACCACCAGACGGAACTTTGTCTGCCCTTGTAATGCCAAAGGCCTCCTACAAACTGACATCAGGATCCTGGAGTGGAGACTTTGGTTTCCCATGGAAATGGGACAGTGTTCGTGTCTAATGATATTTGCCTGCCACAAGGCTTCTGCCTATTAAAATTCCAATAAAATTCTATACCATTGAAGATGTCTCTCACGTGCAATCTACTACCAAATGGAAGTTTGTCTCCCCCTGTAGAGCAAAAGGCTTCCTACAAATTGACATCAAGAAGCTGGGGTGGAGACTTTGGTTTCCCATGGCAAAGGGCCACGGTTCCTGTCTAATGCTGTCTGCCTGCCACTGGGCTTATGCCTACTAAAATTACATACAAATGAGGATATCTCCCAGATGCAATATGCCACCAGTTGGAAGTTTGTCTCGTCTTGTAGTGCCAGAGGCCTCCTAGAAAATGACATCAGGAACCTGGAGTGGAGACTTTGGTTTCCCATGGAAATGGGACAGTGTTCGTGTCTAATGATATTTGCCTGCCACAAGGCTTCTGCCTATTAAAATTCCAATAAAATTCTATACCATTGAAGATGTCTCTCACGTGCAATCTACTACCAAATGGAAGTTTGTCTCCCCCTGTAGAGCAAAAGGCTTCCTACAAATTGACATCAAGAAGCTGGGGTGGAGACTTTGGTTTCCCATGGCAAAGGGCCACGGTTCCTGTCTAATGCTGTCTGCCTGCCACTGGGCTTATGCCTACTAAAATTACATACAAATGAGGATATCTCCCAGATGCAATATGCCACCAGTTGGAAGTTTGTCTCGTCTTGTAGTGCCAGAGGCCTCCTAGAAAATGACATCAGGAACCTGGGGTGGAGACTTTGGTTTCCCATGGAAATGGGCCACTATTCATGTCTAATTCTGTCTGCCTGCCGCTGGGATTCTGCCTACTAAAATTCCACTAAAATTCCATACAAATGCGAATATCTCCCAGGTGCAAACTAACACCAGATGGAAGTTTCTCTGCCCTTATGTTTCCAAAGGCCTCCTACAAACTGCCATCAGAAACCTAGGGTGGAGACTTTGGTTTCCCATGGAAAAGGACCACCGTTCCTGTCTAATGCTGTCTGCCTGGCACTGTGGTTATGACTGCTGAAGTTCCATACAAATGAGGATATCTCCCAGATGCAATATGCCACCAGATGGAAGTTTGTCTACCCTTGTACTGCCGAAGGCCTCCTAGTAACGGACATCAGGAACGTGGGGTGGAGACTTTGGTTTCCCATAAAAATGGGCCACCGTTCGTGTCTAAAGCTGTCTGCCTGCCACTGGGGATCTTCGTAATAAAATTCCAATAAAATTCCAGAGAAATGAGGATATCTCCCAGGTGCAATCTACCACCAGATGGAAGTTTTTCTGCCCTTGTAGTTCCAAACGCCTTCTACAAATTGACATCAGGAACGTGGGGTGGAGACTTTGTTTTCCCATGGAAATGGGCCACCGTTTGTGTCTAATGCTATGTGACTGCCACTGGGATTATGCCTAGTAAAATCCCGTACAAATGAGGATATCTCCCAGATAGAGTCTACCACCAGATGAAAGTTTGTCTGCCCTTGTAATGCCAAAGGCCTCCTACAAACTGACATCAGGATTCTGGAAAGGAGGCTTTGGTTTCCCATGGAAAAGGGGCACCCTTGTTGTTTAATGCTGTCTCCTTGCCACTGGGCTTATGACTACTGAAATTACATACAAATGAGGATATCTCCCTAACAAAATTTCCCACCAGATGGAAGTTTGTCTGCCCTTTTAATGCCAAAGGCCTACTAAAAACTGACATCAGGAGCCTGGGTTGGAGACTTTGTTTTCCCATGGAAAAGGGCCACCGTTCCTCTCTAATGCTGTCTGCCTGCCACTGGGCTTCTACCTGATGAAATTCCATAAAAATGAGGATATCTCAACGATGCAATCAACCACCAGACGGAAGTTTGTCTGCCCTTGTAGTGCCAAAGGCCTCCTAGAAACGGACATCAGGAACGAGGGGTGGAGACTTTGGTTTTCCATCAAATGGGCCATTTTTCTTGTCTAATGCTGTCTGCCTGCCACTGAGTTTCTTCCTACTAAAATTCCACTAAAATTCCATAGAAATGAGGATATCTCCCAGGTGCAATCTACAACCAGATGGAAGTTTCTCTGCCCTTATATTGGAAAACGTCTCCTACAAAGTGACATCAGCAACATGGGGTGGAGATTTTGGTTTCCCATGGAAAAGGGCCACTGTTCGTGTGTAATGCTGTCTGCCAGATACTGGGCTTATGCCTACTAAAATTCCACTAAAATTCCATACAAATGAGGATACCTCCCAGGTGCAATCTACCACCAGATGGAAGTTTGTCTGCCCTTGTAGTGTTAAAGGCTTCCTACAAATTAACATCAGGAACCTGGGGCGTAGACTTTGGTTTCCCATGGAAAAGGGCCACCGTTCGTGTCTAATGCTGTCTGCCTGGCACTGTGGTTATGACTGCTGCAGTTCCATACAAATGCTGATAAGTCCCAGGTGCAATCTACCACCAGGTGGAAGTTTGTCTGCCCTTGAAGTGCCAAAGGCCTCCTAAAAATTGACATCAGGAACGTGCGGTGGAGACTTTGTTTTCCCATGGAAATGGGCCACCCTTTTTGTCTAATGCTATGTGCCTGCCACTGGGCGTATGCCTAGTAAAATTCCATAAAAATGAGGATATCTCCCAGATGGAGTCTACCACCAGTTGAAAGTTTGTCTGCCCTTGTAATGCAACGGCCTCCTACAAACTGACATCAGGAACCTGGAGAGGACGCTTTGGTTTCCCATGGAAAAGGGCCACCCTTGGTGTTTAATGCTGTCTCCTTGCCACTGACTTATGACTACTGAAATTACATACAAATGAGGATATCTCCCAGACGCAATATGCCACCAGATGGAAATTTGTCTGCTCTTGCAGTGCCAAAGGCCTCCTTCAAACTGACATTCGGAACCTCACCTGGAGACTTTGGTTTCCTATAGAAAAGGCCCACCATTCATGTTTAATGCTGTCTGTCTGCCATTGGGCTTCTGAGTACTAAAATACCACTAAAATTCCATAAAAATGAGGATATCTCCCAGGTGCAATTTACCACCAGGTGGAAGTTTGTCAGCCCTTGCAGTGCCAAAAGCCTCCTAAAAACTGACATCAGGAACATAGGATGGATAATTTGTTTTTCCATGGAAAGGGGCCACTGTTCGTGTCTAATGCTGTCTGCCTGCCAGTGGGCAGAAGCCTACCAAAATTCCCTACAAATGAGGATATCTCCCAAATGCAATTTCCCACCAGATGGAAGTTTGTCTGCCCTTTTTATGCCAAAGGCCTCCTACAAACTGACATCAGGAGCCTGGGTTGGAGACTTTGTTTTCCCATGGAAAAGGGCCACCGTTCGTGTCTAATGCTGTCTGCCTGCCACTGGGCTTTTACCTGCTGAAATTCCATACAAATGAGGATATCTCCCCGATGCAATCAGCCACCAGACGGAAGTTTGTTTGCCCTTGTACTGCCAAAGGCCTCCTAAAACCTGACATCAGGAACGTGGCTTGGAGACTTTGGCTGCCCATGGGAAAAGGGCCACCGTTCATGTCCAATGCTGTCTGCCTGCCACTGGGCTTCTACCTGCTGAAGTTCCATACAAATGAGGATATCTCCCCGATGCAATCAACCACCAGACGGAAGTTTGTCTACCTTTGTAGTGTCAAAGGCTTCCTAGAAACGGACATCAGGAACGTGGGGTGGAGACTTTGGTTTCCCATAAAAATGGGCCATTGTTCGTGTCTAATGCTGTCTGCCTGCCACTGTGCTTCTTCCTACTAAAATTCCACTAAAACTCCATAGAAATGAGGATATCTCCCAGGTGCAATCTACAACCAGATGGAAGTTTCTCTGCCCTTATATTGGAAAACGCCTCCTACAAAGTGACAGAAGCAACGTGGGGTGGAGATTTTGGTTTCCCATGGGAAAGGGCCACTGTTCGTGTCTAATGCTGTCTGCCTGCCACTGGAGTTATGCCTACTGAAATTCCTCACAAATGAGGATATTTCCCAGATGGAATCTCCCACCAGTTGGAAGTTTGTTTGCCCTTCTAGTGCCAAAGGCCTCCTAAAAACTGACATCAGGAACCTGGGGTGGAGACTTTGGTTTCTCATGGAAATGGGCCACCGTTCGTGTCTAATAATGTCTGTCGGCCATTGGGCTTCTACCTACGAAAATTCCACTGAAATTCCATACAAATGAAGACATCTCCTGGGTGCAGTCTACCGCCAGATATAAGTTTTTCTGCCCTTGTATTTCCAAAGGCCTTCTACAAACTGACATGAGGAGCCTGGAGTGGACACTTTGGTTTCCCATGGATATGGGCCAGCGTTCGTGTGTAAAGCAGTCTGCCTGCCGCTGGATTTCTGCCTACTTTAATACCACTGAAATTCCATAAAAATGAGGATATCTCCCAGGTGCAATCTACCACCAGATGGAAGTTTTTCTGCCCTTGTACTTCCAAAGGCCTCTTGCAAACTAATATCAGGAACGTGGGGTAGAGACTTCGGTTTCCCATGGAAAAGGACCACCGTTTGTGTCTAATGCTGTCTGCCTGCCACTGGGGTTATGCCTGCTGAAATTCCTCACAAATGAGGATATCTCCCGCACGGAATCTACCACCAGTTGGAAGTTTATCTGCCCTTGTAGTTCCAAAGGCCTCCTACAAACTGACATCAGGCACGTGAGATGGAGACTTTGGTTTCCCAAGGAAATGGACCACAGTTCGTGTCTAATGCAGTCTGCGAGACACTGGGCTTATGCCGACTAAAATTCCACTAAAATTCTATACAAATGAGGATGTCTCCCAGGTGCAATCTACCACCAGATGGAAGTTTGTCTGCCCCTGAAGAGCCAAAGGCTTCCTACAAATTGACATCAAGAACCTGAGGCGGAGACTTTGGTTTCCCATGGAAAAGGGCCACCGTTCGCGTCTAATACTGTCTGCCTGCCACTGGGCTTATGGCTATTAAAATTCCATACAAATGAGGATATCTCCTAGATGCAATATGCCACCAATAGGAACTTTGTCTCCTCCTGTAGTGCCAGAGGCCTCCTAGAAAATGACATGAGGACCCTGGGGTGGAGACTTTGGTTTCCCATGGAAATGAGCCACTATTCATGTCTAATTCTGTCTACCTGCAGCTGGGATTCTGTCCACTAATATTCCACTAAAATTCCATACAAATGAGTATATCTCCCAGGTGCAATCTAACACCAGATGGAAGATTCTCTGCCCTTGTGTTTCCAAAGGCCTCCTACAAACTGCCATCAGGAACCTTGGGTGGAGACTTTGCTTTCCCATGGAAAAGGACCACCGTTCCTGTCTAATGCTGTCTGCCTGGCACTGTGGTGATGACTGCTGAAGTTCCATACAAATGAGGATATCTCCCAGGTGTAATCTACCACTGGGTGGAAATTTTTCTGCCCCCGTAGTGCCAAAGGCCTCCTAAAAACTGACATCCTGAACAAGGGGTGGAGACTTTTGTTTCCCAAAGAAATGCCCACCGTTCCTGTCTAATGCTGCCTGGCAGCCACTGGCCTTATGCCTACTAAAATTCCACTAAAATTCTATAGAAATGAGGTTATCTCCCAGGTGCAATCTACCACCAGATGGCAGTTTGCCTGCCCTTGTAGTTCCAAAGGCCTCCTACAAACTGACATCAGGAACGTGAGGTGGAGACTTTGGTTTCCCATGGAAAAGGTCCATTGTTCGTGTCTAATGCTGTCTGCCTGCCACTGATCTTCTGCCATCTGAAATTCCATTCAAATGAGGATATCTCCTCAATGCAATCAACCACCAGACGGAACTTTGTCTGCCCTTGTAGTGCCAAAGGCCTCCTACAAACTGACATCAGGATCCTGGAGTGGAGACTTTGGTTTCCCATGGAAATGGGACAGTGTTCGTGTCTAATGATATTTGCCTGCCACAAGGCTTCTGCCTATTAAAATTCCAATAAAATTCTATACCATTGAAGATGTCTCTCACGTGCAATCTACTACCAAATGGAAGTTTGTCTCCCCCTGTAGAGCAAAAGGCTTCCTACAAATTGACATCAAGAAGCTGGGGTGGAGACTTTGGTTTCCCATGGCAAAGGGCCACGGTTCCTGTCTAATGCTGTCTGCCTGCCACTGGGCTTATGCCTACTAAAATTACATACAAATGAGGATATCTCCCAGATGCAATATGCCACCAGTTGGAAGTTTGTCTCGTCTTGTAGTGCCAGAGGCCTCCTAGAAAATGACATCAGGAACCTGGGGTGGAGACTTTGGTTTCCCATGGAAATGGGCCACTATTCATGTCTAATTCTGTCTGCCTGCCGCTGGGATTCTGCCTACTAAAATTCCACTAAAATTCCATACAAATGCGAATATCTCCCAGGTGCAAACTAACACCAGATGGAAGTTTCTCTGCCCTTATGTTTCCAAAGGCCTCCTACAAACTGCCATCAGAAACCTAGGGTGGAGACTTTGGTTTCCCATGGAAAAGGACCATCGTTCCTGTCTAATGCTGTCTGCCTGGCACTGTGGTTATGACTGCTGAAGTTCCATACAAATGAGGATATCTCCCAGATGCAATATGCCACCAGATGGAAGTTTGTCTACCCTTGTACTGCCGAAGGCCTCCTAGTAACGGACATCAGGAACGTGGGGTGGAGACTTTGGTTTCCCATAAAAATGGGCCACCGTTCGTGTCTAAAGCTGTCTGCCTGCCACTGGGGATCTTCGTAATAAAATTCCAATAAAATTCCAGAGAAATGAGGATATCTCCCAGGTGCAATCTACCACCAGATGGAAGTTTTTCTGCCCTTGTAGTTCCAAACGCCTTCTACAAACTGACATCAGGAACGTGGGGTGGAGACTTTGTTTTCCCATGGAAATGGGCCACCGTTTGTGTCTAATGCTATGTGACTGCCACTGGGATTATGCCTAGTAAAATCCCGTACAAATGAGGATATCTCCCAGATAGAGTCTACCACCAGATGAAAGTTTGTCTGCCCTTGTAATGCCAAAGGCCTCCTACAAACTGACATCAGGATTCTGGAAAGGAGGCTTTGGTTTCCCATGGAAAAGGGGCACCCTTGTTGTTTAATGCTGTCTCCTTGCCACTGGGCTTATGACTACTGAAATTACATACAAATGAGGATATCTCCCTAACAAAATTTCCCACCAGATGGAAGTTTGTCTGCCCTTTTAATGCCAAAGGCCTACTAAAAACTGACATCAGGAGCCTGGGTTGGAGACTTTGTTTTCCCATGGAAAAGGGCCACCGTTCCTCTCTAATGCTGTCTGCCTGCCACTGGGCTTCTACCTGATGAAATTCCATAAAAATGAGGATATCTCAACGATGCAATCAACCACCAGACGGAAGTTTGTCTGCCCTTGTAGTGCCAAAGGCCTCCTAGAAACGGACATCAGGAACGAGGGGTGGAGACTTTGGTTTTCCATCAAATGGGCCATTTTTCTTGTCTAATGCTGTCTGCCTGCCACTGAGTTTCTTCCTACTAAAATTCCACTAAAATTCCATAGAAATGAGGATATCTCCCAGGTGCAATCTACAACCAGATGGAAGTTTCTCTGCCCTTATATTGGAAAACGTCTCCTACAAAGTGACATCAGCAACATGGAGTGGAGATTTTGGTTTCCCATGGAAAAGGGCCACTGTTCGTGTGTAATGCTGTCTGCCAGATACTGGGCTTATGCCTACTAAAATTCCACTAAAATTCCATACAAATGAGGATACCTCCCAGGTGCAATCTACCACCAGATGGAAGTTTGTCTGCCCTTGTAGTGTTAAAGGCTTCCTACAAATTAACATCAGGAACCTGGGGCGTAGACTTTGGTTTCCCATGGAAAAGGGCCACCGTTCGTGTCTAATGCTGTCTGCCTGGCACTGTGGTTATGACTGCTGCAGTTCCATACAAATGCTGATAAGTCCCAGGTGCAATCTACCACCAGGTGGAAGTTTGTCTGCCCTTGAAGTGCCAAAGGCCTCCTAAAAATTGACATCAGGAACGTGCGGTGGAGACTTTGTTTCCCATGGAAATGGGCCACCCTTTTTGTCTAATGCTATGTGCCTGCCACTGGGCGTATGCCTAGTAAAATTCCATAAAAATGAGGATATCTCCCAGATGGAGTCTACCACCAGTTGAAAGTTTGTCTGCCCTTGTAATGCAACGGCCTCCTACAAACTGACATCAGGAACCTGGAGAGGACGCTTTGGTTTCTCATGGAAAAGGGCCACCCTTGGTGTTTAATGCTGTCTCCTTGCCACTGACTTATGACTACTGAAATTACATACAAATGAGGATATCTCCCAGACGCAATATGCCACCAGATGGAAATTTGTCTGCTCTTGCAGTGCCAAAGGCCTCCTTCAAACTGACATTCGGAACCTCACCTGGAGACTTTGGTTTCCTATAGAAAAGGCCCACCATTCATGTTTAATGCTGTCTGTCTGCCATTGGGCTTCTGAGTACTAAAATACCACTAAAATTCCATAAAAATTAGGATATCTCCCAGGTGCAATTTACCACCAGGTGGAAGTTTGTCAGCCCTTGCAGTGCCAAAAGCCTCCTAAAAACTGACATCAGGAACATAGGATGGATAATTTGTTTTTCCATGGAAAGGGGCCACTGTTCGTGTCTAATGCTGTCTGCCTGCCAGTAGGCAGAAGCCTACCAAAATTCCCTACAAATGAGGATATCTCCCAAATGCAATTTCCCACCAGATGGAAGTTTGTCTGCCCTTTTTATGCCAAAGGCCTCCTACAAACTGACATCAGGAGCCTGGGTTGGAGACTTTGTTTTCCCATGGAAAAGGGCCACCGTTCGTGTCTAATGCTGTCTGCCTGCCACTGGGCTTTTACCTGCTGAAATTCCATACAAATGAGGATATCTCCCCGATGCAATCAGCCACCAGACGGAAGTTTGTTTGCCCTTGTACTGCCAAAGGCCTCCTAAAACCTGACATCAGGAACGTGGCTTGGAGACTTTGGCTGCCCATGGGAAAAGGGCCACCGTTCATGTCCAATGCTGTCTGCCTGCCACTGATCTTCTACCTGCTGAAGTTCCATACAAATGAGGATATCTCCCCGATGCAATCAACCACCAGACGGAAGTTTGTCTACCTTTGTAGTGTCAAAGGCTTCCTAGAAACGGACATCAGGAACGTGGGGTGGAGACTTTGGTTTCCCATAAAAATGGGCCATTGTTCGTGTCTAATGCTGTCTGCCTGCCACTGTGCTTCTTCCTACTAAAATTCCACTAAAACTCCATAGAAATGAGGATATCTCCCAGGTGCAATCTACAACCAGATGGAAGTTTCTCTGCCCTTATATTGGAAAACGCCTCCTACAAAGTGACAGAAGCAACGTGGGGTGGAGATTTTGGTTTCCCATGGAAAAGGGCCACTGTTCGTGTCTAATGCTGTCTGCCTGCCACTGGAGTTATGCCTACTGAAATTCCTCACAAATGAGGATATTTCCCAGATGGAATCTCCCACCAGTTGGAAGTTTGTTTGCCCTTCTAGTGCCAAAGGCCTCCTAAAAACTGACATCAGGAACCTGGGGTGGAGACTTTGGTTTCTCATGGAAATGGGCCACCGTTCGTGTCTAATAATGTCTGTCGGCCATTGGGCTTCTACCTACGAAAATTCCACTGAAATTCCATACAAATGAAGACATCTCCTGGGTGCAGTCTACCGCCAGATATAAGTTTTTCTGCCCTTGTATTTCCAAATACCTTCTACAAACTGACATGAGGAGCCTGGAGTGGACACTTTGGTTTCCCATGGATATGGGCCAGCGTTCGTGTGTAAAGCAGTCTGCCTGCCGCTGGATTTCTGCCTACTTTAATACCACTGAAATTCCATAAAAATGAGGATATCTCCCAGGTGCAATCTACCACCAGATGGAAGTTTTTCTGCCCTTGTACTTCCAAAGGCCTCTTGCAAACTAATATCAGGAACGTGGGGTAGAGACTTCGGTTTCCCATGGAAAAGGACCACCGTTTGTGTCTAATGCTGTCTGCCTGCCACTGGGGTTATGCCTGCTGAAATTCCTCACAAATGAGGATATCTCCCGCACGGAATCTACCACCAGTTGGAAGTTTATCTGCCCTTGTAGTTCCAAAGGCCTCCTACAAACTGACATCAGGCACGTGAGATGGAGACTTTGGTTTCCCAAGGAAATGGACCACAGTTCGTGTCTAATGCTGTCTGCGAGACACTGGGCTTATGCCGACTAAAATTCCACTAAAATTCTATACAAATGAGGATGTCTCCCAGGTGCAATCTACCACCAGATGGAAGTTTGTCTGCCCCTGAAGAGCCAAAGGCTTCCTACAAATTGACATCAAGAACCTGAGGCGGAGACTTTGGTTTCCCATGGAAAAGGGCCACCGTTCGCGTCTAATACTGTCTGCCTGCCACTGGGCTTATGGCTATTAAAATTCCATACAAATGAGGATATCTCCTAGATGCAATATGCCACCAATAGGAACTTTGTCTCCTCCTGTAGTGCCAGAGGCCTCCTAGAAAATGACATGAGGACCCTGGGGTGGAGACTTTGGTTTCCCATGGAAATGAGCCACTATTCATGTCTAATTCTGTCTACCTGCAGCTGGGATTCTGTCCACTAATATTCCACTAAAATTCCATACAAATGAGTAATTCTCCC
This sequence comes from Phylloscopus collybita, assembly GCA_027886175.1. Classification (NCBI taxonomy): domain Eukaryota; kingdom Metazoa; phylum Chordata; class Aves; order Passeriformes; family Phylloscopidae; genus Phylloscopus; species Phylloscopus collybita. The sequence continues at coordinate 144,261 of JAJNNQ010000167.1, read as the reverse complement.
AGGTGCAATCTAACACCAGATGGAAGATTCTCTGCCCTTGTGTTTCCAAAGGCCTCCTACAAACTGCCATCAGGAACCTTGGGTGGAGACTTTGCTTTCCCATGGAAAAGGACCACCGTTCCTGTCTAATGCTGTCTGCCTGGCACTGTGGTGATGACTGCTGAAGTTCCATACAAATGAGGATATCTCCCAGGTGTAATCTACCACTGGGTGGAAGTTTTTCTGCCCCCGTAGTGCCAAAGGCCACCTAAAAACTGACATCCCGAACGGGGGGTGGAGACTTTTGTTTCCCAAAGAAATGCCCACCGTTCGTGTCTAATGCTGTCTGGCAGCCACTGGCCTTATGCCTACTAAAATTCCACTAAAATTCTATAGAAATGAGGTTATCTCCCAGGTGCAATCTACCACCAGATGGAAGTTTGCCTGCCCTTGTATTTCCAAAGGCCTCCTACAAACTGACATCAGGAACGTGAGGTGGAGACTTTGGTTTCCCATGGAAAAGGTCCATTGTTCGTGTCTAATGCTGTCTGCCTGCCACTGGGCTTCTGCCTGCTGAAATTCCATACAAATGAGGGTATCTCCTCGATTCAATCAAACACAAGACGGAACTTTGTCTGCCCTTGTAGTGCCAAAGGCCTCCTACAAAATGACACCCGGAACCCGGAGTGGAGGCTTTGGTTTCCCATAGAAATGGGCCATTGTTCGTGTCTAATGCTGTCTGCCTGCCACTGGGTTTCTTCCTACTAAAATTCCACTAAAATTCCATAGAAATGAGGATATCTCCCAGGTGCAATCTACAACCAGATGGAAGTTTTTCTGCCCTTATATTGGAAAACGCCTCCTACAATGAGACATCAGCAACGTGGGGTGGAGATTTTGCTTTCCCATGGAAATGGGCCACTGTTCGTGTCCAAAGCTGTCTGCGTGCCACTTGGCTTCTGCCTTCTGAAATCCCATACAAATGAGCATATATCGCCGATGCAATCAACTACCAGATGGAAGTTTGTCTGCACTTTTAATGCCAAAGGCCTCCTACAAACTGACATGAGGAGCCTGGGTTGGAGACTTTGGTTTCCCATGGATATTGGCCAGCGTTTGTGTGTAATGCTGTCTGCCTGCCGCTGGACTTCTGCCTACTAAAATACCACTAAAATTCCATACAAATGGCGATATCTCCCAGGTCCAATCTACCACCAGATGGAAATTTGTCTGCCCTTGTAGTTCCATTTGCCTCTTAATGACTGACATCAGGAACGTGGGATGGAGACTTTGGTTTCCCATGGAAAAGGGCACCGTTCGTGTCTAATGCTATCTGCCTGCCACTGGGGTTATGCCTTCTGAAATTCCTCACAAATGAGGATATCTCCCAGGTGCAATCTAACACCAGATAGAAGTTTGTCTGCCCTTGTAATTCCAAAGGCCTCCTACAAATTGTCATCAGGAACCTGGGGCGGAGACTTTGGTTTCCCCTGGAAAAGGGCCACCGTTAGTGTCTAATGCTGTCTGCCTGCCACTGGGCTTATGGCTACTAAAATTACATACAAATGAGGATATCTCCCAGATGCAATATGCCACCAATTGGAAGTTTGTCCCCTCTTGTAGTGCCAGAGGCCTCCTAGAAAATGACATCAGGATCATGGGTTGGAGACTTTGGTTTCCTTTGGAAATGGGCCACTATTCATGTCTAATTCTGTCTACATGCTGCTGGGATTCTGCCTACTAAAATTCCACTAAAATTCCATAAAAATGAGTATATCTCCCAGCTACAACCTAACAACAGATGGAAGTTTCTCTGCCCTTGTATTTCCAAAGGCCTCCTACAAACTGCCATCAGGAACCTAGGGTGGAGACTTTGGTTTCCCATGGAAAAGGTCCATTGTTCGTGTCTAATGCTGTCTGCCTGCCACTGGGCTTCTGCCTGCTGAAATTCCATACAAATGAGGATATCTCCTCGATGCAATCAACCACCAGATGGAACTTTGTCTGCTCTTGTAGTGCCAAAGGCCTCCTACAAACTCACATCAGGATCCTGGAGTGGAGACTTTGGTTTCCCATGGAAATGGGCCAGCGTTCGACTTGCGTCTGCCACTAGGCTTCTGCCTATTAAAACCCCACTAAAATTCCATACAAATGAGGATGTCTCCCAGGTGCAATCTACCACCAGATGGAAGTTTGTCTGCCTCTGTAGTGCCAAATGCCTCCTAAAAACTGACGTCAGGAACGTGGGGTGGAGACTTTGGTTTCCCATGGAAAAGGGGCACCGTTCGTGTCTAATGCTGTCTGCCTGTCACTGGTGTTATGCCTGCTGAAATACCTCACAAATGAGGATATCTCCCAGATGCAATATGCCAGCAGTTGGAAGTTTGTCTCCTCCTGTAGTGCCAGAGGTCTCCTAAAAACTGACATCAGGAACGTGGGGTGGAGACTTTGTTTTTCCATGCAAAGAGGCCACCGTTCGTGTCTAATGCTGTCTGCCTGCCAGTGGGCATATGCCTACCAAAGTTCCATACATATGAGGATATCTCCCAAATGCAATTTCCCACCAGATGAAAGTTTGCCTGCCCTTTTAATGCCAAAGGCCTCCTACAAACTGACATGAGGAGCCTGGGTTGGAGACTTTGGTTTCCCATGGATATTGGCCAGCGTTCGTGTGTAATGCTGTCTGCCTGCCGCTGGACTTCTGCCTACTAAAATTCCACTAAAATTCTATACAAATGAGGATATCTCCCAGGTGCAATCTACCACCAGATGGAAGTTTGTCTGCCCTTGTAGTTCCAAAGGCCTCCTACATACTGACATCAGGAACGTGAGGTGGAGACTTTGGTTTCCCATGGAAAAGGTCCATTGTTCATGTCTAATGCTGTCTGCGTGCCACTGGGCTTCTGCCTGCTGAAATTCCATACAAATGACGATATCTCCTCGATGCAATCAACCACCAGACGGAACTTTGTCTGCCCTTCTAGTGCCAAACGCCTCCTTCAAACTGACATCAGGATCCTGGATAGGAAACTTTGGTTTCCCATGGAATTGGGCCAGCGTTCGTGTCTAATGATGTGTGCCTGCCACGAGGCTTCTGCCTATTAAAATTCCACTAAAATTCCATACAAATGAGGATGTCTCCCATGTGCAATCTACCACCAGATGGAAGTTTGTCTGCCCCTGTAGAGCCAAAGGCTTCCTACAAATTGACATCAGGAACCTGGGGCGGAGACTTTGCTTTCCCATTGAAAAGGACCACCGTTCCTGTCTAATGCTGTCTGCCTGGCACTGTGGTTATGACTGCTGAAGTTCAATACAAATGAGGATATCTCCCTGGTGCAATCTACCACCAGGTGGACGTTTGTTTGCCCTCCTTGTGCCAAAGGCCTCGTAAAAACTGTCATCAGGAACGTGGGGTGGAGACTTTGGTTTCCCAAGGTAATGGGCCACCGTTTGCGGCTAATGTTGCCTGCCAGCCACTGGGCTTATGCCTACTAAAATTCCACTAAAATTCTCTACAAATGAGGATATCTCCCAGGTGCAATCTATAACCAGATGGAAGTTTGTCTGCCCTTGTAGTTCCAAACGCCTCCTAAAAACTGAAATCAGGAACGTGGTTTGGAGACTTTCTTCTCCCATGGAAATGGGCCACCGTTTGTGTCTAATGCTATGTGCCTGCCACTGGGCTTCTTCCTACTAAAATTCCACTAAAATTCCATAGAAATGAGGATATCTCCCAGGTGCAATCTACCACCAGATGGAAGTTTCTCTGCCCTTATATTGGAAAACGCCTCCTACAAAGTGACATCAGCAACGTGGGGTGGAGGTTTTGGTTTCCCATGGAAAAGGTCCATTGTTCGTGTCTAATGCTGTCTGCCTGTCACTGGGGTTATGCCTGCTGAAATTCCTCACAAATGAAGATATCTCCCAGATGCAATATGCCAGCAGTTGGAAGTTTGTCTCCACTTGTAGTGCCAGAGGCCTCCTAAAAACAGACATCAGGAACGTGGGTTGGAGACTTTGTTTTTCCATGGAAAGAGGCCACCGTTCGTGTCTAATGCTGTCTGCCTGCCAGTGGGCATAAGCCTACCAAAGTTCCATACATATGAGGATATCTCCCAAATGCAATTTCCCACCAGATGGAAGTTTGTCTGCCTTTGCATTTCCAAACGCCTCCTAAAAACTGAAATCAGGAACGTGGGTTGGAGACTTTCTTCTCCCATGGAAATGGGCCAGCGTTCGTGTCTAATGATGTGTGCCTGCCACTAGGCTTCTGCCTATAAAAATTCCACTAAAATTCCATACAAATGAGGATGTCTCCCAGGTGCAATCTACCACCAGATGGAAGTTTGTGTGCCCATTTAGAGCCAAAGGCTTCTTACAAACTGACATCAGGAACGTGCGGTGGAGACTTTGGTTTCCCATGGAAATTGGCCACCGTTTGTGTATAATGCTATGTGCCTGCCACTGGGCTTATGCCTAGTAAAATCCCACACAAATGAGGATATCTCCCAGATGGAGTCTACCACCAGTTGAAAGTTTGTCTGCCCTTGTAATGCCAACGGCCTCCTACAAATTGACATCAGGAATCTGGAAAGGACGCTTTGGTTTCCCATGGAAAAGGGCCACCCTTGGTGTTTAATGCTGTCTGCCTGCCAGTGGGCATATGCCTACTAAAATTCCCTACAAATGAGGATATCTCCCAAATGCAATTTCCCACCAGATGGAAGTTTGTCTGCCCGTTTAATGCCAAAGTCCTCCGACAACCTGACATCAGGAATGTGGGATGGAGACTTTGGTTTCCCTAGGAAACGGGCCACTGTTCCTGTCTAATTCTCTCTGCCTTCCGCTGGGATTCTGCCTACTAACATTCCACTAAAATTCCATAGAAATGAGGATATCTCCCAGGTGCAATCTACCACCAGATGGAAGTTTCTCTGCCCTTATATTGGAAAACGCCTCCGACAAAGTGACATTTGCAACATGGGGTGGAGATTTTGGTTTCCCATGGAAAAGGGCCACTCTTTGTGTCTAATGCTGTCTACCTGTCACTGGGGTTATGCCTGTTGAAATTCCTCACAAATGAGGATATCTCCCCGGTGCAATCAACCACCAGATGGAAGTGTGTCTGCCCTTGTAGTGCCAAAAGCCTCCTTCAAACTGACATCAGGAACATAGTATGGATAATTTGTTTTTCCATGGAAAGGGGCCACCGTTCCTCTCTAATGCTGTCTGCCTGCCACTGTGGTTATGACTGCTGAAGTTCCTCACAAATGAGGATATCTCCCACACGGAATCTACCACCAGTTGGAAGTTTGTCTGCCCTTGTAGTGCCAAAGGACTCCTAAAAACTGACATCTGGAACAAGGGGTGGAGACATTGTTTTCCCATGGAAATGGACCACCGTACGTGTCTAATGCTGTCTTCCTGCCACTGGGGTTATGCCTACTAAAATTCCACTAAAATTCTATTCAAATGAGGATATCTCCCAGGTGCAATCTACCACCAGATGGAAGTTTGTCTGCCCTTGTAGATCCTAAGGCCTCCTACAAACTGACATCAGGAACGTGAGATGGAGACTTTGGTTTCCCATGGAAAAGGTCCATTGTTCGTGTCTAATGCTGTCTGCCTGCCAATGGGTTCCTGCCTGCTGAAATTCCATACAAATGAGGATATCTCCTCGATGCAATCAACCACCACACGGAACTTTGTCGGCCCTTGTAGTGCCAAAGGCCTCCTACAAACTGACACCAGGAACCTGGAGTGGAAACTTTGGTTTCCATGGAAAAGGGCCACTGTTCTTCTCTGATGCTGTCTGCTGGCCACTCGGCTTCTGCATACTAAAATTCCAATAAAATTCCATACAAATAAGGATATCTCCATGATGGAATATACAACGAGATGGAATTTTGTAGACCTTGTAGTCCAAAGGCCTCCTGCAAACTGACATCAGGAACGTGGGGTGGAGACTTTGGTTTTCCAAGGAAAAGGTCCACCGTTCCTGTCTAATGCTGTCTGCCTGTCACATGGCTTATGGCTGCAAAAATTGCATACAAATGAGGATATCTCCCAGGTGCAATCTACCATCAGTTGGAAGTTTTTCTAACCTTGTAGTGCCAAAGGCTTCCTACCAACTGACATCAGGAGACTGGGGTAGAGACCTTCGTGTCCCATGAAAAAGAGGCACCGTTTGTGTTTTATGCTCTCTGCCGATCATTTGGATTCTGCCTACTAAAATTCCACTAAAATTCCATGCAAATGAGGATATCTATCACGTGCAATCTACCACCAGTTGGAAGTTTGTCTACCCTTATAGTGCCAAAAGCCTCGTATAAATTATCATCAGGAATGTGGGGTGGAGACTTTGGTTTCCCATGAAAAAGCCACCGTTCGTGTCTAATGCTGTCTGCCTGGCACTGGGCTTCTTCCTACTAAAATTTCACTAAAATTCCATACAAATGAGGATATCTCCCTGGTTCAATCTACCACCAGATGAAAGTTCCTCTGCCTTTGTAGTGCCAAAAGCCTCGTATAAACTGACATCTTAAACCTAGGGTGGACACATAGGTTCCCATGGAAAAGGGTCACCGTTCGTGTCTAATGCTGTCTGCCTGCAACTGGGCATATGCCTGCTGAAATTCCATACAACAGAGGATATCTCCAGGTGGAATCTATCAGCAGATGGAATTTTGTCTGCCCTTGTAGTGCCAAAGGCCTCCTACAAACTGACATCAGGCATGTGACATGGAGACTTTGGTTTCCCTAGGAAATGGACCACCGTTCGTGTCTAATGCTGTCTGCCGGACACTGGGCTTATGCCTACTAAAATTCCACTAAAATTCTATACAAATGAGGATATCTCCCAGGTGCAATCTACCACCAGTTTGAAGTTTGCCTGCCCTTGTAGTTCCAAAGGCCTCCTACAAACTGACATCAGGAACGTGAGGTGGAGACTTTGGTTTCCCATGGAAAAGGTCCATTGTTCGTGTCTAATGCTGTCTGCCTGCCACTGGGCTTCTGCCTGCTGAAATTCCATACAAAGGAGGGTATCTCCTCGATTCAATCAACCACAAGACGGAACTTTGTCTGCCCTTGTAGTGCCAAAGGCCTCCTACAAACTGACATCAGGAACCTGGAGTTGAAACTTTGCGTTCCCTTGGAAATGGGCCAGCGTTCGAGTCTAATGATGTGTGCCTGCAACTAGGCTTCTGCCTATTAAAATTCCACTAAAATATCATACAAATTAGGATGTCTCCCAGGTGCAATCTAAACCAGATGGATGTTTCTCTGCCCTTGTAGTGCCAAAGGCCTCCTAAAAACTGACAACAGGAAAGTGGGGTGAAGACTTTCTTTTCGCATGGAAATGGGCCACCGTTTGTGTCTAATCCTATGTGCCTGCCACTTGGCTTCTTCCTACTAAAATTCCACTAATATTCCATGGAAATGAGGATATCTCCCAGGTGCAATCTACCACCAGATGGAAGTTTTTCTGCCCTTGTAGTTCCAAACACCTCTTACAAACTGACATCAGGAACGTGGGGTGGAGACTTTGGTTTCCCATGGAAAAGGGCCACAGTTCGTGTCTAATGCTGTCTGCCTGCCCCTGTTGTTACGCCTGCTGAAATTCCTCACAAATGAATATATCTCCCAGATGGAGTCTACCACCAGTTGGAAGTTTGTCTCCTCTTGTAGTGCAAAAGTCCTCCTATAAACGGACATAAGGCACGTGGTGTGGAGACTTTGGTTTCCCATGCAAATGGGCCACCGTTGGTGTTTAATGCTGTCTACTTGCCACTGGGCTTCTGCCTACTTTAATTCCACTGAAATTCCATACAAATGAGGATATCTCCAAGACGCAATATGCCACCAGTTGGAAGTTTGTCTGTTCTTGTAGTGCAAAAGGCCTCCTAAAAACTGACATCAGGAAGCTGGCCTGGAGACTTTGTTTTCCCCGGGAACACGGCCACTATTCATGTCTAATTCTGTGTGCCTGCAGCTGGGATTCTGCGTACTAAAATTCCTCTAAAATTTAATAAAAATGGGAATATTTCGCAGGTGCAATCCTCCCCCAGTTTGAAGTTTCTCTGCCCTTGTAGTGCAAAAGGGCTCCTATAAACTGACATCTGAAACATAGGATGGATAATTTGGTTTCCCATGGAAAAAGGTCACTGTTCATGCCTAATGCTGTGTGCCTGCCACTGGGCGTATGCCAGCAAAAACTCAATACAAATGAGGATATCTCGCAGATGCAATTTACCACGAGGTGCAAGTTTGTCTGCCCTTGTAGTGGCAAAAGCCCCCTAAAAAACGGACATCAGGAACCAGGCGTGGAGACTTTGGTTTCCAATGGAAAAGGACCACCGTTCGTATCTAATGCTGTCTGCCTGGCACTGTGGTGATGACTGCTGAAGTTCCATACAAATGAGGATATCTCCCAGGTGCAATCTACCACCAGGTGGAAGTTTGTCTGCCCTTGTATTGCCAACGGCCTCCTAGAAACGGACATCAGGAACGTGGGGTGGAGACTTTGGTTTCCCATGGAAATGGGCCACCGTTCGTGTCTAATGCTGTCTGCCTGCCACTTGGTTTCTTCCTATTAATATTCCACTAAAATTCCATAGAAATAAGGATATATCCCAGGTGCAATCTACAACCAGATAGAAGATTCTCTGCCCTTGTTGTACCAAAGCCCTCCTAAAAAACTGACATCAGGAACCATGGGTGGAGACTTTGATTTCCCATGGAAAAGGGCCAGCGTTCATGTCTAATGCTGTCTGCCTGCCAATGAGCTTCTGCCTGCTGAAATTCCAAAAAAAATTTGGAAATCTCTCCGATGTAATCAACCACCTGACGGAAGTTTGTCTGCCCCTGTAGAGCCAAAGGCCTCCTACAAATTGACATGAGGAGCCTGGAGTGGAGACTTTGGTTTCCCATGGAAAAGGGCCAGCGTTCGTGTCTAATGCTGTCTGCCCGCCACTGGGTTGTGGCTACAGAAATTACATACAAATGAGGATATCTCCCAGATTCAATATGCCACCAGTTGGAAGTTTGTCTGTTCTTGTAGTGCAAAAGGCCTCCTAAAAACAGACATCAGGAACCTGGCCTGGAGACTTTGGTTTCCCCTGGAAAAGGGCCACTATTCATGTCTAATTCTGTCTGCCTGCCACTGGGATTCTGCGTACTAAAATTCCTCTAAAATTCTATACAAATGAGAATATCTCGCAGGTGCAATCTACCCCCGGTTTGAAGTTTCTCTGCCCTTGTATTGCCAAAGGTCTCCTATAAAATGACATCTGAAACGTAGGATGGATAATTTGGTTTCCCATGAAAAAGAGCCACTGTTCATGCCTAATGCTGTGTGCCTGCCACTGGGCGTATGCCTCCTAAAATTCCATACAAGTGAGGATATCTCCCAGATGCAATTTACCACCAGATGGAAGATTGTCTGCCCTTGTAGTGGCAAAGGCCTCCTAAAAAACTGACATCAGGAACCAGGGGTGGAGACTTTGGTTTCCCATGGGAAAGGACCACCGTTTGTGTCTAATGCAATGTGCCTGCCACTGGGCTTATGCCTAGTGAAATTCCATACAAATGAGGATATCTCCCAGATGGAATCTACAACCAGTCGGAAATTAGTCTGCCCTTATAGTGCCAAATTCCTCCTACAAACTGACATCAGGAACGTGAAATGGAGACTTTGTTTCCAATGGAAAAGGGGTACCGTTCCTGTCTAATGCTGTCTGCCTGCCACTGGGTTACGCCTGCTGAAATTCCTCACAAATGAGGATATCTCCCAGATGGAATCTACCACCAGTTCGAAGTTTGTTTACCCTTGTAGTGCCAAAGGCCTCCTAAAAACTGACATCAGGAACGTGGGGTGGAGACATCGGTTTCCCATGAAAAAGGTCCACCGTTCGTGTCCTATGCTGTCTGCCTGCCACTGATCTTCTGCCTGCTGAAATTCCATACAAATGAGGATATCTCCTCAATGCAATCAACCACCAGACGGAACTTTGTCTGCCCTTGTAGTGCCAAAGGCCTCCTACATACTGACATCAGGAACCTGGAGTGGAGACTTTGGTTTCCCATGGAAATGGGACAGCGTTCGTGTCTAATGATGTTTGCCTGCCACTAGGATTCTGCCTATTAAAATTACAATAAAATTCCATACCATTGAAGATGTCTCTCACGTGCAATCTAACACCAAATGGAAGTTTGTCTGCCCCTGTAGAGCAAAAGGCTTCCTACAAAATGACATCAAGAAGCTGGGGCAGAGACTTTGGTTTCCCATGGCAAAGGGCCACGGTTCCTGTCTAATGCTGTCTGCCTGCCACTGGGCTTATGGCTACTAAAATTACATACAAATGAGGATATCTCCCAGATGCAATATGCCACCAGTTGGAAGTTTGTCTCCTCTTGTAGTGCCAGAGGCCTCCTAGAAAATGACATCAGGAACCTGGGGTGGAGACTTTGGTTTCCCATGGAAATGGGCCACTATTCATGTCTAATTTTTTCTGCCTGCCGCTGGGATTCTGCCTACTAAAATTCCACTAAAATTCCATGCAAATGCGAATATCTCCCGGGTGCAATCAAACACCAGATGGAAGTTTCTCTGCCCTTGTATTGCCAAAGACCTCCTTCAAACTGACATCAGGAAGATAGGATGGATAATTTGTCTTTCCATGGAAAAGGACCACCGTTCCTGTCTAATGCTGTCTGCCTGGCACTGTGGTTATGACTGCTGAAGTTCCATACAAATGAGGATATCTCCCAGATGCAATATGCCACCAGATGGAAGTTTGTCTGCTCTAGCAGTGCCAAAGGCCTCCTTCAAACTGACATTCGGAACCTGGCCTGGAGACATTGGTTTCCTACGGAAAAGGTCCACCGTTCATTTTTAATGCGGTCGGTCTGCAACTGGGATTCTGAGTACTATAATTCCACGAAAATTCTATACAAATGAGGATATCTCCCAGGTGCAATCTACCACCAGATGTTAGTTTGTCTGCTCTTGCAGTGCCAAAGGCCTCCTTTATACTGACATTCGGAACCTGGCCTGGAGACTTTGGTTTCCTATGGAAAAGGCCCACCGTTCGTGTTTAATTCTCTCTGTCTGCAACTGGGCTTCTGAGTACTAAAATACCACTAAAATTCCATACAAATAAGGACATCTACGAGGTGCGATCCACCACTAGATGGAAGTTTGTCTGCCCTTGTAGTGCCAAAGGCCTCCTACAAACTGACATCAGGAGCCTGGGTTGGAGACTTTGTTTTCCCATGGAAAAGGGCCACCGTTCGTGTCTAATGCTGTCTGCCTGCCACTGGGCTTCTATCTGCTGAAATTCCATACAAATGTGGATATCTTCCAGATGCAATCAACCACCAGACGGAAGTTTTTCTGCCCTTGTACTGTCAATGGCCTACTAAAACCTGACATCGGGAACGTGGTGTGGAGACTTTGGTTTCCCTAGGAAAAGGACCACCGTTCCCGTCTAATGCTGTCTGCCTGGCACTGTGGTTATGACTGCTGAAGGTCCATACAAATGAGGATATCTCCCAGGAGCAATCTACCACCAGGTGGAAGTTTGTCTGCCCTTGTAGTGCCGAAGGCCTCCTAGTAACGGACATCAGAAATGTGGGGTGGAGACTTTGGTTTCCCTATAAAAATGGGCCACCGTTCGTGTCTAATGCTGTCTGCCTGCCACTGGGGATCTTCGTAATAAAATTCCAATAAAATTCCATAGAAATGAGGATAACTCCCAGGTGCAATCTACCACCAGATGGAAGTTTTTCTGCCTGTATGTTGGAAAAGGCCTCCTACAAAGTGACATCAGCAATGAGCGCGGATATTTGGGTTTCCCATGGAAATGGGCCACCTTTCGTGTCTAATGGTGTCTGCCTGCCACTGGGATTATGCCTTGTAAAATCCCATACAAATGAGGATATCTTCCAGATAGAGTCTACCACCAGATGAAAGTTTGTCTGCCCTTGTAATGCCAATGGCCTCCTACACACTGACATCAGGATTCTGGAGAGGACGCTTTGGTTTCCCATGGAAAAGGGGCACCTTGGTGTTTAATGCTGTCTCCTTGCCACTGGGCTCATGACTACTGAAATTACATACAAATGAGGATATCTCCCTAAACAAAATTTCCCACCAGATGGAAGTTTGTCTGCCCTTTTAATGCCAAAGGCCTCCTACAAACTGACATCAGGAGCCTGGGTTGGAGACTTTGTTTTCCCGTGGAAAAGGGCCACCGTTCCTCTCTAATGCTGTCTACCTGCCAATGGGCTTCTACCTGATGAAATTCCATAAAAATGAGGATATCTCAACGATGCAATCAACCACCAGACAAAAGTTTGTCTGCCCTTGTAGTGACAATAGCCTCCTAGAAACGGACATCAGGAACGTGGGGTGGAGATTTTGGTTTCCCATCAAATGGGCCATTATTCGTGTCTAATGCTGTCTGCCTGCCACTGGGTTTCTTCCTACTAAAATTCCACTAAATCTCCTTAAAAATGAGGATATCTCCCAGACGCAATATGCCACCAGATGGAAATTTGTCTGCTCTTGCAGTGCCAAAGGCCTCCTTCAAACTGACATTCGGAACCTCACCTGGAGACTTTGGTTTCCTATAGAAAAGGCCCACCATTCATGTTTAATGCTGTCTGTCTGCCATTGGGCTTCTGAGTACTAAAATACCACTAAAATTCCATAAAAATGAGGATATCTCCCAGGTGCAATCTACCACCAGGTGGAAGTTTGTCAGCCCTTGCAGTGCCAAAAGCCTCCTAAAATCTGACATCAGGAACATAGGATGGATAATTTGTTTTTCCATGGAAAGGGGCCACTGTTCGTGTCTAATGCTGTCTGCCTGCCAGTGGGCAGAAGCCTACCAAAATTCCCTACAAATGAGGATATCTCCCAAATGCAATTTCCCACCAGATGGAAGTTTGTCTGCCCTTTTTATGCCAAAGGCCTCCTACAAACTGACATCAGGAGCCTGGGTTGGAGACTTTGTTTTCCCATGGAAAAGGGCCACCGTTCGTGTCTAATGCTGTCTGCCTGCCACTGGGCTTCTATCTGCTGAAATTCCATACAAATGTGGATATCTTCCCGATGCAATCAACCACCAGACGGAAGTTTTTCTGCCCTTGTACTGTCAATGGCCTACTAAAACCTGACATCGGGAACGTGGTGTGGAGACTTTGGTTTCCCTAGGAAAAGGGCCACCGTTCGTGTCTAATGCTGTCTGCCTGCCACTGGGCTTTTACCTGCTGAAATTCCATACAAATGAGGATATCTCCCCGATGCAATCAACCACCAGACGGAAGTTTGTCTACCTTTGTAGTGTCAAAGGCCTCCTAGAAACGGACATCAGGAACGTGGGGTGGAGACTTTGGTTTCCCATAGAAATGGGCCATTGTTCGTGTCTAATGCTGTCTGCCTGCCACTGTGCTTCTTCCTACTAAAATTCCACTAAAACTCCATAGAAATGAGGATATCTCCCAGGTGCAATCTACAACCAGATGGAAGTTTCTCTGCCCTTATATTGTAAAACGCCTCCTACAAAGTGACAGAAGCAACGTGGGGTGGAGATTTTGGTTTCCCATGGAAAAGGGCCACTGTTCGTGTCTAATCCTCTCTGCCTGCCACTGGGGTTATGCCTGCTGAAATTCCTCACAAATGAGGATATCTCCCAGATGGAATCCACCACCAGTTCGAAATTTGTTTACCCTTCTAGTGCCAAAGGCCTCCTAAAAACTGACATCAGGAACCTGTTGTGGAGACTTTGGTTTCTCATGGAAATGGGCCACCGTTCATGTCTAATAATGTCTGTCGGCCATTGGGCTTCTACCTACGAAAATTCCACTGAAATTCCATACAAATGAAGACATCTCCCGGGTGCAGTCTATCGCCAGATATAAGTTTTTCTGCCCTTGTATTTCCAAAGGCCTTCTACAAACTGACATGAGGAGCCAGGACTGGAGACTTTGGTTTCCCATGGATATGGGCCAGCGTTCGTGTGTAAAGCAATCTGCCTGCCGCTGGATTTCTGCCTACTTTAACACCACTAAAATTCCATAAAAATGAGGATATCTCCCAGGTGCAATCTACCACGAGATGGAAGTTTTTCTGTCCTTGTACTTCCAAACGCCTTTTACAAACTAACATCAGGAACGTGGGGTAGAGACTTCGGTTTCCCATGGAAAAGGGTCACCGTTTGTGTCTAATGCAGTCTTCCTGCCACTGGGGTTATGCCTGCTGAAATTCCTCACAAATGAGGATATCTCCCACACGGAATCTACCACCAGTTGGAAGTTTGTCTGCCCTTGTAGTGCCAAAGGCCTCCTACAAACTGACATCAGGCACGTGAGATGGAGACTTTGGTTTCCCAAGGAAATGGACCACAGTTCGTGTCTAATGCTGTCTGCGAGACACTGGGCTTATGCCGACTAAAATTCCACTAAAATTCTATACAAATGAGGATGTCTCCCAGGTGCAATCTACCACCAGATGGAAGTTTGTCTGCCCCTGTAGAGTCAAAGGCTTCCTACAAATTGACATCAAGAACCTGAGGCGGAGACTTTGGTTTCCAATGGAAAAGGGCCACCGTTCGCGTCTAATACTGTCTGCCTGCCACTGGGCTTATGGCTATTAAAATTACATACAAATGAGGATATCTCCTAGATGCAATATGCCACCAATTGGAACTTTGTCTCCTCCTGTAGTGCCAGAGGCCTCCTAGAAAATGACATGAGGACCCTGGGGTGGAGACTTTGGTTTCCCATGGAAATGAGCCACTATTCATGTCTAATTCTGTCTACCTGCAGCTGGGATTCTGTCTACTAATATTCCACTAAAATTCCATACAAATGAGTATATCTCCCAGGTGCAATCTAACACCAGATGGAAGATTCTCTGCCCTTGTGTTTCCAAAGGCCTCCTACAAACTGCCATCAGGAACCTATGGTGGAGACTTTGCTTTCCCAAGGAAAAGGACCACCGTTCCTGTCTAATGCTGTCTGCCTGGCACTGTGGTGATGACTGCTGAAGTTCCATACAAATGAGGATATCTCCCAGGTGTAATCTACCACTGGGTGGAAGTTTTTCTGCCCCCGTAGTGCCAAAGGCCACCTAAAAACTGACATCCCGAACGGGGGGTGGAGACTTTTGTTTCGCAAAGAAATGCCCACCGTTCCTGTCTAATGCTGTCTGGCAGCCACTGGCCTTATGCCTACTAAAATTCCACTAAAATTCCATAAAAATGAGTATATCTCCCAGCTACAACCTAACACCAGATGGAAGTTTCTCTGCCCTTGTATTTCCAAAGGCCTCCTACAAACTGCCATCAGGAACCTAGGGTGGAGACTTTGTTTTCCCATGGAAAAGGTCCATTGTTCGTGTCTAATGCTGTCTGCCTGCCACTGGGCTTCTGCCTGCTGAAATTCCATACAAATGAGGATATCTCCTCGATGCAATCAACCACCAGATGGAACTTTGTCTGCTCTTGTAGTTCCAAAGGCCTCCTACAAACTCACATCAGGAACCTGGAGTGGAGACTTTGGTTTCCCATGGAAATGGGCCAGCGTTCGTGTCTAATGACTTGCGTCTGCTACTAGGCTTCTGCCTATTAAAATCCCACTAAAATTCCATACAAATGAGGATGTCTCCCAGGTGCAATCTACCACCAGATGGAAGTTTTTCTGCCTTTATGTTGGAAAAGGCCTCCTACAAAGTGACATCAGCAACATGGGGTGGAGATTTTGGTTTCCCATGGAAAAGGGCCACCTTTCGTGTCTAATGGTGTCTGCCTGCCACTGGGATTATGCCTTGTAAAATCCCATACAAATGAGGATATCTTCCAGATAGAGTCTACCACCAGATGAAAATTTGTCTGCCCTTGTAATGCCAATGGCCTCCTACACACTGACATCAGGATTCTGGAGAGGACGCTTTGGTTTCCCATGGAAAAGGGGCACCTTGGTGTTTAATGCTGTCTCCTTGCCACTGGGCTTATGACTACTGAAATTACATACAAATGAGGATATCTCCCTAAACAAAATTTCCCACCAGACGGAAGTTTGTCTGCCCTTTTAATGCCAAAGGCCTACTAAAAACTGACATCAGGAGCCTGGGTTGGAGACTTTGTTTTCCCATGGAAAAGGGCCACCGTTCCTCTCTAATGCTGTCTACCTGCCAATGGGCTTCTACCTGATGAAATTCCATAAAAATGAGGATATCTCAACGATGCAATCAACCACCAGACGGAAGTTTGTCTGCCCTTGTGGTGACAATAGCCTCCTAGAAACGGACATCAGGAACGTGGGGTAGAGATTTTGGTTTCCCATCATATGGGCCATTATTCGTGTCTAATGCTGTCTGCCTGCCACTGGGTTTCTTCCTACTAAAATTCCACTAAATCTCCTTAAAAATGAGGATATCTCCCAGGTGCAATCTACAACCAGATGGAAGTTTCTCTGCCCTTATATTGGAAAACGTCTCCTACAAAGTGACATCAGCAACATGGGGTGGAGATTTTGGTTTCCCATGGAAAAGGGCCACTGTTCGTGTGTAATGCTGTCTGCCAGATACTGGGCTTATGCCTACTAAAATTCCACTAAAATTCCATACAAATGAGGATACCTCCCAGGTGCAATCTACCACCAGATGGAAGTTTGTCTGCCCTTGTAGTGTTAAAGGCTTCCTACAAATTAACATCAGGAACCTGGGGCGTAGACTTTGGTTTCCCATGGAAAAGGGCCACCGTTCGTGTCTAATGCTGTCTGCCTGGCACTGTGGTTATGACTGCTGCAGTTCCATACAAATGCTGATAAGTCCCAGGTGCAATCTACCACCAGGTGGAAGTTTGTCTGCCCTTGAAGTGCCAAAGGCCTCCTAAAAATTGACATCAGGAACGTGCGGTGGAGACTTTGTTTTCCCATGGAAATGGGCCACCCTTTTTGTCTAATGCTATGTGCCTGCCACTGGGCGTATGCCTAGTAAAATTCCATAAAAATGAGGATATCTCCCAGATGGAGTCTACCACCAGTTGGAAGTTTGTCTGCCCTTGTAGTGCCAAAGGCCTCCTACAAACTGACATCAGGCACGTAAGATGGAGACTTTGGTTTCCCAAGGAAATGGACCACAGTTCGTGTCTAATGCTGTCTGCGAGACACTGGGCTTATGCCTACTAAAATTCCACTAAAATTCTGTACAAATGAGGACTCTCCCAGCACAGTGCAGAGTCCCCGTGGCTAGTTCCTTGAAATACCTTTCCTGGCAGCAGCCCAGAGCTGTACTGAGTGCAGCAGGTGTCAGGCAGTCTCCTCTCGCCGTGTAGGTGCTTCTGTTTTGTGTTTGCAGCGTGCAGAGAAGCCCGCGTGCTTGCTGCTGCTTCCAGCAAGCCAAAACGCTTTTGCAGCCACTTTCCTGCCTTTTCCACAACAGGATCACTGTCTAGCTGATTTGCAGTTGCCTCTGCGTAGAGCAGCTAGAGGAGCAGCTCTGCCGGCTTTCCTGTGCTTCTGCATAGCAGAGCTGTCAAGAACGAGAAGCTGCGTTTTGCCGAGAAAGCAGCGCTTCGCGGAAGCACAGCCAGCGGCGTCTTCGGTCCAGCCGCAGCTTGTGCGGAGAAGCGAAAGAGAGCCGGGGAAGAACGTGGAAAGCCGAACTCGGTCGCTGCAAGCGGGTGCTGGCGAACAGCTTCTGGTCACCTTGTAGAAACTCTCCCAGCACAGTGCAGAGTCCCCGTGGCTAGTTCCTTGAAATACCTTTCCTGGCAGCAGCCCAGAGCTGTACTGAGTGCAGCAGGTGTCAGGCAGTCTCCTCTCGCCGTGTAGGTGCTTCTGTTTGTGTTTGCAGCATGCAGAGAAGCCCGCGTGCTTGCTGCTGCTTCCAGCAAGCCAAAACGCTTTTGCAGCCACTTTCCTGCCTTTTCCACAACAGGATCACTGTCTAGCTGATTTACAGTTGCCTCTGCGTAGAGCAGCTAGAGGAGCAGCTCTGCCGGCTTTCCTGTGCTTCTGCATAGCAGAGCTGTCAAGAACGAGAAGCTGCGTTTTGCCGAGAAAGCAGCGCTTCGCGGAAGCACAGCCAGCGGCGTCTTCGGTACAGCCGCAGCTTGTGCGGAGAAGCGAAAGAGAGCCGGGGAAGAACGTGGAAAGCCGAACTCGGTCGCTGCAAGCGGGTGCTGGCGAACAGCTTCTGGTCACCTTGTAGAAACTGTCCCAGCACAGTGCAGAGTCCCCGTGGCTAGTTCCTTGAAATACCTTTCCTGGCAGCAGCCCAGAGCTGTACTGAGTGCAGCAGGTGTCAGGCCGTCTCTTCTCGCCGTGTAGGTGCTTCTGTTTTGTGTTTGCAGCGTGCAGAGAAGCCCGCGTGCTTGCTGCTGCTTCCAGCAAGCCAAAACGCTTTTGCAGCCACTTTCCTGCCTTTTCCACAACAGGATCACTGTCTAGCTGATTTACAGTTGCCTCTGCGTAGAGCAGCTAGAGGAGCAGCTCTGCCGGCTTTCCTGTGCTTCTGCATAGCAGAGCTGTCAAGAAGGAGAAGCTGCGTTTTGCCGAGAAAGCAGCGCTTCGCGGAAGCACAGCCAGCGGCGTCTTCGGTACAGCCGCAGCTTGTGCGGAGAAGCGAAAGAGAGCCGGGGAAGAACGTGGAAAGCCGAACTCGGTCGCTGCAAGCGGGTGCTGGCGAACAGCTTCTGGTCACCTTGTACAAACTCTCCCAGCACAGTGCAGAGTCCCCGTGGCTAGTTCCTTGAAATACCTTTCCTGGCAGCAGCCCAGAGCTGTACTGAGTGCAGCAGGTGTCAGGCAGTCTCCTCTCGCCGTGTAGGTGCTTCTGTTTTGTGTTTGCAGCGTGCAGAGAAGCCCGCGTGCTTGCTGCTGCTTCCAGCAAGCCAAAACGCTTTTGCAGCCACTTTCCTGCCTTTTCCACAACAGGATCACTGTCTAGCTGATTTACAGTTGCCTCTGCGTAGAGCAGCTAGAGGAGCAGCTCTGCCGGCTTTCCTGTGCTTCTGCATAGCAGAGCTGTCAAGAACGAGAAGCTGCGTTTTGCCGAGAAAGCAGCGCTTCGCGGAAGCACAGCCAGCGGCGTCTTCGGTCCAGCCGCAGCTTGTGCGGAGAAGCGAAAGAGAGCCGGGGAAGAACGTGGAAAGCCGAACTCGGTCGCTGCAAGCGGGTGCTGGCGAACAGCTTCTGGTCACCTTGTAGAAACTCTCCCAGCACAGTGCAGAGTCCCCGTGGCTAGTTCCTTGAAATACCTTTCCTGGCAGCAGCCCAGAGCTGTACTGAGTGCAGCAGGTGTCAGGCCGTCTCTTCTCGCCGTGTAGGTGCTTCTGTTTTGTGTTTGCAGCGTGCAGAGAAGCCCGCGTGCTTGCTGCTGCTTCCAGCAAGCCAAAACGCTTTTGCAGCCACTTTCCTGCCTTTTCCACAACAGGATCACTGTCTAGCTGATTTACAGTTGCCTCTGCGTAGAGCAGCTAGAGGAGCAGCTCTGCCGGCTTTCCTGTGCTTCTGCATAGCAGAGCTGTCAAGAAGGAGAAGCTGCGTTTTGCCGAGAAAGCAGCGCTTCGCGGAAGCACAGCCAGCGGCGTCTTCGGTCCAGCCGCAGCTTGTGCGGAGAAGCGAAAGAGAGCCGGGGAAGAACGTGGAAAGCCGAACTCGGTCGCTGCAAGCGGGTGCTGGCGAACAGCTTCTGGTCACCTTGTAGAAACTCTCCCAGCACAGTGCAGAGTCCCCGTGGCTAGTTCCTTGAAATACCTTTCCTGGCAGCAGCCCAGAGCTGTACTGAGTGCAGCAGGTGTCAGGCAGTCTCCTCTCGCCGTGTAGGTGCTTCTGTTTTGTGTTTGCAGCGTGCAGAGAAGCCCGCGTGCTTGCTGCTGCTTCCAGCAAGCCAAAACGCTTTTGCAGCCACTTTCCTGCCTTTTCCACAACAGGATCACTGTCTAGCTGATTTACAGTTGCCTCTGCGTAGAGCAGCTAGAGGAGCAGCTCTGCCGGCTTTCCTGTGCTTCTGCATAGCAGAGCTGTCAAGAAGGAGAAGCTGCGTTTTGCCGAGAAAGCAGCGCTTCGCGGAAGCACAGCCAGCGGCGTCTTCGGTACAGCCGCAGCTTGTGCGGAGAAGCGAAAGAGAGCCGGGGAAGAACGTGGAAAGCCGAACTCGGTCGCTGCAAGCGGGTGCTGGCGAACAGCTTCTGGTCACCTTGTACAAACTGTCCCAGCACAGTGCAGAGTCCCCGTGGCTAGTTCCTTGAAATACCTTTCCTGGCAGCAGCCCAGAGCTGTACTGAGTGCAGCAGGTGTCAGGCAGTCTCCTCTCGCCGTGTAGGTGCTTCTGTTTTGTGTTTGCAGCGTGCAGAGAAGCCCGCGTGCTTGCTGCTGCTTCCAGCAAGCCAAAACGCTTTTGCAGCCACTTTCCTGCCTTTTCCACAACAGGATCACTGTCTAGCTGATTTACAGTTGCCTCTGCGTAGAGCAGCTAGAGGAGCAGCTCTGCCGGCTTTCCTGTGCTTCTGCATAGCAGAGCTGTCAAGAACGAGAAGCTGCGTTTTGCCGAGAAAGCAGCGCTTCGCGGAAGCACAGCCAGCGGCGTCTTCGGTCCAGCCGCAGCTTGTGCGGAGAAGCGAAAGAGAGCCGGGGAAGAACGTGGAAAGCCGAACTCGGTCGCTGCAAGCGGGTGCTGGCGAACAGCTTCTGGTCACCTTGTAGAAACTCTCCCAGCACAGTGCAGAGTCCCCGTGGCTAGTTCCTTGAAATACCTTTCCTGGCAGCAGCCCAGAGCTGTACTGAGTGCAGCAGGTGTCAGGCAGTCTCCTCTCGCCGTGTAGGTGCTTCTGTTTTGTGTTTGCAGCGTGCAGAGAAGCCCGCGTGCTTGCTGCTGCTTCCAGCAAGCCAAAACGCTTTTGCAGCCACTTTCCTGCCTTTTCCACAACAGGATCACTGTCTAGCTGATTTACAGTTGCCTCTGCGTAGAGCAGCTAGAGGAGCAGCTCTGCCGGCTTTCCTGTGCTTCTGCATAGCAGAGCTGTCAAGAAGGAGAAGCTGCGTTTTGCCGAGAAAGCAGCGCTTCGCGGAAGCACAGCCAGCGGCGTCTTCGGTACAGCCGCAGCTTGTGCGGAGAAGCGAAAGAGAGCCGGGGAAGAACGTGGAAAGCCGAACTCGGTCGCTGCAAGCGGGTGCTGGCGAACAGCTTCTGGTCACCTTGTAGAAACTCTCCCAGCACAGTGCAGAGTCCCCGTGGCTAGTTCCTTGAAATACCTTTCCTGGCAGCAGCCCAGAGCTGTACTGAGTGCAGCAGGTGTCAGGCCGTCTCCTCTCGCCGTGTAGGTGCTTCTGTTTTGTGTTTCCAGCGTACAGCGAAGCCCTCGTTCTTTCTGCTGCTTCCAGCAAGCCAAAACGCTTTTGCAGCCACTTTCCTGCCTTTTCCACAACAGGGTCACTGTCTAGCTGATTTACAGTTGCCTCTGCGTAGAGCAGCTAGAGGAGCAGCTCTGCCGGCTTTCCTGTGCTTCTGCATAGCAGAGCTGTCAAGAACGAGAAGCTGCGTTTTGCCGAGAAAGCAGCGCTTCGCGGAAGCACAGCCAGCGGCGTCTTCGGTACAGCCGCAGCTTGTGCGGAGAAGCGAAAGAGAGCCGGGGAAGAACGTGGAAAGCCGAACTCGGTCGCTGCAAGCGGGTGCTGGCGAACAGCTTCTGGTCACCTTGTAGAAACTCTCCCAGCACAGTGCAGAGTCCCCGTGGCTAGTTCCTTGAAAGACCGAGTTCGGCTTTCCACGTTCTTCCCCGGCTCTCTTTCGCTTCTCCGCACAAGCTGCGGCTGGACCGAAGACGCCGCTGGCTGTGCTTCCGCGAAGCGCTGCTTTCTCGGCAAAACGCAGCTTCTCGTTCTTGACAGCTCTGCTATGCAGAAGCACAGGAAAGCCGGCAGAGCTGCTCCTCTAGCTGCTCTACGCAGAGGCAACTGTAAATCAGCTAGACAGTGATCCTGTTGTGGAAAAGGCAGGAAAGTGGCTGCAAAAGCGTTTTGGCTTGCTGGAAGCAGCAGCAAGCACGCGGGCTTCTCTGCACGCTGCAAACACAAAACAGAAGCACCTACACGGCGAGAGGAGACTGCCTGACACCTGCTGCACTCAGTACAGCTCTGGGCTGCTGCCAGGAAAGGTATTTCAAGGAACTAGCCACGGGGACTCTGCACTGTGCTGGGACAGTTTCTACAAGGTGACCAGAAGCTGTTCGCCAGCACCCGCTTGCAGCGACCGAGTTCGGCTTTCCACGTTCTTCCCCGGCTCTCTTTCGCTTCTCCGCACAAGCTGCGGCTGTACCGAAGACGCCGCTGGCTGTGCTTCCGCGAAGCGCTGCTTTCTCGGCAAAACGCAGCTTCTCGTTCTTGACAGCTCTGCTATGCAGAAGCACAGGAAAGCCGGCAGAGCTGCTCCTCTAGCTGCTCTACGCAGAGGCAACTGTAAATCAGCTAGACAGTGATCCTGTTGTGGAAAAGGCAGGAAAGTGGCTGCAAAAGCGTTTTGGCTTGCTGGAAGCAGCAGCAAGCACGCGGGCTTCTCTGCACGCTGCAAACACAAAACAGAAGCACCTACGCGGCGAGAGGAGACGGCCTGACACCTGCTGCACTCAGTACAGCTCTGGGCTGCTGCCAGGAAAGGTATTTCAAGGAACTAGCCACGGGGACTCTGCACTGTGCTGGGAGAGTTTCTACAAGGTGACCAGAAGCTGTTCGCCAGCACCCGCTTGCAGCGACCGAGTTCGGCTTTCCACGTTCTTCCCCGGCTCTCTTTCGCTTCTCCGCACAAGCTGCGGCTGGACCGAAGACGCCGCTGGCTGTGCTTCCGCGAAGCGCTGCTTTCTCGGCAAAACGCAGCTTCTCGTTCTTGACAGCTCTGCTATGCAGAAACACAGGAAAGCCGGCAGAGCTGCTCCTCTAGCTGCTCTACGCAGAGGCAACTGCAAATCAGCTAGACAGTGATCCTGTTGTGGAAAAGGCAGGAAAGTGGCTGCAAAAGCGTTTTGGCTTGCTGGAAGCAGCAGCAAGCACGCGGGCTTCTCTGCACGCTGCAAACACAAAACAGAAGCACCTACACGGCGAGAGGAGACTGCCTGACACCTGCTGCACTCAGTACAGCTCTGGGCTGCTGCCAGGAAAGATATTTCAAGGAACTAGCCACGGGGACTCTGCACTATGCTGGGAGAGTTTCTACAAGGTGACCAGAAGCTGTTCGCCAGCACCCGCTTGCAGCGACCGAGTTCGGCTTTCCACGTTCTTCCCCGGCTCTCTTTCGCTTCTCCGCACAAGCTGCGGCTGTACCGAAGACGCCGCTGGCTGTGCTTCCGCGAAGCGCTGCTTTCTCGGCAAAACGCAGCTTCTCGTTCTTGGCAGCTCTGCTATGCAGAAGCACAGGAAAGCCGGCAGAGCTGCTCCTCTAGCTGCTCTACGCAGAGGCAACTGTAAATCAGCTAGACAGTGATCCTGTTGTGGAAAAGGCAAGAAAGGGGCTGCAAAAGCGTTTTGGCTTGCTAGAAGCAGCAGCAAGAACGAGGGCTTCTCTGTACGCTGCAAACACAAAACAGAAGCACCTACACGGCGAGAGGATACTGCCTGACACCTGCTGCACTCAGTACAGCTCTGGGCTGCTGCCAGGAAAGGTATTTCAAGGAACTAGCCACGGGGACTCTGCACTGTGCTGGGAGAGTTTCTACAAGGTGACCAGAAGCTGTTCGCCAGCACCCGCTTGCAGCGACCGAGTTCGGCTTTCCACGTTCTTCCCCGGCTCTCTTTCGCTTCTCCGCACAAGCTGCGGCTGTACCGAAGACGCCGCTGGCTGTGCTTCCGCGAAGCGCTGCTTTCTCGGCAAAACGCAGCTTCTCGTTCTTGACAGCTCTGCTATGCAGAAGCACAGGAAAGCCGGTAGAGCTGCTCCTCTAGCTGCTCTACGCAGAGGCAACTGTAAATCAGCTAGACAGTGATCCTGTTGTGGAAAAGGCAGGAAAGTGGCTGCAAAAGCGTTTTGGCTTGCTGGAAGCAGCAGCAAGCACGCGGGCTTCTCTGCACGCTGCAAACACAAAACAGAAGCACCTACACGGCGAGAGGAGACTGCCTGACACCTGCTGCACTCAGTACAGCTCTGGGCTGCTGCCAGGAAAGGTATTTCAAGGAACTAGCCACGGGGACTCTGCACTGTGCTGGGAGAGTCCTCATTTGTACAGAATTTTAGTGGAATTTTAGTAGGCATAAGCCCAGTGTCTGGCAGACAGCATTAGGCACGAATGGTGTTCCATTTCCTTGGGAAACCAAAGTCTCCATCTTACGTGCCTGATGTCAGTTTGTAGGAGGCCTTTGGCACTACAAGGGCAGACAAACTTCCAACTGGTGGTAGATTCCGTGTGGGAGATATCCTCATTTGTGAGGAATTTCAGCAGGCATAACCCCAGTGGCAGGAAGACTGCATTAGACACAAACGGTGACCCTTTTCCATGGGAAACCGAAGTCTCTACCCCACGTTCCTGATGTTAGTTTGTAAGAGGCGTTAGGAAGTACAAGGGCAGAAAAACTTCCATCTCGTGGTAGATTGCACCTGGGAGATATCCTCATTTTTATGGAATTTTAGTGGTGTTAAAGTAGGCAGAAATCCAGCGGCAGGCAGACTGCTTTACACACGAACGCTGGCCCATATCCATGGGAAACCAAAGTCTCCACTCCTGGCTCCTCATGTCAGTTTGTAGAAGGCCTTTGGAAATACAAGGGCAGAAAAACTTATATCTGGCGATAGACTGCACCCGGGAGATATCTTCATTTGTATGGAATTTCAGTGGAATTTTCGTAGGTAGAAGCCCAATGGCCGACAGACATTATTAGACATGAACGGTGGCCCATTTCCATGAGAAACCAAAGTCTCCACAACAGGTTCCTGATGTCAGATTTTAGGAGACCTTTGGCACTAGAAGGGTAAACAAATTTCGAACTGGTGCTGGATTCCATCTGGGAGATATCCTCATTTGTGAGGAATTTCAGCAGGCATAACTCCAGTGGCAGGCAGACAGCATTAGACACGAACAGTGGCCCTTTTCCATGGGAAACCAAAATCTCCACCCCACGTTGCTTCTGTCACTTTGTAGGAGGCGTTTTCCAATATAAGGGCAGAGAAACTTCCATCTGGTTGTAGATTGCACCTGGGAGATATCCTCATTTCTATGGAGTTTTAGTGGAATTTTAGTAGGAAGAAGCACAGTGGCAGGCAGACAGCATTAGACACGAACAGTGGCCCCTTTCCATGGAAAAACAAATTATCCATCCTATGTTCCTGATGTCAGTTTTTAGGAGGCTTTTGGCACTGTAAAGGCTGACAAACTTCCACCTGGTGGTAGATTGCACCTGGGAGATATCCTCATTTTTATGGAATTTTAGTGGTATTTTAGTACTCAGAAGCCCAATGGCAGACAGACAGCATTAAACATGAATGGTGGGCCTTTTCTATAGGAAACCAAAGTCTCCAGGTGAGGTTCCGAATGTCAGTTTGAAGGAGGCCTTTGGCACTGCAAGAGCAGACAAATTTCCATCTGGTGGCATATTGCGTCTGGGAGATATCCTCATTTGTATGTAATTTCAGTAGTCATAAGTCAGTGGCAAGGAGACAGCATTAAACACCAAGGGTGGCCCTTTTCCATGGGAAACCAAAGCGTCCTCTCCAGATTCCTGATGTCAGTTTGTAGGAGGCCGTTGCATTACAAGGGCAGACAAACTTTCAACTGGTGGTAGACTCCATCTGGGAGATATCCTCATTTCTATGGAATTTTACTAGGCATGCGCCCAGTGGCAGGCACATAGCATTAGACAAAAAGGGTGGCCCATTTCCATGGGAAAACAAAGTCTCCACCGCACGTTCCTGATGTCAATTTTTAGGAGGCCTTTGGCACTTCAAGGGCAGACAAACTTCCACTCGGTGGTAGATTGCACCTGGGACTTATCAGCATTTGTATGGAACTGCAGCAGTCATAGCCACAGTGCCAGGCAGACAGCATTAGACAGGAACGGTGGTCCTTTTACATGGGAAACCAACGTCTCCACCCTAGGTTCCTCATGGCAGTTTGTAGGAGGTCTTTGGCACTACAAGGGCAGAGAAACATCCATCTAGTTTAGATTACACCTGGGAGATATCATCATTTGTATAGAATTTGAGTGGAATTTAACAGGCATAAGCCCAGTGGCTAGCAGACAGCATTAGACACAAACGGTGGCCCATTCCCTTGGGAAAGCAAAGTCTCCACCCCACGTTCCTGATGTCAGTTTTTAGGAGGCCTTTGGCACTACGAGGGCAGACAAACTTCCAACTGGTGGTAGATTCCATCTGGGAGATGTCCTCATTTGTGAGGAATTTAAGTAGGCATTACTCCAGTGGCAGGCAGACAGCATTAGACACGAACAGTGGCCCTTTTCCATGGGAAACCAAAATCTCCACCCCATATTGCTGATGTCACTTTGTAGGAGACGTTTTCCAATATAAGGGCAGAGAAACTTCCATCTGGTTGTAGATTGCACCTGGGAGATATCCTCATTTTTAAGGAGATTTAGTGGAATTTTAGTAGGAAGAAACCCAGTGGCAGGCAGACAGCATTAGACACGAATAATGGCCCATTTGATGGGAAACCAAAATCTCCACCCCACGTTCCTGATGTCCGTTTCTAGGAGGCTATTGTCACTACAAGGGCAGACAAACTTCCGTCTGGTGGTTGATTGCATCGTTGAGATATCCTCATTTTTATGGAATTTCATCAGGTAGAAGCCCATTGGCAGGTAGACAGCATTAGAGAGGAACGGTGGCCCTTTTCCATGGGAAAACAAAGTCTCCAACCCAGGCTCCTGATGTCAGTTTTTAGTAGGTCTTTGGCATTAAAAGGGCAGACAAACTTCCATCTGGTGGGAAATTTTGTTAGGGAGATATCCTCATTTGTATGTAATTTCAGTAGTCATAAGCCCAGTGGCAAGGAGACAGCATTAAACAACAATGGTGCCCCTTTTCCATGGGAAACCAAAGCGTCCTCTCCAGAATCCTGATGTCAGTGTGCAGGAGGCCATTGGCATTACAAGGGCAGACAAACTTTCATCTGGTGGTAGACTCTATCTGGAAGATATCCTCATTTGTATGGGATTTTACAAGGCATAATCCCAGTGGCAGGCAGACACCATTAGACACGAAAGGTGGCCCATTTCCATGGGAAACCCAAATCTCCGCGCTCATTGCTGATGTCACTTTGTAGGAGGCCTTTTCCAACATAAAGGCAGAAAAACTTCCATCTGGTGGTAGATTGCACCTGGGAGTTATCCTCATTTCTATGGAATTTTATTGGAATTTTATTACGAAGATCCCCAGTGGCAGGCAGACAGCTTTAGACACGAACGGTGGCCCATTTTTATAGGGAAACCAAAGTCTCCACCCCACATTCCTGATGTCCGTTACTAGGAGGCCTTTGGCACTACAAGGGCAGACAAACTTCCACCTGGCGGTAGATTGCTCCTGGGAGATATCCTCATTTGTATGGACCTTCAGCAGTCATAACCACAGTGCCAGGCAGACCGCATTAGACAGGAACGGTGGTCCTTTTCCTAGGGAAGCCAAAGTCTCCACACCACGTTCCCGATGTCAGGTTTTAGTAGGCCATTGACAGTACAAGGGCAGAGAAACTTCCGTCTGGTGGTTGATTGCATCGGGAAGATATCCTCATTTGTATGGAATTTCAGCAGATAGAAGCCCAGTGGCAGGCAGACAGCATTAGACACGAACGGTGGCCCTTTTCCATGGGAAAACAAAGTCTCCAACCCAGGCTCCTGATGTCAGTTTGTAGTAGGCCTTTGGCACTACAAGGGCAGACAAACTTCCATCTAGTGGTGGATCGCACCTCGTAGATGTCCTTATTTGTATGGAATTTTAGTGGTATTTTAGTACTCAGAAGCCCAGTTGCAGACAGAGAGAATTAAACACGAACGGTGGGCCTTTTCCATAGGAAACCAAAGTCTCCAGGCCAGGTTCCGAATGTCAGTATAAAGGAGGCCTTTGGCACTGCAAGAGCAGACAAACTAACATCTCGTGGTAGATTGCACCTGGGAGATATCCTCATTTGTATAGAATTTTAGTGGAATTATAGTACTCAGAATCCCAGTTGCAGACCGACCGCATTAAAAATGAACGGTGGACCTTTTCCGTAGGAAACCAATGTCTCCAGGCCAGGTTCCGAATGTCAGTTTGAAGGAGGCCTTTGGCACTGCTAGAGCAGACAAACTTCCATCTGGTGGCATATTGCATCTGGGAGATATCCTCATTTGTATGGAACTTCAGCAGTCATAACCACAGTGCCAGGCAGACAGCATTAGACAGGAACGGTGGTCCTTTTCCATGGAAAGACAAATTATCCATCCTATCTTCCTGATGCCAGTTTGAAGGAGGTCTTTGGCAATACAAGGGCAGAGAAACTTCCATCTGGTGTTTGATTGCACCCGGGAGATATTCGCATTTGCATGGAATTTTAGTGGAATTTTAGTAGGCAGAATCCCAGCGGCAGGCAGAAAAAATTAGACATGAATAGTGGCCCATTTCCATGGGAAACCAAAGTCTCCACCCCAGGTTCCTGATGTCATTTTCTAGGAGGCCTCTGGCACTACAAGAGGAGACAAACTTCCAACTGGTGGCATATTGCATCTGGGAGATATCCTCATTTGTATGTAATTTTAGTAGCCATAAGCCCAGAGGCAGGCAGACAGCATTAGACAGGAACCGTGGCCCTTTGCCATGGGAAACCAAAGTCTCTGCCCCAGCTTCTTGATGTCATTTTGTAGGAAGCCTTTTGCTCTACAGGGGCAGACAAACTTCCATTTGGTGTTAGATTGCACGTGAGAGACATCTTCAATGGTATGGAATTTTATTGTAATTTTAATAGGCAGAATCCTAGTGGCAGGCAAACATCATTAGACACGAACGCTGTCGCATTTCCATGGGAAACCAAAGTCTCCACACCACGTGCCTTATGTCCGTTTATAGGAGGACTTTTGCACTACAAGAGCAGACAAACTTCCAACTGGTGGTAGACTCCATCTGGGAGATATATTCATTTGTGAGGAATTTCAGCAGGCGTAACAACAGGGGCAGGCAGATAGCATTAGACACGAACTGTGGCCCTTTTCCATGGGAAACCAAAGTCTCCACCCCACGTTCCTGATGTCAGTTTGTAAGAGGTGTTTGGAACTAAAAGGGCAGAAAAACTTCCATCTGGTGGTAGATTGCACCTGGGAGATATCCTCATTTCCATGGAATATTAGTGGAATTTTAGTAGGAAGAAGCCCAGTGGCAGGCACATAGGATTAGACACAAACGGCGGCCCATTTCCATGCGAAAAGAAAGTCTTCACCCCACTTTCCTGCTGTCAGTTTTTAGGAGGCCTTTGGTACTACAAGGGCAGAGAAACATCCATCTGGTTTAGATTGCACCTGGGAGACATCCTCATTTGTATGGTATTTTAGTGGAATTTTAATAGGCAGAAGCCTAGTTGCAGGCACACATCATTAGACACGAACGCTGGCCCATTTCCAAGGGAACGCAAAGTTTCAACTCCAGGTTCCTGATGTCAGTTTGTAGGAGGCCTTTGGCACTACAAGGGCAGACAAAGTTCCGTCTTGTGGTTGATTGAATCGAGGAGATACCCTCATTTGTATGGAATTTCAGCAGGCAGAAGCCCAGTGGCAGGCAGACAGCATTAGACACGAACAATGGACCTTTTCCATGGGAAACCAAAGTCTCCACCTCACGTTCCTGATGTCAGTTTGTAGGAGGCCTTTGGAAATACAAGGGCAGGCAAACTTCCATCTGGTGGTAGATTGCACCTGGGAGATATCCTCATTTGTATAGAATTTTAGTGGAATTTTAGTAGGCATAAGCCCAGTGTCTGGCAGACAGCATTAGACACGAACGGTGGTCCATTTCCTTGGGAAACCAAAGTCTCCATGTCACATGCCTGATGTCAGTTTGTAGGAGGCCTTTGGCACTACAAGGGCAGACAAAATTCCATCTGCTGATAGATTCCACCTGGAGATATCCTCTGTTGTATGGAATTTCAGCAGGCATATGCCCAGTTGCAGGCAGACAGCATTAGACACGAACGGTGACCCTTTTCCATGGGAACCTATGTGTCCACCCTTGGTTTAAGATGTCAATTTATACGAGGCTTTTGGCACTACAAAGGCAGAGGAACTTTCATCTGGTGGTAGATTGAACCAGGGAGATATCCTCATTTGTATGGAATTTTAGTGGAATTTTAGTAGGAAGAAGCCCAGTGCCAGGCAGACAGCATTAGACACGAACGGTGGCTTTTTCATGGGAAACCAAAATCTCCACCCCACATTCCTGATGATAATTTATACGAGGCTTTTGGCACTATAAGTGTAGACAAACTTCCAACTGGTGGTAGATTGCATGTGATAGATATCCTCATTTGCATGGAATTTTAGTGGAATTTTAGTAGGCAGAATTAAAATGATCGGCAGAGAGCATGAAACACAAACGGTGCCTCTTTTTCATGGGACACGAAAGTCTCTACCCCAGTCTCCTGATGTCAGTTGGTAGGAGGCCTTTGGCACGACAATTTTAGAAAAACTTCCAACTGGTGGTAGATTGCACCTGGGAGATATCCTCATTTGTATGCAATTTTTGCAGCCATAAGCCATGTGACAGGCAGACAGCATTAGACAGGAACGGTGGACCTTTTCCTTGGAAAACCAAAGTCTCCACCCCACGTTCCTGATGTCAGTTTGCAGGAGGCCTTTGGACTACAAGGTCTACAAAATTCCATCTCGTTGTATATTCCATCATGGAGATATCCTTATTTGTATGGAATTTTATTGGAATTTTAGTATGCAGAAGCCGAGTGGCCAGCAGACAGCATCAGAGAAGAACGGTGGCCCTTTTCCATGGAAACCAAAGTTTCCACTCCAGGTTCCTGGTGTCAGTTTGTAGGAGGCCTTTGGCACTACAAGGGCCGACAAAGTTCCGTGTGGTGGTTGATTGCATCGAGGAGATATCCTCATTTGTATGGAATTTCAGCAGGCAGGAACCCATTGGCAGGCAGAACGCATTAGACACGAACAATGGACCTTTTCCATGGGAAACCAAAGTCTCCATCTCACGTTCCTGATGTCATTTTGTAGGAGGCCTTAGGACCTAGAAGGGCAGACAAACTTCCATCTGGTGGTAGATTGCACCTGGGAGATATCCTCATTTGAATAGAATTTTAGTGGAATTTTAGTAGGCATAACCCCAGTGGCAGGCAGACAGCATTAGACACGAACAGTGGTCAATTTCCATGGGAAAACAATGTCTCCACCCCTTGTTCCTGATGTCAGTTTTTAGGAGTCCTTTGGCACTACAAGGGCAGACAAACTTCCAACTGGTGGTAGATTCCGTGTGGGAGATATCCTCATTTGTGAGGAACTTCAGCATTCATAACCACAGTGGCAGGCAGACAGCATTAGAGAGGAACGGTGGCCCCTTTCCATGGAAAAACAAATTATCCATACTATGTTCCTGATGTCAGTTTGAAGGAGGCTTTTGGCACTACAAGGGCAGACACACTTCCATCTGGTGGTTGATTGCACCGGGGAGATATCCTCATTTGTGAGGAATTTCAACAGGCATAACCCCAGTGACAGGTAGACAGCATTAGACACAAACGGTGGCCCTTTTCCATGGGAAACCAAAATCTCCACCCCATGTTGCAAATGTCACTTTGTAGGAGGCGTTTTCCAATATAAGGGCAGAGAAACTTCCATCTGGTGGTAGATTGCACCTGGCAGATATCCTCATTTCTATGGAATTTTAGTGGAATGTTAGTAGGCAGAATCCCAGCGGAAGGCAGAGAGAATTAGACAGGAACAGTGGCCCGTTTCCTAGGGAAACCAAAGTCTCCATCCCACATTCCTGATGTCAGGTTGTCGGAGGACTTTGGCATTAAACGGGCAGACAAACTTCCATCTGGTGGGAAATTGCATTTGGGAGATATCCTCATTTGTAGGGAATTTTAGTAGGCATATGCCCACTGGCAGGCAGACAGCATTAAACACCAAGGGTGGCCCTTTTCCATGGGAAACCAAAGCGTCCTTTCCAGATTCCTGATGTCAATTTGTAGGAGGCCGTTGGCATTACAAGGGCAGACAAACTTTCAACTGGTGGTAGACTCCATCTGGGAGATATCCTCATTTGTATGGGATTTTACTAGGCATAAGCCCAGTGGCAGGCACATAGCATTATACACAAACGGTGGCCCATTTCCATAGGAAACCAAAGTCTCCACCGCACGTTCCTGATGTCAGTTTGTAAGAAGCCTTTGGCTCTAAATGGGCACACAAACTTCCATCTGGTGGTAGATTGCACCTGGGAGACATCCTCATTTGTATGGAATTTTAGTGGAATTTTAATAGGCAGAAGCCTAGTGGCAGGCATACATCATTAGACACGAACGCTGGCCCATTTCCATGGGAGAAGAAAGTCTCCAACCCACGTTCCTGATTTCAGTTTTTAGGAGGCGATTGGAACTGCAAGGGCAGACAAACTTCCATCTGGTGGGAAATTGCATTTGGGAGATATCCTCATATGTATGGAACTTTGGTAGGCTTATGCCCACTGGCAGGCAGACAGCATTAGACACGAACGGTGGCCTCTTTCCATGGAAAAACAAAGTCTCCAACCCACGTTCCTGATGTCGGTTTTTAGGAGGCCTCTGGCACTACAAGTGGAGACAAACTTCCAACTGCTGGCATATTGCATCTGGGAGATATCTTCATTTGTGAGGAATTTCAGCAGGCATAACCCCAGTGACAGGCAGACAGCATTAGACACGAACAATGGACCTTTTCCATGGGAAACCAAAACCTCCACCCCACATTGCTGATGTCACTTTGTAGGAGGCGTTTTCCAATATAAGGGCAGAGAAACTTCCATCTGGTGGTAGATTGCACCTGGGAGATATCCTCATTTCTATGGAATTTTAGTGGAATTTTAGTAGGAAGAAGCCCAGTGGCAGGCACATAGCATTAGACACAAACGGTGGCCCATTTCCATGGGAGAAGAAAGTCTCCAAACCACGTTCCTGATTTCAATTTTTAGGAGGCGTTTGGAACTACAAGGGCAGACAAACTTCCATCTGGTTATAGATTGCACCTGGGAGATATCCTCATTTGTGTAGAATTTTAGTGGAATTTTAGTAGGCATAAGCCCAGTGGCTGGCAGGCAGCATTAGCAGCAAACGGTGGCCCATTACCTTGGGAAACCAAAGTCTCCACCCCACGTTCCTGATGTCAGTTTTTACGAGGCCTTTGGCACAAGGAGGGCAAACAAACGTCCACCTGGTGGTAGATTGCACCAGGGAGATATCCTCATTTGTATTGAACTTCAGCAGTCATAACCACAGTGCCAGGCAGACAGCATTAGACAGGAATGGTGGTCCTTTTGAATGGGAAACCAAAGTCTCCGCCCCAGGTTCCTGATGTCAATTTGTAGGAAGCCTTTGGCTCTACAGGGGCAGACAAACTTCCATCTGGTGGTAGATTGCACATGGGAGACATCCTCATTTGTATGGAATTTTAGTGGAATTTTAATAGGCAGAAGCCTCGTGGCAGGCACACATCATTAGACACGAACGCTGGCCCATTTCCATGGGAAACCAAAGTTTCCAATCCAGGATCCTGATGTCAGTTTGAAGGAGGCGTTTGGCACTAGAAGGGCAGACAAAGTTCCGTCTGGTTGTTGATTGCATCGAGGAGATATCCTCATTTGTATGGAATTTCAGCAGGCAGAAGCCCAGTGGCACGCAGACAGCATTAGACACGAACAATGGACCTTTTCCATGGGAAACCAAAGTCTCCACCTCACGTTCCTGATGTCAGTTTGTAGGAGGCCTTTGGAACTACAAGGGCAGACAAACTTCCATCTGGTGGTAGATTGCACCTGGGAGATATCCTCATTTGTATAGAATTTTAGTGGAATTTTAGTAGGCAGAAGTCCAGCGGCAGGCAGACAGCATTACACACGAACGCTGGCCAATATCTATGGGAAACCAAAGTCTCCAACCCAGGCTCCTCATGTCAGTTTGTAGGAGGCCTTTGGCATTAAAAGGGCAGGCAAACTTTCATCTGGTGGGAAATTGCATTTGGGAGATATCCTCATATGTATGGAACTTTGGTAGGCATATGCCCACTGGCAGGCAGACAGCATTAGACACGAACGGTGGCCTCTTTCCATGGAAAAACAAAGTCTCCACCCCACGTTCCTGATGTCAGTTTTTAGGAGACCTCTGGCACTACAGGAGGAGACAAACTTCCAACTGCTGGCATATTGCATCTGGGAGATATCCTCATTTGTGAGGTATTTCAGCAGGCATAACACCAGTGACAGGCAGACAGCATTAGACACGAACGGTGGCCCATTTCCATGGGAAACCAAAGTCTCCGCCCCACGTTCCTGACGTCAGTTTTTAGGAGGCATTTGGCACTACAGAGGCAGAAAAACTTCCATCTGGTGGTAGATTGCACCTGGGAGACATCCTCATTTGTATGGAATTTTAGTGGGATTTTAATAGGCAGAAGCCTAGTGGCAGACGCAAGTCATTAGACACGAACGCTGGCCCAATTTCATGGGAAACCAAAGTCTCCACTCCAGGTTCCTGATGTGAGTTTGTAGGAGGCCTTTGGCACTACAAGAGCAGACAAAGTTCCATCTGGTGGTTGATTGCATCGAGGAGATATCCTCATTTGTATGGAATTTCAGCAGGCAGAAGCCCAGTGGCAGGCAGACAGCATTAGACACGAACAATGGACCTTTTCCATGGGAAACCAAAGTCTCCACCCTAGGTTCCTGATGTCAGTTTGTAGAAGGCCTTTGGAAATACAAGGGCAGAGAAACTTCCATCTGGTGTTAGGTTGTAGCTGGGAGATATACTCATTTTTATGGAATTTTAGTGGAATTTTAGTAGGCAGAATCCCAGCAGCATGTAGACAGAATTAGACATGAATAGTGGCCCATTTCCATAGGAAACCAAAGTCTCCAACCCATGATCCTGATGTCATTTTCTAGGAGGCCTCTGGCACTACAAGAGGGGACAAACTTCCAATTGGTGGCATATTGCATCTGGGAGATATCCTCATTTGTATGTAATTTTAGTACCCATAAGCCCAGTGGCAGGCAGACAGCATTAGACACGAACGGTGGCCCTTTTCCAGGGGAAACCAAAGTCTCCGCCCCAGGTTCCTGATGACAATTTGTAGGAGGCCTTTGGAATTACAAGGGCAGACAAACTTCTATCTTGTGGTAGATTGCACCTGGGAGATATCCTCATTTGTGAGGAATTTCAGAAGGCATAACCCCAGTGGCAGGCAGATAGCATTAGACACGAACGGTGCCCTTTTCCATGGGAAACCAAAGTCTCCATCCCACGTTCCTGATGTCAGTCATTAAGAGGTGAATGGAACTACAAGGGCAGAAAAATTTCCATCTGGTGGTAGATTGGACCTGGGAGATATCGCCATTTGTATGGAATTTTAGTGGTATTTTAGTAGGCAGAAGTCCAGCGGCAGGCAGACAGCATTACACACGAACGCTGGCCAATATCCATGGGAAACCAAAGTCTCCAACCCAGGCTCCTCATGTCAGTTTGTAGGAGGCCTTTGGCATTAAAAGGGCAGACAAACTTCCATCTGGTGGTTGATTGCATCGGCGAGATATGCTCATTTGTATGGGATTTCAGAAGGCAGAAGCCAAGTGGCACGCAGACAGCATTGGACACGAACAGTGGCCCATTTCCATGGGAAAGCAAAATCTCCACCCCACGTTGCTGATGTCTCATTGTATGAGGCGTTTTCCAATATAAGGGCAGAAAAACTTCCATCTGGTTGTAGATTGCACCTGGGAGATATCCTCATTTCTATGGAATTTTAGTGGAATTTTAGTAGGAAGAAACCCAGTGGCAGGCAGACAGCATTAGACACGAACAATGGCCCATTTCTATGGGAAACCAAAGCCTCCACTCCGGGTTCCAGGTGTCATTTTGTAGGAGGCCTTTGGCACTACAAGGGCAGACAAAGTTCCGTCTTGTGTTTGATTGAATCGAGGAGATACCCTCATTTGTATAGAATTTCAGCAGGCAGAAGCCCAGTGGCAGGCAGACAGCATTAGACACGAACAATGGACCTTTTCCATGGGAAACCAAAGTCTCCACCTCACGTTCCTGATGTCAATTTGTAGGAGGCCTTTGGAAATACAAGGGCAGGCAAACTTCCATCTGGTGGTAGATTGCACCTGGGAGATAACCTCATTTCTATAGAATTTTAGTGGAATTTTAGTAGGCATAAGGCCAGTGGCTGCCACACAGCATTAGACACGAACGGTGGGCATTTCTTTGGGAAACAAAAGTCTCCACCCCCCGTTCGGGATGTCAGTTTTTAGGTGGCCTTTGGCACTACGGGGGCAGAAAAACTTCCACCCAGTGGTAGATTACACCTGGGAGATATCCTCATTTGTATGGAACTTCAGCAGTCATCACCACAGTGCCAGGCAGACAGCATTAGACAGGAACGGTGGTCCTTTTCCATGGGAAAGCAAAGTCTCAACCCCAGGTTCCTGATGGCAGTTTGTAGGAGGCCTTTGGAAACACAAGGGCAGAGAATCTTCCATCTGGTGTTAGATTGCACCTGGGAGATATACTCATTTGTATGGAATTTTAGTGGTATATTAGTAGACAGAATCCCAGCTGCAGGTAGACAGAATTAGACATGAATAGTGGCTCATTTCCATGGGAAACCAAAGTCTCCACCCCAGGTTCCTCATGTCATTTTCTAGGAGGCCTCTGGCACTACAGGAGGAGACAAAGTTCCAATTGGTGGCATATTGCATCTGGGAGATATCCTCATTTGTATGTAATTTTAATAGCCATAAGCCCAGTGGCAGGCAGACAGTATTAGACGCGAACGGTGGCCCTTTTCCATGGGAAACCAAAGTCTCCGCCTCAGGTTCTTGATGTCAATTTGTAGGAAGCCTTTGGCTCTACAGGGGCAGACAAACTTCCATCTGGTGGTAGATTGCACCTGGGAGACATCCTCATTTGTATAGAATTTTAGTGGAATTTTAGTCGGCATAAGCCCAGTGTCTCGCAGACTGCATTAGACACGAACTGTGGTCCATTTCCTTGGGAAACCAAAGTCTCCATCTCACGTGCCTGATGTCAGTTTGTAGGAGGCCTTTGGCACTACAAGGGCAGATAAACTTCCAACTGGTGGTAGATTCCGTGCGGGAGATATCCTCATTTGTGAGGAATTTCAGCAGGCATAACCCCAGTGGCAGGCAGACAGCATTAGACACAAACGGTGGTCCTTTTCCATGGGAAACCGAAGTCTCTACCCCACGTTCCTGATATTAGTTTGCAAGAGGCCTTTGGAAGTACAAGGGCAGAAAAACTTCCATCTGGTGGTAGATTGCACCTGGGAGATATCCTCATTTTTATGGAATTTCAGTGGTATTAAAGTAGGCAGAAATCCAGCGGCAGGCAGACTGCTTTACACACGAACGCTGGCCCATATCCATGGGAAACCAAAGTGTCCACTCCAGGCTCCTCATGTCAGTTTATAGAAGGCCTTTGGAAATACAAGGGCAGAAAAACTTATATCTGGCGGTAGACTGCACCCGGGAGATGTCTTCATTTGTATGGAATTTCAGTGGAATTTTCGTAGGTAGAAGCCCAATGGCCGACAGACATTATTAGACACGAACGGTGGCCCATTTCCATGAGAAACCAAAGTCTCCACCCCACGTTCCTGATGTCAGTTTTTAGGAGGCCTTTGACACTACAAAGGTAGACAAACTTCCGTCTGGTGGTTGATTGCATCGGGGAGATATCCTCATTTGTATGGAACTTCAGCAGGTAGAAGCCCAGTGGCAGGCAGACAGCATTGGACATGAACGGTGGCCCTTTTCCCATGGGCAGCCAAAGTCTCCAAGCCACGTTCCTGATGTCAGGTTTTAGGAGGCCTTTGGCAGTACAAGGGCAAACAAACTTCCGTCTGGTGGCTGATTGCATCGGGGAGATATCCTCATTTGTATGGAATTTCAGCAGGTAAAAGCCCAGTGGCAGGCAGACAGCATTAGACACGAACGGTGGCCCTTTTCCATGGGAAAACAAAGTCTCCAACCCAGGCTCCTGATGTCAGTTTGTAGGAGGCCTTTGGCATAAAAAGGGCAGACAAACTTCCATCTGGTGGGAAATTGCATTTGGGAGATATCCTCATTTGTAGGGAATTTTGGTAGGCTTCTGCCCACTGGCAGGCAGACAGCATTAGACACGAACAGTGGCCCCTTTCCATGGAAAAACAAATTATCCATCCTATGTTCCTGATGTCAGTTTTTAGGAGGCTTTTGGCACTGCAAGGGCTGACAAACTTCCACCTGGTGGTAAATTGCACCTGGGAGATATCCTCATTTTTATGGAATTTTAGTGGTATTTTAGTACTCAGAAGCCCAATGGCAGACAGACAGCATTAAACATGAATGGTGGGCCTTTTCTATAGGAAACCAAAGTCTCCAGGTGAGGTTCCGAATGTCAGTTTGAAGGAGGCCTTTGGCACTGCAAGAGCAGACAAATTTCCATCTGGTGGCATATTGCGTCTGGGAGATATCCTCATTTGTATGTAATTTCAGTAGTCATAAGTCAGTGGCAAGGAGACAGCATTAAACACCAAGGGTGGCCCTTTTCCATGGGAAACCAAAGCGTCCTCTCCAGGTTCCTGATGTCAGTTTGTAGGAGGCCGTTGCATTACAAGGGCAGACAAACTTTCAACTGGTGGTAGACTCCATCTGGGAGATATCCTCATTTTTATGGAATTTTACTAGGCATACGCCCAGTGGCAGGCACATAGCATTAGACAAAAAGGGTGGCCCATTTCCATGGGAAAACAAAGTCTCCACCGCACGTTCCTGATGTCAATTTTTAGGAGGCCTTTGGCACTTCAAGGGCAGACAAACTTCCACCTGGTGGTAGATTGCACCTGGGACTTATCAGCATTTGTATGGAACTGCAGCAGTCATAACCACAGTGCCAGGCAGACAGCATTAGACACGAACGGTGGCCCTTTTCCATGGGAAACCAAAGTCTACGCCCCAGGTTCCTGATGTTAATTTGTAGGAAGCCTTTAACACTACAAGGGCAGACAAAGTTCCATCTGGTGGTAGATTGCACTTGGGAGGTATCCTCATTTGTATGGAATTTTAGTGGAATTTTAGTAGGCATAAGCCCAGTATCTGGCAGACAGCATTACACACGAACAGTGGCCCTTTTCCATGGGAAACCAAAATCTCCACCCCATGTTGCTGATGTCACTTTGTAGGAGACGTTTTCCAATATAAGGGCAGAGAAACTTCCATCTGGTTGTAGATTGCACCTGGGAGATATCCTCATTTTTATGGAGTTTTAGTGGAATTTTAGTAGTAAGAAACCCCGTGGCAGGCAGACAGCATTAGACAAGAAAAATGGCCCATTTGATGGAAAACCAAAGTCTCCACCCCTCGTTCCTGATGTCCGTTTCTAGGAGGCCTTTGGCACTACAAGGGCAGACAAACTTCCGTCTGGTGGTTGATTGCATCGTTGAGATATCCTCATTTTTATGGAATTTCATCAGGTAGAAGCCCAGTGGCAGGCAGACAGCATTAGAGAGGAACGGTGGCCCTTTTCCATGGGAAAACAAAGTCTCCAACCAGGCTCCTGATGTCAGTTTTTAGTAGGCCTTTGGCATTAAAAGGGCAGACAAACTTCCATCTGGTGGGAAATTTTGTTAGGGAGATATCCTCATTTGTATGTAATTTCAGTAGTCATAAGCCCAGTGGCAAGGAGACAGCATTAAACAACAAGGGTGCCCCTTTTCCATGGGAAACCAAAGCCTCCTTTCCAGAATCCTGATGTCAGTTTGTAGGAGGCCTTTGGCATTACAAGGGCAGACAAACTTTCATCTGGTGGTAGACTCTATCTGGGAGATATCCTCATTTGTACGGGATTTTACAAGGCATAATCCCAGTGGCAGTCACATAGCATTAGACACAAACGGTGGCCCATTTCCATGGGAAACCAAAGTCTCCACCCCACGTTCCTGATGTCCGTTACTAGGAGGCCTTCGGCAGTACAAGGGTAGACAAACTTCCACCTGGTGGTAGATTGCTCCTGGGAGATATCCTCATTTGTATGGACCTTCAGCAGTCATAACCACAGTGCCAGGCAGACAGCATTAGACAGGAACGGTGGTCCTTTTCCATGGGAAACCAAAGTCTCCACCCTAGGTTTCTGATGGCAGTTTGTAGGAGGCCTTTGGAAACATAAGGGCAGAGAATCTTCCATCTGGTGTTAGTTTGCACCTGGGAGATATTCGCATTTGTATGGAATTTTAGAGGAATTTTAGTAGGCAGAATCACAGGCAGACAGAATTAGACATGAATAGTGGCCCATTTCCATGGGAAACCAAAGTCTCCACCCCAGGTTCCTGATGTCATTTTCTAGGAGGCCTCTGGCACTACAAGACGAGACAAACTTCCAACTGGTGGCATATTGCATCTGGGAGATATCCTCATTTGTATGTAATTTTAGTAGGCATAAGCCCAGTGGCAGGCAGACAGCATTAGAAAGGAACCGTGGCCCTTTGCCATGGGAAACCAAAGTCTCCACCCCAGCTTCTTGATGTCAATTTGTAGGAAGCCTTTTGCTCTACAGGGGGAGACAAACTTCCATTTGGTGGTAGATTGCACATGAGAGACATCTTCAATGGTATAGAATTTTATTGGAATTTTAATAGGCAGAAGCCTTCTGGCAGGCAAACATCATTAGACATGAACGCTGTCCCATTTCCATGGGAAACCAAAGTCTCCACTCCAGTTTCCTGATGTGAGTTTGTAGGAGGCCTTTGGCACTACAAGGGCAGACAAACCTCCATCTGGTGGTTGATTGCATTGAGGAGATATCCTCATTTGTATGGAATTTCAGCAGGCAGAAGATCAGTGGCAGGCAGACAGCAGAGGACACGAACGGTGGACCTTTTTCATGGGAAACCGAAGTCTCCACCCCACGTTCCTGATGTCAGTTTTTAGGAGGCCTTTGGCACTACAAGGGCAAACAAACTTCGAACTGGTGGTAGATTCCATCTGGGAGGTATCCTCATTTGTGAGGAATTTCAGCAGGCGTAACCCAGTGGCAGGCAGACAGCATTAGACACGAACGGTTGCCCTTTTCCATGGAAAAACCAATTATGCATCCTATGTTCCGGATGTCAGTTTTTAGGAGGCCATTGGCGCTACACTGGCAGACAAATTTCCATCTGGCGGTAGATTGCACCTCGGAGATGTCCTCATTTGTACGGAATTTTAGTGGTATTTTAGTACTCAGAAGCCCAGTGGCAGACAGACAGCATTAAACATAAACGGTGGGCCTTTTCCATAGAAAACTGAAGTCTCCAGGCCAGGTTCCGAATGTCAGTTTGAAGGAGGCCTTTGGCACTGCAAGAGCAGACAAACTTCCATCTGGTGGCATATTGCATCTGGGAGATATCCTCATTTTTATGTAATTTTAGTATCCATAATCCCAGTGGCAAGCAGACAGCATTAGACACGAACGGTGGCCCTTTTCCATGGGAAACCAAAGTCTCAACCCCAGGTTCCTGATGTCAGTTTGAAGGAGGCCTTTGGCAGTACAAAGGCAGACCACGTTCCGTCTGGTGGTTGATTGCATCGAGGAGATATCCTCATTTCTATGGAATTTCAACTGGCAGAAGCCCAGTGGCAAGTAGACAGCATTAAACACCAACGGTGGCCCATTTCCATGGGAAACCAAAGTCTCCTCCCCAGGTTCCTGATGTCAATTTGTAGGAAGCCTTTGGCTCTACAGGGGGAGACAAACTTCCATCTGGTGCAAGATTGCACCTGGGAGACATCCTCATTTGTAAGGAATTTTAGTGGGATTTTAATAGGCAGAAGCCTAGTGGCAGGAACACATCATTAGACACGAACGCTGGCCCATTTCCATGGGAAACCAAAGTCTCCACTCCAGGTTCCTGGTGTCAGTTTGTAGGAGGCCTTTGGAACTACAAGGGCAGATAAACTTCCAACTGGTGGTAGATTCCATCTGGGAGATATCCTCATTTCTCTGGAATTTCAGCAGGCATAAGCCCAGTGGCAGACAGACAGCATTAGACAGGAACGGTGGCCCTTTTCCATAGAAAACCAAAGTCTCCACCTCACGTTCCTGATGTCAGTTTGTAGGAGGCCTTTGGAACTGCAAGGGCAGACAAACTTCCGTCAGGTGGTAGATTGCACCTGGGAGATATCCTCATTTATAGAGAATTTTATTGGAATTCTAGTAGGCATAAGCCAAGTGGCTGGCAGAGAGCATTAGACACAAACGGTGGCCCATTTCCTTGCGAAACCAAAGTCTCCATCTCACGTTCCTGATGTCAGTTTGTAGGAGGCCTTTGGTACTACAAGGGCAGACATACTTCTATCTTGTGGTTGATTGCATCGCAGAGATATCCTCATTTTTATGGAACTTCAGCAGTCATAACCACTGTACCAGGCAGACAGCATTAGACAGGAACAGTGGTCTTTTTCCATGGGAACCAAAGTCTCCACACTACGTTCCCGATATCAGGTTTTAGGAGGTCTTTTGCAGTACATGGGAAGACAAACTTCCGTCTGTTGGTTTATTTCATCGGGGAGATATCCTCATTTGTATGGAATTTCAGCAGGCAGAAGCCCAGTGGCCGGCAGAGAGCATTAGACACAAACGGTGGCCCTTTTCCATGGGAAACCGAAGTCTCCAACCCAGGCTTCTGATGTCGGTTTTCAGGAGGCCTTTGGCATTAAAAGTGTAGACAAACATCCATCTGGTGGGAAATTGCATTTGGGAGATATCCTCATACGTATGGAATTTTAGTAGGCATATACCCACTGGCAGGCAGCAGCATTAGACATGAACAATGGGCCTTTTCCATGGAAAAACAAATTATCCATCCTCACGTTCCTGATGTCATGTTTTAGGAGGCCTTTGGCACTACAAGAGCAGACAAACTTCCACGTGGTGGTAGATTGCACCTGAGAGATATTCTCATTTGTAAAGAATTTTAGACGAATTTTAGTACGCAGATTCCAAGCGGCAGGCAGACAGAATTAGACATGAATAGTGGCCCTTTTCCAGGGGAAATGAAAGTCTGCAGGCCAGGTTCCTGATGTCAGTTTTTAGGAGGCCTTTTGCACTACAAGAACAGACAAACTTCCAACTGGTGGCATATTGCATCTTGGAGATATCCTCATTTGTATGTAATTTCTGTAGCCATAAGCCCAGTGGCCGGCAGACAGCATTAGACACGAACGGTGGCCCTTTTCCATGGGAAACCGAATTCTCCACTCC
Source organism: Phylloscopus collybita (assembly GCA_027886175.1). Taxonomy (NCBI): domain Eukaryota; kingdom Metazoa; phylum Chordata; class Aves; order Passeriformes; family Phylloscopidae; genus Phylloscopus; species Phylloscopus collybita. The sequence goes on along the minus strand of JAJNNQ010000167.1, from coordinate 100,801 downwards.
AGGCTCCTGATGTCTATTTGTAGGAGGCCTTTGGCACTACAGGGGCAGACAAACTTCCGTCAGGTGGTTGATTGCATCGGAGAGATTTCCCAATTTCTTTGGAATTTCAGCAGGCAGAAGCCCAGTGGCAGGCAGACAGCATTAGACATGAACGCTGGCCCTTTTCCATGGGAAAACAAAGTCTCCACCCCTGATTCCTGATGTCAGTTTTTTAGGAGGGCTTTGGTACTACAAGGGCAGAGAATCTTCTATCTGGTTGTAGATTGCACCTGGGAGATATCCTCATTTCTATGGAATTTTAGTGGAATTTTAATAGGAAGAAGCCCAGTGGCAAGCAGACAGCATTACACACGAACGGTGGCCCATTTGTATGGGAAACCAAAGTGGCCACTCCCGGTTCCTGATGTCAGTTTTTAGGAGGCCTTTGCCACTACAAGAGCAGGCAAACTTCCATCTGGTGGTAAATTGCATCTGCGAGATATGCTCATTTGTATGGAGATTTAGCAGGCATATGCCCAGTGGCAGGCACACAGCATTAGGCTTGAACAGTGCCCTATTCCACGGGAAACCAAATTATACATCCTACGTTGTGGAGAGAATGTGAATTGGAAGGGACAGACTGCGTTTGCGGAAGACGAATCGGGTTGTAACGCGAAGCAGGGCCAGGCACATCCCTCTCCAGAGATAACCTTTATCTCAAGGTCACAGACCCCTCTCTCTTTCCTTGCATACCAGTACTTTTCCACTACCCTTAAGAAACTAGTAAGACCCCCTATGACGTAGCGAAACCCAGAAGGTACTTAAACCCTGTGTTTTAGATAATAAACGCTTTTGACCAAACACATCACATTGGTGTTAACTGAGTCATTTGCCCGAACCCCACGCTCGCAGCTCGTGGTGGTCGTGTCTTCAATTAAACCCAGGCCACCAAGGCGATGGCTGAATAAGCCGCAACACTACGTTTAAGAAGAGAGTTTATAGGAGCCCTTTGGCACTACAAGGGCAGAGAAACTTCAAACCGGGAGTAGATTGCACCTGCGAGATATTCTCAATTTTATAGAATTTTAGAGGAATTTCAGTCCGCCGAATCCCACCGGCAGGCACACAGAATTAGACATGAATAGCGGCCTTTTCCAGGGGAAACCAAAGTCTCCAGGCCAGGTTCCTGATGTCAGCTTTTAGGAGGCCTTTTGCACTACAAGAACAGACAAACTTCCGACTGGTGGCATATTGCATCTTGGAGATATCCTCATTTGTATGGAATTATAGTGGAATTAAAGTAGGCAGAAGCCCAGTGGCAAGTAGACAGCATTAAACACCAACGGTGGCCCATTTCCATGGGAAACCAAAGTCTCCACCCCACGTTCATGATGTCCGTTTCTAGGAGGCCTTTGGAACTACAAGAGCAGACAAACTTCCAACTGGTGGCATATTGCATCTGGGAGATATCCTCATTTGTATGTAATTTCTGTAGCCATAAGCCCAGTGGCCGGCAGACAGCATTAGACACGAACGGTGGCCCTTTTCCATGGGAAACCGAATTCTCCACTCCAGGCTCCTGATGTCAATTTGTAGGAGGCCTTTGGCACTACAGGGGCAGACAAACTTCCATCAGCTGGTTGATTGCATCGGAGAGATTTCCAAATATCTTTGGAATTTCAGCAGGCAGAAGCCCAGTGGCAGGCAGACAGCATTAGACATGAACGCTGGCCCTTTTCCATGGGAAAACAAAGTCTCCACCCTTGGTTCCTGATGTCAGTTTTTTAGGAGGGCTTTGGTACTACAAGGGCAGAGAATCTTCCATCTGGTTGTGGATTGCACCTAGGAGATATCCTCATTTCTATGGAATTTTAGTGGAATTTTAATAGGAAGAAGCCCAGTGGCAAGCAGACAGCATTACACACGAACGGTGGCCCATTTTCATGGGAAACCAAAGTCGCCACTCCCGGTTCCTGATGTCAGTTTTTAGGAGGTTTTTGCCACTACAAGGGCAGGCAAACTTCCATCTGGTGGTAAATTGCATCTGCGAGATATCCTCATTTGTATGGAATTTTAGCAGGCATACGCCCAGTGGCAGGCACACAGCATTAGGCATGAACAGTGCCCTATTCCACGGGAAACCAAATTATACATCCCACGTTTAAGAAGTGAGTTTATAGGAGCCCTTTGGCACTACAAGGGCAGAGAAACTTCAAACCGGGAGTAGATTGCACCTGCAAGATATTCTCAATTTTATAGAATTTTAGAGGAATTTCAGTACGCCAAATCCCACTGGCAGGCACACAGAATTATACATGAATAGTGGCCTTTTCCAGGGGAAACCAAAGCCTCCAGGCCAGGTTCCTGATGTCTGTTTTTAGGAGGCCTTTTGCACTACAAGAACAGACAACCTTCCGACTGGTGGCATATTGCATCTTGGAGATATCCTCATTTGTATGGAATTCTAGTGCAATCACAGTAGGCAGAAGCCCAGTGGCAAGTAGACAGCATTAAACACCAACGGTGGCCCATTTCCATGGGAAACCAAAGTCTCCTCCCCAGGTTCCTGATGTCAATTTGTAGGAAGCCTTTGGCTCTACAGGGGGAGACAAACTTCCATCTGGTGGTAGATTGCACCTGGGAGACATCCTCATTTGTAAGGAATTTTAGTGGGATTTTAATAGGCAGAAGCCTAGTGGCAGGAACACATCATTAGACACGAACGCTGGCCCATTTCCATGGGAAACCAAAGTCTCCACTCCAGGTTCCTGGTGTCAGTTTGTAGGAGGCCTTTGGAACTACAAGGGCAGAAAAAATTCCATCTGCTGATAGATTCCACCTGGAGATATCCTCTGTTGTATGGAATTTCAGCAGGCATATGCATCAGAAACAAGGGGTGCAGACTTTGTTTTCCCATGGAAATGGGCCAGCGTTCATGTCTAATGCTATCTGCCTGCCACTGGGCTTCTGCCTGCTGAAATTCCAAAGAAATTTGGAAATCTCTCCGATGCAATCTACCTCCTGACGGAAGTTTTTCTGCCTCTGTAATGCCAAATGCCTCCTACAAATTGACATCAGGAGCCTGGAGTGGAGACTTTGGTTTCCCATGGAAAAGGGCCAGCGTTCGTGTCTAATGCTGTCTGCCTGCCACTGGGCTTATGGCTACTGAAATTACATACAAATGAGGATATCACCCAGATGCAATATGCCACCAGTTGCAAGTTTGTCTGCTCTTGTAGTGCCAAAGGCATCCTAGAAACGGACATCAGGAACGTGGGGTGGAGATTTTGGTTTCCCATGGAAATGGGCCACCGTTGGTGTTTAATGCTGTCGACATGCCACTGGGCTTCTGTCGCTTTAATTCCACTAAAATTCCATACAAATGAGGATATCTCCAAGATGCAATATGCCACCAGTTGGAAGTTTGTCTGTTCTTGTAGTGCAAAAGGCCTCATAAAAACTGACATCAGGAACCTGATCTGGAGACTTTGTTTTCCCCTGGAAAAGGGCCACTATTCATGTCTAATTCTGTGTGCCTGCTGCTGGGATTCTGCGTACTAAAATTGCTCTAAAATTCTATACAAATGAGAATATCTCGCAGGTGCAATCTACCCCCGGTTTGAAGTTTTCTGCCCTTGTAGTGCCAAAGGGCTCCTATAAACTGACATCTGAAACGTAGGATGGATGATTTGGTTTCCCATGGAAAAAGGCCACTGTTCATGCCTAATGCTGTGTGCCTGCCACTGGGCGTATGCCTGCTAAAATTCCATGCAAATGAGGATATCTCGCAGATGCCATTTACCACCAGATGAAAGTTTGCCTGCCCTTGTAGTGGCAAAGGCCTCCTAAAATCTGACATCGGGAACGTGGTTTGGAGACTTTGGTTTCCCATGGAAAAGGACCACCGTTCGTATCTAATGCTGTCTGCCTGGCATTGTGGTTATGACAGCTGAAGTTCCATACAAATGAGGATATATCCCAGGTGCAATCTATCACCAGGTGGAAGCTTCTCTGCCCTTGTAGTGCCAAAGGCCTCCTAAAAACTGACATCAGGACGTCGGGGTGGAGACTTTGGTTTCCCATAGAAATGGGCCACCGCTCATGTCTAATGCTGTCTGCCTGCCACTGGCCTTCTTCCTACTAAAATTCCACTAAATTTCCATAGAAATGAAGGTATCTCCCAGGTGCAATCTACAACCAGATGGAATTTTCTCTGCCCTTATATTGGATAACGCCTCCTACAATGTGACATCAGCAACGTGGGGTGGAGATTTTGGTTTCCCATGGAAAAGGGCCACCGTCCGTGTCTACTGCTGTCTGCCTGCCACTGGGGTTATACCTGCTGAAATTCCTCACAAATGAGGATATCTCCCAGATGGAATCTGCCACCAGTTAAAAGTTTTTCGGCCCTTCTAGTGCCAAAGTCCTCGTAAAAACTGACATCAGGAACCTGGACTGGAGACTTTGGTTTCCCATGGAAATGGGCCAGTGTTCGTGTCTAATCCTTTCTGCCCGGAACTGTGGTTATGACTGCTGAAGTTCCATACAGATGAGGATATCTCCTCGGTGCAATCTACCACCCGGAGGAAGTTTGTCTGGCCGTGTAGTTCCAAAGTCCTCCGAGAAACGGACATCCAGAACATGGGGTGGAGACTTTGCTTTCCCATAGAAATGGGCGGCCGTTCGTGTCTAATGCTCTCTGCCTGCCACTGGGCTTCTTCCTACTAAAATTCCACTAAAATTCCTTAGAAATAAGGATATCTCCCAGGTGCAATCTACAACCAGATGGAAGATTCTCTGCCCTTGTAGTACCAAAGCCTTCCTAAAAAACTGACATCAGGAACCAGGGGTGGAGTTTATGTTTTCCCATGGAAAAGAGCCACCGTTCGTGTCTAATGCTGTCTGCCTGCCACTGGGCTTCTGCGTGCTGGAATTCCCAAAAAATTTGGAAATCTCTCTGATGTAATCAACCACCTGACGGAAGTTCCTCTGCCCCTGTAGTGCCAAAGGCATCCTACAAATTGACATCAGGAGCCTGGAGTGGAGACTTTGGTTTCCCATGGAAAAGGGCCAGCGTTCGTGTCTAATGTTGTCTGCCTGCCACTGGGCTTATGGCTACTGAAATTACATGCAATTGAGGATATCTCCCCGATGCAATAAGCCAGCAGTTGGAAATTTGTCTGCTCTTGTAGTGCAAAAGTCCTCCTATAAACGGACATAAGGCACGTGGTGTGGAGACTTTGGTTTCCCATGGAAATGGGCCACCGTTGGTGTTCAATGCTGTCTACTTGCCACTGGGCTTCTGCCTACTTTAATTCCACTAAAATTCCATACAAATGAGGATATCTCCGAGACGCAATATGCCACCAGTTGGAAGTTTTTCTGTTCTTGTAGTGCAAAAGGCCTCCTAAAAACTGGCATCAGGAACCTGGCCTGGAGACTTTGTTTTCCCCTGGAAAACGGCCACTATTCATGTCTAATTCTGTGTGCCTGCAGCTGGGATTCTGCGTACTAAAATTCCTCTAAAATTTAATAAAAATGGGAATATTTCGCAGGTGCAATCCTCCCCCAGTTTAAAGTTTCTCTGCCCTTGTAGTGCCAAAGGGCTCCTATAAACTGACATCTGAAACATAGGATGGATAATTTGGTTTCCCATGGAAAAGGGCCACTGTTCATGCCTAATGCTGTGTGCCTGCCACTGGGCGTATGCCTGCAAAAACTCAATACAAATGAGGATATCTCGCAGATGCAATTTACCACGAGATGGAAGTTTGTCTGCCCTTGTAGTGGCAAAAGCCCCCTAAAAAACTGACATCAGGAACCAGGCGTGGAGACTTTGGTTTCCCATGGAAAAGGACCACCGTTCGTATCTAATGCTGTCTGCCTGGCACTGTGGTGATGACAGCTGAAGTTCCATACAAATGAGGATATCTCCCAGGTGCAATCTACCACCAGGTGGAAGTTTGTCTGCCCTCGTAGTGCCAAAGGCCTCCTAAAAACTGACATCAGGATTGTGGGGTGAAGACTTTGGTTTCCCATGGAGAAGGTCCATCGTTCGTTTCTAATGCTGTCTGCCTGGCTTTGAGATTATGAGTGCTGAAGTTCCATACAAATGAGGATATCTCCCAGGTGCAATCTACCACCAGATGGAAGTTTCTCTGCCCTTGTAGTGCCAAAGGCCTCCTAAAAACTGACATCAGGAACGTGGGGTGGAGACTTTGCTTTCCCATGGAAAAGGGCCACCGTTTGTGTCTAATGCTATGCGCCTGCCACTGGGCTTATGCCTAGTAAAATTCCATACAAATGAGGATATCTCCCAGATGGAATCTACCACCACTTGAAAGTTTGTCTGCCCTTGTAATGCCAACGGCCTCCTACAAACTGACATCAGGAATCTGGAGAGGACGCTTTGGTTTCCCATGGAATAGGGCCACCCTTGGTGTTTAATGCTGTCTCTTTGCCACTGGGCTTATGACTACTGAAATTACATACAAATGAGGATATCTCCCAGATGCAATATGCCACCAGATGGAAGTTTGTCTGCTCTTGCAGTGCCAAAGGCCTCCTTCAAAGTGATATCTGGAACCTGGCCTGGAACTTTGGTTTCCTATGGAAAAGGCCCACCGTTCGTATTTAATGCTGTCGGTCTGCAACTGAGCTTCAGAGTACTAAAATTCCACTAAAATTCCATACAAATGAGGACATCTCCATGGTGCAATCTACCACCAGTTGGAAGTTTGTCTGCCCTTGTAGTGCCAAAGGCCTCCTAAAAACTGACATCAGGAACCACGGGTGAAGATTTTTGTTTCCCATGGAAAAGGGCCACCGTTCGTGTCTAATGCTGTCTGCCTGCCACTGGGGTTATGCCTGCTGAAATTCCTCACAAATGAGGATATCTCCCTGATGGAATCTACCACCAGTTGGAAGTATGTCTGCCCTTATAGTGCCAAAGTCCTCGTAAAAACTGACATGAGGAACGTGGGGTGGAGACTTTGGTTTCCCCTGGAAAAGGGCCACTATTCATGTCTAATTCTGTGTGCCTGCAGCTGGGATTCTGCGTACTAAAATTCCTCTAAAATTCTATACAAATGGGAATATTTCGCAGGTGCAATCCTCCCCCAGTTTGAAGTTTCTCTGCCATTGTAGTGCCAAAGGGCTCCTATAAACTGACATCTGAAACATAGGATGGATAATTTGGTTTCCCATGGAAAAGGGCCACTGTTCATGCCAAATGCTCTGTGCCTGCCACTGGGCGTATGCCTGCTAAAATTCCATACAAATGAGGATATCTCGCAGATGCAATTTATCACCAGATGGAAGTTTGCCTGCCCTTGTAGTGGCAAAAACCTCCTAAAAACTGACATCAGGAACCGGGAGTGGCGACTTTGGTTTCCCATGAAAATGGGCCACCATTCGTGTGTAATGCTGTCTGCTTGCCACTGGGCTTCTTCCTATTAAAATTCCACTAAAATTCCATAGAAATGAGGATATCTCCTAGGTGCAATCCACAACCAGATGGAAGATTCTCTGCCCTTGTAGTACCAAAGCCCTCCTAAAAAACTGACATCAGGAACCAGGGGTGGAGACTTTGTTTTCCCATGGAAAAGGGCCAGCGTTCATGTCTAATGCTGTCTGCCTGCCACTGGGCTTCTGCCTGCTGAAATTCCAAAGATATTTGGAAATCTCTCCGATGCAATCAACCAGCTGATGGAAGTTTGTCTGCCCCTGTAGTGCCAAAGGCCTCCTACAAATTGACATCAGGAACCTGGCCTGGAGACTTTGGTTTCCCCTGGAAAAGGCCGCTATTCATGTCTAATTCTGTGTGCCTGCCGGTGGGATTCGGCGGACTGAAATTCCTCTAAAATTCTATAAAATTGAGAATATCTCGCAGGTGCAATCTACTCCCGGTTTGAAGTTTCTCTGCCCTTGTAGTGCCAAAGGGCTCCTATAAACTCTCTTCTTAAACGTAGTGTTGCGGCTTATTCAGCCATCGCCTTGGTGGCCTGGGTTTAATTGAAGACACGACCACCACGAGCTGCGAGCGTGGGGTTCGGGCAAATGACTCAGTTAACACCAATGTGATGTGTTTGGTCAAAAGCGTTTATTATCTAAAACACAGGGTTTAAGTACCTTCTGGGTTTCGCTACGTCATAGGGGGTCTTACTAGTTTCTTAAGGGTAGTGGAAAAGTACTGGTATGCAAGGAAAGAGAGAGGGGTCTGTGACCTTGAGATAAAGGTTATCTCTGGAGAGGGATGTGCCTGGCCCTGCTTCGCGTTACAACCCGATTCGTCTTCCGCAAACGCAGTCTGTCCCTTCCAATTCACATTCTCTCCACAACGTAGGATGTATAATTTGGTTTCCCGTGGAATAGGGCACTGTTCATGCCTAATGCTGTGTGCCTGCCACTGGGCATATGCCTGCTAAATCTCCATACAAATGAGCATATCTCGCAGATGCAATTTACCACCAGATGGAAGTTTGCCTGCCCTTGTAGTGGCAAAGGCCTCCTAAAAACTGACATCAGGAACCGGGAGTGGCCACTTTGGTTTCCCATACAAATTGGCCACCGTTCGTGTGTAATGCTGTCTGCTTGCCACTGGGCTTCTTCCTATTAAAATTCCACTAAAATTCCATAGAAATGAGGATATCTCCCAGGTGCAATCTACAACCAGATAGAAGATTCTCTGCCCTTGTAGTGCCAAAGCCCTCCTAAAAAACTGACATCAGGAATCAGGTGTGGAGACTTTGTTTTCCCATGGAAAAGGGCCAGCGTTCATGTCTAATGCTGTCTGCCTGCCACTGGGCTTCTGCCTGCTGAAATTCCAAAGAAATTGGGAAATCTCTCCGATGCAATCAACCACCTGACAGAAGTTTGTCTGCCCCTGTAGTGCCAAAGGCCTCCTACAAATAGACATCAGGAGCCTGGAGTGGAGAATTCGGTTTCCCATGTAAAAGGGCCACCGTTTGTGTCTAATGCTCTCTGCCAGCCACTTGGCTTATGCCTACTAGAATTCCAATAAAATTCTCTACAAATGAGGATATCTCCCAGGTGCAATCTACCACCTGACGGAAGTTTGTCTGCCCTTGTAGTTCCAAAGGCCTCCTACAAACTGACATCAGGAACGTGAGGTGGAGACTTTGGTTTCCAATGGAAAAGTTCCACTGTTCGTGTCTAATGCTGTCTGCCGGCCACTGAGCTTCTGCCTGTTGAAATTCCATAGAAATGAGGATATCTCCACGATGCAATCAACCACCAGACGGAACGTGGTCTGCCTTTGTACTGCCAAAGGCCTCCTTCAAACTGACATCAGGAACCTGGGGTTGAGACTTTGGTTTCCCATGGAAAAGGGCCACCGTTCGTGTCTAATGCTGTCTGCTTGCCACTGGGATTATGGCTACTAAAATTACATACAAATGAGGATATCTCCCAGATGCAATATGCCACCAGATGGAAGTTTGTCTGCTCTTGCAGTGCCAAAGGCCTCCTTCAAACTGACATTCGGAACCTGACCTGGAGACTTCGGTTTCCTATGGAAAAGGCCCACCGTTTATGTTTAATGCTGTCTGTCTGCCACTGGGCTTCTGAGTACTAAAATACCACTAAAATTCCGTACAAATGAGGACATCTCCGAGGTGCAATTTACCGCCAGATGGAAATTTGTCTGCCAGTGTAGCGCCAATGGCCTCCTAAAAACTGACATCAGGAACATAGTATGCATAATTGGTTTTTCCATGGAAAAGGGCAACCGTTCGTGTCTAATGCTGTCTGCCTGCCACTGGGTTACGCCTGCTGAAATTCCTCACAAATGAGGATACCTCCCTGATGGAATCTACCACCAGTTCGAAGTTTGTTTGCCCTTGTAGTGCCAAAGGCCTCCTAAAAACTGACATCAGGAACGTGGGGTGGAGACTTCGGTTTCCCATGAAAAAGGTCCACCGTTCGTGTCCTATGCTGTCTGCCTGCCACTGATCTTCTGCCTGCTGAAATTCCATACAAATGAGGATATCTCCTCAATGCAATCCACCACCAGACGGAACTTTGTCTGCCCTTGTAGTGCCAAAGGCCTCCTACAAACTGACATCAGGAACCTGGAGTGGAGACTTTGGTTTCCCATGGAAATGGGACAGCGTTCGTGTCTAATGATGTTTGCCTGCCACAAAGCTTCTGCCTATTAAAATACCAATAAAATTCTATACCATTGAAGATGTCTCTCACGTGCAATCTACCACCAAATGGAAGTTTGTCTCCCCCTGTAGAGCAAAAGGCATCCTACAAATTGACATCAAGAAGCTGGGGTGGAGACTTTGGTTTCCCATGGCAAAGGGCCACGGTTCCTGTCTAATGCTGTCTGCCTGCCACTGGGCTTATGCCTACTAAAATTATATACAAATGAGTATATCTCCCAGATGCAATATGCCACCAGTTGGAAGTTTGTCTCGTCTTGTAGTGCCAGAGGCCTCCTAGAAAATGACATCAGGAACCTGGGGTGGAGACTTTGGTTTCCCATGGAAATGGGCCACTATTCATGTCTAATTCTGTCTGCCTGCCGCTGGGATACTGCCTACTAAAATTCCACTAAAATTCCATACAAATGCGAATATCTCCCAGGTGCAAACTAACACCAGATGGAAGTTTCTCTGCCCTTATGTTTCCAAAGGCCTCCTACAAACTGCCATCAGAAACCTAGGGTGGAGACTTTGGTTTCCCATGGAAAAGGACCACCGTTCGTTTCTAATGCTGTCTGCCTGCCACTGTGGTTATGACTGCTGAAGTTCCATACAAATGAGGATATCTCCCAGGTGCAATCTACAACCACGTGGACGTTTGTCTGCCCTCGTAGTGCCAAAGGCCTCCTAAAAACTGACATCAGGAACGTGGGGTGGAGACTTTGGTTTCCCAAGGAAATGGGCCACCGTTTGTGTCTAATGCCGTCTGCCAGCCACTGGGCTTATGCCTACTAAAATTCCACTAAAATTCTATATAAATGAGGATATCTCCCAGGTGCAATCTACAATCACGTGGACGTTTGTCTGCCCTCGTAGTGCCAAAGGCCTCCTAAAAACTGACATCAGGACCGTGGGGTGGAGACTTTGTTTTCCCATGGACATGGGCCACTGTTTATGTGTAATGCTATGTGCCTGCCACTGGCCTTATGCCTAGTAAAATTCCATACAAATGAGGATATCTCCCAGATGGAGTCTACCACCAGTTGAAAGTTTGTCTGCCTTTGTAATGCCAACGGCCTCCTACAAACTGACATCAGGAATCTGGAGAGAACGCTTTGGTTTCTATTGGAAAAGGGCCACCCTTTGTGTTTAATGCTGTCTCCTTGCCACTGGGTTTATGACTACTGAAACTACATACACATGAGGATATCTCCCAGATGCAATATGCCACCAGGCGGAAGTTTGTCTGCCCTTGTAGTGCCACAGGCCTCTTAGAAACGGACATCAGGAATGTGGGGTGGAGACTGTGGTTTCCCATAGGAATGGGCCATTGTTCGTGTCTAATGCTGTCTGCCTGCCACTGGGTTTCTTCCTACTAAAATTCCACTAAAATTCCATAGAAATGAGGATATCTCCCAGGTGCAATCTACAACCAGATGGAAGTTTCTCTGCCCTTATATTGGAAAACGCCTCCTACAATGAGACATCAGCAACGTGGGGTGGAGATTTTGGTTTCCCATGGAAAAGGGCCACTGTTCGTGTCCAATGCTGTCTGCGTGCCACTTGGCTTCTGCCTTCTGAAATCCCATACAAATGAGCATATCTCCCCGATGCAATCAACCACCAGATGGAAGTTTTTCTGCCCTTGTATTGCCAAAGGCCTCCTTCAAACTGACATCAGGAACATAGGATGGATAATTTGTCTTTCCATGGAAAAGGGCCACCGTTCTTGTCTAATGCTGTCTGCCTGCCAGTGGGCATATGCCTACTAAAGTTCCATACATATGAGGATATCTCCCAAATGGAATTTCCCACCAGATGGAAGTTTGTCTGCCCTATTAATGCCAAAGGCCTCCTACAAACTGACATGAGGAGCCTGGGTTGGAGACTTTGGTTTCCCATGGCTATTGGGCAGCGTTCGTGTGTAATGCTGTCTGCCTGCCGCTGGACTTCTGCCTACTAAAATACCACTAAAATTCCATACAAATGGCGATATCTCCCAGGTCCAATCTACCACCAGATGGAATTTTTTCTGCCCTTGTAGTTCCAATCGCCTCTTACAGACTGACATCAGGAACGGGGGATGGAGACTTTGGTTTCCCATGGAAATGAGCCACTATTCATGTCTAATTCTATCTACCTGCTGCTGGGATTCTGCCTACTAAAATTCCACTAAAATTCCATACAAATGAGTATATCTGCCAGCTACAACCTAACACCAGATGGAAGTTTCTCTGCCCTTGTAGTGCCAAAGGCCTCCTACAAACTGCCATCAGGAACCTATGGTGGAGACTTTGGTTTCCCATGGAAAAGGACCACCGTTCCTGTCTAATGCTCTTTGCCTGGCACTGTGTTTATGACTGCTGAAGTTCCATAAAAATGAGGATATCTCCCAGGTGTAATCTACCACCGGGTGGAAGTTTGTCTGCCCCCGTAGTGCCAAAGGCCTCCTACAAACTGACATCAAGAAGCTGGGGTGGAGACTTTGGTTTCCCATGGAAAAGGTCCATTGTTTGTGTCTAATGCTGTCTGCCTGCCACTGGGCTTCTGCCTGCTGAAATTTCATACAAATGAGGATATCTCCTCGATGCAATCAACCACCAGATGGAACTTTGTCTGCTCTTGTAGTGCCAAAGGCCTCCTACAAACTCACACCAGGACCCTGGAGTGGAGACTTTGGTTTCCCATGGAAATGGGCCAGCGTTCGTGCCTAATGACTTGTGCATGCCACTAGGCTTCTGCCTATTAAAATCCCACTAAAATTCCATACAAATGAGGATGTCTCCCAGGTGCAATCTACCACCAGATGGAAGTTTGTCTGCCCCTGTAGAGCCAAAGGCTTCCTACAAATTGACATCAGGAACCTGGGGCGGAGACTTTGGTTTCCCATGGAAAAGGGCCACCGTTCGTATCTTATGCTGTCTGCCTGCTACTGGGCTTATGGCTACTAAAATTACATACAAATGAGGATATCTCCCAGATGCAATATGCCAGCAGTTGGAAGTTAGTCTCCTCTTGTAGTGCCAGAGGCCTCCTAAAAAATGACATCAGGAACCTGGGGTGGAGACTTTGGTTTCCCATGGAAATGGGCCACTATTCATGTCTAATTCTGCCTGCCTGCCGCTGGGATTCTGCCTACTAAAATTCCTCTAAAATTCCATACAAATGAGAATACCTCCCAGGTGCAATCTACCACCAGATGGAAGTTTGTCTGCCCATGGTGAGCCAAAGGCTTCCTACAAATTGACATCAGGAACCTAGGGCGGAGACTTTGGTTTCCCATGGAAAAGGACCACCGTTCGTTTCTAATGCTGTCTGCCTGCCACTGTGGTTATGACTGCTGAAGTTCCATACAAATGAGGATATCTCCCAGGTGCAATCTACAACCACGTGGACGTTTGTCTGCCCTCGTAGTGCCAAAGGCCTCCTAAAAACTGACATCAGGAACGTGGGGTGGAGACTTTGGTTTCCCAAGGAAATGGGCCACCGTTTGTGTCTAATGCCGTCTGCCAGCCACTGGGCTTATGCCTACTAAAATTCCACTAAAATTCTATATAAATGAGGATATCTCCCAGGTGCAATCTACAACCACGTGGACGTTTGTCTGCCCTCGTAGTGCCAAAGGCCTCCTAAAAACTGACATCAGGACCGTGGGGTGGAGACTTTGTTTTCCCATGGACATGGGCCACCGTTTATGTGTAATGCTATGTGCCTGCCACTGGGCTTATGCCTAGTAAAATTCCATACAAATGAGGATATCTCCCAGATGGAGTCTACCACCAGTTGAAAGTTTGTCTGCCTTTGTCATGCCAACGGCCTCCTACAAACTGACATCAGGAATCTGGAGAGAACGCTTTGGTTTCTATTGGAAAAGGGCCACCCTTTGTGTTTAATGCTGTCTCCTTGCCACTGGGTTTATGACTACTGAAACTACATACACATGAGGATATCTCCCAGATGCAATATGCCACCAGGCGGAAGTTTGTCTGCCCTTGTAGTGCCACAGGCCTCTTAGAAACGGACATCAGGAATGTGGGGTGGAGACTGTGGTTTCCCATAGGAATGGGCCATTGTTCGTGTCTAATGCTGTCTGCCTGCCACTGGGTTTCTTCCTACTAAAATTCCACTAAAATTCCATAGAAATGAGGATATCTCCCAGGTGCAATCTACAACCAGATGGAAGTTTCTCTGCCCTTATATTGGAAAACGCCTCCTACAATGAGACATCAGCAACGTGGGGTGGAGATTTTGGTTTCCCATGGAAAAGGGCCACTGTTCGTGTCCAATGCTGTCTGCGTGCCACTTGGCTTCTGCCTTCTGAAATCCCATACAAATGAGCATATCTCCCCGATGCAATCAACCACCAGATGGAAGTTTTTCTGCCCTTGTATTGCCAAAGGCCTCCTTCAAACTGACATCAGGAACATAGGATGGATAATTTGTCTTTCCATGGAAAAGGGCCACCGTTCTTGTCTAATGCTGTCTGCCTGCCAGTGGGCATATGCCTACTAAAGTTCCATACATATGAGGATATCTCCCAAATGGAATTTCCCACCAGATGGAAGTTTGTCTGCCCTTTTAATGCCAAAGGCCTCCTACAAACTGACATGAGGAGCCTGGGTTGGAGACTTTGGTTTCCCATGGCTATTGGGCAGCGTTCGTGTGTAATGCTGTCTGCCTGCCGCTGGACTTCTGCCTACTAAAATACCACTAAAATTCCATACAAATGGCGATATCTCCCAGGTCCAATCTACCACCAGATGGAATTTTTTCTGCCCTTGTAGTTCCAATCGCCTCTTACAGACTGACATCAGGAACGGGGGATGGAGACTTTGGTTTCCCATGGAAATGAGCCACTATTCATGTCTAATTCTATCTACCTGCTGCTGGGATTCTGCCTACTAAAATTCCACTAAAATTCCATACAAATGAGTATATCTGCCAGCTACAACCTAACACCAGATGGAAGTTTCTCTGCCCTTGTAGTGCCAAAGGCCTCCTACAAACTGCCATCAGGAACCTATGGTGGAGACTTTGGTTTCCCATGGAAAAGGACCACCGTTCCTGTCTAATGCTCTTTGCCTGGCACTGTGTTTATGACTGCTGAAGTTCCATAAAAATGAGGATATTTCCCAGGTGTAATCTACCACCGGGTGGAAGTTTGTCTGCCCCCGTAGTGCCAAAGGCCTCCTACAAACTGACATCAAGAAGCTAGGGTGGAGACTTTGGTTTCCCATGGAAAAGGTCCATTGTTTGTGTCTAATGCTGTCTGCCTGCCACTGGGCTTCTGCCTGCTGAAATTCCATACAAATGAGGATATCTCCTCGATGCAATCAACCACCAGATGGAACTTTGTCTGCTCTTGTAGTGCCAAAGGCCTCCTACAAACTCACACCAGGACCCTGGAGTGGAGACTTTGGTTTCCCATGGAAATGGGCCAGCGTTCGTGCCTAATGACTTGTGCATGCCACTAGGCTTCTGCCTATTAAAATCCCACTAAAATTCCATACAAATGAGGATGTCTCCCAGGTGCAATCTACCACCAGATGGAAGTTTGTCTGCCCCTGTAGAGCCAAAGGCTTCCTACAAATTGACATCAGGAACCTGGGGCGGACACTTTGGTTTCCCATGGAAAAGGGCCACCGTTCGTGTCTAATGCTGTCTGCCTGCCACTGGGCTTATGGCTACTAAAATTACATACAAATGAGGATATCTCCCAGATGCAATATGCCACCAGTTGGAAGTTTGCCTCCTCTTGTAGTGCCAGAGGCCTCCTAGAAAATGACATCAGGAACGTGGTGTGGAGACTTTGGTTTCCCATGGAAATGGGCCACTATTCATGTCTAATTCTGTCTGCCTGCCGCTGGGATTCTGCCTACTAAAATTCCACTTAAATTCCATACAAATGAGAATATCTCCCAGGTGCAATCAAACACCAGATGGAAGTTTCTCTGCCCTTGTGTATCCAAAGGTCTCCTACAAACTGCCCTCGGGAACCTAGGGTGGAGACTTTGGTTTCCCTAGGAAAAGGACCACTGTTCCTGTCTAATGCTGTCTGCCTGGCACTGTGGTTATGACTGCTGAAGTTCCATAAAAATGAGGATATCTCCCAGGTGCAATCTACCACCAGGTGGAAGTTTGTCTGCCCTCGTAGTGCCAAATGCCTCCTAAAAACTGACATCAGGAACGTGGGGTGGAGACTGTGGTTTCCCATAGAAATGGGCCACCGTTTGTGTCTAATGCTCTCTGACAGCCACTAGGCTTATGCCTACTAAAATTCCACTAAAATTCTATAGAAATGAGGATATCTCCCAGGTACAATCTACAACCAGATGGAAGTTTCTCTGCCCTTGTAGTGCCAAAGGCCTCCTAAAAACTGACATCAGGAACGTGGGGTGGAGACATTGGTTTCCCATGGAAAAGGGGCACCGTTCGTTTCTAATGCTGTCTGCCTGCCACTGGGTTTCTTCCTACTAAAATTCCACTAAAATTCCATAGAAATGAGGATATCTCCCAGGTGCAATCTACAACCAGATGGAAGTTTCTCTGCCCTTATATTGGAAAACGCCTCCTACAATGAGACATCAGCAACGTGGGGTGGAGATTTTGGTTTCCCATGGAAAAGGGCCACTGTTCGTGTCCAATGCTGTCTGCGTGCCACTTGGCTTCTGCCTTCTGAAATCCCATACAAATGAGCATATCTCCCCGATGCAATCAACCACCAGATGGAAGTTTTTCTGCCCTTGTATTGCCAAAGGCCTCCTTCAAACTGACATCAGGAACATAGGATGGATAATTTGTCTTTCCATGGAAAAGGGCCACCGTTCTTGTCTAATGCTGTCTGCCTGCCAGTGGGCATATGCCTACTAAAGTTCCATACATATGAGGATATCTCCCAAATGGAATTTCCCACCAGATGGAAGTTTGTCTGCCCTATTAATGCCAAAGGCCTCCTACAAACTGACATGAGGAGCCTGGGTTGGAGACTTTGGTTTCCCATGGCTATTGGGCAGCGTTCGTGTGTAATGCTGTCTGCCTGCCGCTGGACTTCTGCCTACTAAAATACCACTAAAATTCCATACAAATGGCGATATCTCCCAGGTCCAATCTACCACCAGATGGAATTTTTTCTGCCCTTGTAGTTCCAATCGCCTCTTACAGACTGACATCAGGAACGGGGGATGGAGACTTTGGTTTCCCATGGAAATGAGCCACTATTCATGTCTAATTCTATCTACCTGCTGCTGGGATTCTGCCTACTAAAATTCCACTAAAATTCCATACAAATGAGTATATCTGCCAGCTACAACCTAACACCAGATGGAAGTTTCTCTGCCCTTGTAGTGCCAAAGGCCTCCTACAAACTGCCATCAGGAACCTATGGTGGAGACTTTGGTTTCCCATGGAAAAGGACCACCGTTCCTGTCTAATGCTCTTTGCCTGGCACTGTGTTTATGACTGCTGAAGTTCCATAAAAATGAGGATATCTCCCAGGTGTAATCTACCACCGGGTGGAAGTTTGTCTGCCCCCGTAGTGCCAAAGGCCTCCTACAAACTGACATCAAGAAGCTGGGGTGGAGACTTTGGTTTCCCATGGAAAAGGTCCATTGTTTGTGTCTAATGCTGTCTGCCTGCCACTGGGCTTCTGCCTGCTGAAATTTCATACAAATGAGGATATCTCCTCGATGCAATCAACCACCAGATGGAACTTTGTCTGCTCTTGTAGTGCCAAAGGCCTCCTACAAACTCACACCAGGACCCTGGAGTGGAGACTTTGGTTTCCCATGGAAATGGGCCAGCGTTCGTGCCTAATGACTTGTGCATGCCACTAGGCTTCTGCCTATTAAAATCCCACTAAAATTCCATACAAATGAGGATGTCTCCCAGGTGCAATCTACCACCAGATGGAAGTTTGTCTGCCCCTGTAGAGCCAAAGGCTTCCTACAAATTGACATCAGGAACCTGGGGCGGAGACTTTGGTTTCCCATGGAAAAGGGCCACCGTTCGTATCTTATGCTGTCTGCCTGCTACTGGGCTTATGGCTACTAAAATTACATACAAATGAGGATATCTCCCAGATGCAATATGCCAGCAGTTGGAAGTTAGTCTCCTCTTGTAGTGCCAGAGGCCTCCTAAAAAATGACATCAGGAACCTGGGGTGGAGACTTTGGTTTCCCATGGAAATGGGCCACTATTCATGTCTAATTCTGCCTGCCTGCCGCTGGGATTCTGCCTACTAAAATTCCTCTAAAATTCCATACAAATGAGAATACCTCCCAGGTGCAATCTACCACCAGATGGAAGTTTGTCTGCCCATGGTGAGCCAAAGGCTTCCTACAAATTGACATCAGGAACCTAGGGCGGAGACTTTGGTTTCCCATGGAAAAGGACCACCGTTCGTTTCTAATGCTGTCTGCCTGCCACTGTGGTTATGACTGCTGAAGTTCCATACAAATGAGGATATCTCCCAGGTGCAATCTACAACCACGTGGACGTTTGTCTGCCCTCGTAGTGCCAAAGGCCTCCTAAAAACTGACATCAGGAACGTGGGGTGGAGACTTTGGTTTCCCAAGGAAATGGGCCACCGTTTGTGTCTAATGCCGTCTGCCAGCCACTGGGCTTATGCCTACTAAAATTCCACTAAAATTCTATATAAATGAGGATATCTCCCAGGTGCAATCTACAACCACGTGGACGTTTGTCTGCCCTCGTAGTGCCAAAGGCCTCCTAAAAACTGACATCAGGACCGTGGGGTGGAGACTTTGTTTTCCCATGGACATGGGCCACCGTTTATGTGTAATGCTATGTGCCTGCCACTGGGCTTATGCCTAGTAAAATTCCATACAAATGAGGATATCTCCCAGATGGAGTCTACCACCAGTTGAAAGTTTGTCTGCCTTTGTCATGCCAACGGCCTCCTACAAACTGACATCAGGAATCTGGAGAGAACGCTTTGGTTTCTATTGGAAAAGGGCCACCCTTTGTGTTTAATGCTGTCTCCTTGCCACTGGGTTTATGACTACTGAAACTACATACACATGAGGATATCTCCCAGATGCAATATGCCACCAGGCGGAAGTTTGTCTGCCCTTGTAGTGCCACAGGCCTCTTAGAAACGGACATCAGGAATGTGGGGTGGAGACTGTGGTTTCCCATAGGAATGGGCCATTGTTCGTGTCTAATGCTGTCTGCCTGCCACTGGGTTTCTTCCTACTAAAATTCCACTAAAATTCCATAGAAATGAGGATATCTCCCAGGTGCAATCTACAACCAGATGGAAGTTTCTCTGCCCTTATATTGGAAAACGCCTCCTACAATGAGACATCAGCAACGTGGGGTGGAGATTTTGGTTTCCCATGGAAAAGGGCCACTGTTCGTGTCCAATGCTGTCTGCGTGCCACTTGGCTTCTGCCTTCTGAAATCCCATACAAATGAGCATATCTCCCCGATGCAATCAACCACCAGATGGAAGTTTTTCTGCCCTTGTATTGCCAAAGGCCTCCTTCAAACTGACATCAGGAACATAGGATGGATAATTT
The DNA here is from genome assembly GCA_027886175.1 of Phylloscopus collybita. Taxonomy (NCBI): domain Eukaryota; kingdom Metazoa; phylum Chordata; class Aves; order Passeriformes; family Phylloscopidae; genus Phylloscopus; species Phylloscopus collybita. The sequence goes on along the minus strand of JAJNNQ010000167.1, from coordinate 81,114 downwards.
GTCTTTCCATGGAAAAGGGCCACCGTTCTTGTCTAATGCTGTCTGCCTGCCAGTGGGCATATGCCTACTAAAGTTCCATACATATGAGGATATCTCCCAAATGGAATTTCCCACCAGATGGAAGTTTGTCTGCCCTTTTAATGCCAAAGGCCTCCTACAAACTGACATGAGGAGCCTGGGTTGGAGACTTTGGTTTCCCATGGCTATTGGGCAGCGTTCGTGTGTAATGCTGTCTGCCTGCCGCTGGACTTCTGCCTACTAAAATACCACTAAAATTCCATACAAATGGCGATATCTCCCAGGTCCAATCTACCACCAGATGGAATTTTTTCTGCCCTTGTAGTTCCAATCGCCTCTTACAGACTGACATCAGGAACGGGGGATGGAGACTTTGGTTTCCCATGGAAATGAGCCACTATTCATGTCTAATTCTATCTACCTGCTGCTGGGATTCTGCCTACTAAAATTCCACTAAAATTCCATACAAATGAGTATATCTGCCAGCTACAACCTAACACCAGATGGAAGTTTCTCTGCCCTTGTAGTGCCAAAGGCCTCCTACAAACTGCCATCAGGAACCTATGGTGGAGACTTTGGTTTCCCATGGAAAAGGACCACCGTTCCTGTCTAATGCTCTTTGCCTGGCACTGTGTTTATGACTGCTGAAGTTCCATAAAAATGAGGATATTTCCCAGGTGTAATCTACCACCGGGTGGAAGTTTGTCTGCCCCCGTAGTGCCAAAGGCCTCCTACAAACTGACATCAAGAAGCTAGGGTGGAGACTTTGGTTTCCCATGGAAAAGGTCCATTGTTTGTGTCTAATGCTGTCTGCCTGCCACTGGGCTTCTGCCTGCTGAAATTCCATACAAATGAGGATATCTCCTCGATGCAATCAACCACCAGATGGAACTTTGTCTGCTCTTGTAGTGCCAAAGGCCTCCTACAAACTCACACCAGGACCCTGGAGTGGAGACTTTGGTTTCCCATGGAAATGGGCCAGCGTTCGTGCCTAATGACTTGTGCATGCCACTAGGCTTCTGCCTATTAAAATCCCACTAAAATTCCATACAAATGAGGATGTCTCCCAGGTGCAATCTACCACCAGATGGAAGTTTGTCTGCCCCTGTAGAGCCAAAGGCTTCCTACAAATTGACATCAGGAACCTGGGGCGGACACTTTGGTTTCCCATGGAAAAGGGCCACCGTTCGTGTCTAATGCTGTCTGCCTGCCACTGGGCTTATGGCTACTAAAATTACATACAAATGAGGATATCTCCCAGATGCAATATGCCACCAGTTGGAAGTTTGCCTCCTCTTGTAGTGCCAGAGGCCTCCTAGAAAATGACATCAGGAACGTGGTGTGGAGACTTTGGTTTCCCATGGAAATGGGCCACTATTCATGTCTAATTCTGTCTGCCTGCCGCTGGGATTCTGCCTACTAAAATTCCACTTAAATTCCATACAAATGAGAATATCTCCCAGGTGCAATCAAACACCAGATGGAAGTTTCTCTGCCCTTGTGTATCCAAAGGTCTCCTACAAACTGCCCTCGGGAACCTAGGGTGGAGACTTTGGTTTCCCTAGGAAAAGGACCACTGTTCCTGTCTAATGCTGTCTGCCTGGCACTGTGGTTATGACTGCTGAAGTTCCATAAAAATGAGGATATCTCCCAGGTGCAATCTACCACCAGGTGGAAGTTTGTCTGCCCTCGTAGTGCCAAATGCCTCCTAAAAACTGACATCAGGAACGTGGGGTGGAGACTGTGGTTTCCCATAGAAATGGGCCACCGTTTGTGTCTAATGCTCTCTGACAGCCACTAGGCTTATGCCTACTAAAATTCCACTAAAATTCTATAGAAATGAGGATATCTCCCAGGTACAATCTACAACCAGATGGAAGTTTCTCTGCCCTTGTAGTGCCAAAGGCCTCCTAAAAACTGACATCAGGAACGTGGGGTGGAGACATTGGTTTCCCATGGAAAAGGGGCACCGTTCGTTTCTAATGCTGTCTGCCTGCCACTGGGTTTCTTCCTACTAAAATTCCACTAAAATTCCATAGAAATGAGGATATCTCCCAGGTGCAATCTACAACCAGATGGAAGTTTCTCTGCCCTTGTAGTGCCAAAGGCCTCCTAAAAACTGACATCAGGAACGTGGGGTGGAGACATTGGTTTCCCATGGAAAAGGGGCACCGTTCGTTTCTAATGCTGTCTGCCTGCCACTGGGTTTCTTCCTACTAAAATTCCACTAAAATTCCATAGAAATGAGGATATCTCCCAGGTGCAATCTACAACCAGATGGAAGTTTCTCTGCCCTTATATTGGAAAACGCCTCCTACAATGAGACATCAGCAACGTGGGGTGGAGATTTTGGTTTCCCATGGAAAAGGGCCACTGTTCGTGTCCAATGCTGTCTGCGTGCCACTTGGCTTCTGCCTTCTGAAATCCCATACAAATGAGCATATCTCCCCGATGCAATCAACCACCAGATGGAAGTTTTTCTGCCCTTGTATTGCCAAAGGCCTCCTTCAAACTGACATCAGGAACATAGGATGGATAATTTGTCTTTCCATGGAAAAGGGCCACCGTTCTTGTCTAATGCTGTCTGCCTGCCAGTGGGCATATGCCTACTAAAGTTCCATACATATGAGGATATCTCCCAAATGGAATTTCCCACCAGATGGAAGTTTGTCTGCCCTATTAATGCCAAAGGCCTCCTACAAACTGACATGAGGAGCCTGGGTTGGAGACTTTGGTTTCCCATGGCTATTGGGCAGCGTTCGTGTGTAATGCTGTCTGCCTGCCGCTGGACTTCTGCCTACTAAAATACCACTAAAATTCCATACAAATGGCGATATCTCCCAGGTCCAATCTACCACCAGATGGAATTTTTTCTGCCCTTGTAGTTCCAATCGCCTCTTACAGACTGACATCAGGAACGGGGGATGGAGACTTTGGTTTCCCATGGAAATGAGCCACTATTCATGTCTAATTCTATCTACCTGCTGCTGGGATTCTGCCTACTAAAATTCCACTAAAATTCCATACAAATGAGTATATCTGCCAGCTACAACCTAACACCAGATGGAAGTTTCTCTGCCCTTGTAGTGCCAAAGGCCTCCTACAAACTGCCATCAGGAACCTATGGTGGAGACTTTGGTTTCCCATGGAAAAGGACCACCGTTCCTGTCTAATGCTCTTTGCCTGGCACTGTGTTTATGACTGCTGAAGTTCCATAAAAATGAGGATATCTCCCAGGTGTAATCTACCACCGGGTGGAAGTTTGTCTGCCCCCGTAGTGCCAAAGGCCTCCTACAAACTGACATCAAGAAGCTGGGGTGGAGACTTTGGTTTCCCATGGAAAAGGTCCATTGTTTGTGTCTAATGCTGTCTGCCTGCCACTGGGCTTCTGCCTGCTGAAATTTCATACAAATGAGGATATCTCCTCGATGCAATCAACCACCAGATGGAACTTTGTCTGCTCTTGTAGTGCCAAAGGCCTCCTACAAACTCACACCAGGACCCTGGAGTGGAGACTTTGGTTTCCCATGGAAATGGGCCAGCGTTCGTGCCTAATGACTTGTGCATGCCACTAGGCTTCTGCCTATTAAAATCCCACTAAAATTCCATACAAATGAGGATGTCTCCCAGGTGCAATCTACCACCAGATGGAAGTTTGTCTGCCCCTGTAGAGCCAAAGGCTTCCTACAAATTGACATCAGGAACCTGGGGCGGAGACTTTGGTTTCCCATGGAAAAGGGCCACCGTTCGTATCTTATGCTGTCTGCCTGCTACTGGGCTTATGGCTACTAAAATTACATACAAATGAGGATATCTCCCAGATGCAATATGCCAGCAGTTGGAAGTTAGTCTCCTCTTGTAGTGCCAGAGGCCTCCTAAAAAATGACATCAGGAACCTGGGGTGGAGACTTTGGTTTCCCATGGAAATGGGCCACTATTCATGTCTAATTCTGCCTGCCTGCCGCTGGGATTCTGCCTACTAAAATTCCTCTAAAATTCCATACAAATGAGAATACCTCCCAGGTGCAATCTACCACCAGATGGAAGTTTGTCTGCCCATGGTGAGCCAAAGGCTTCCTACAAATTGACATCAGGAACCTAGGGCGGAGACTTTGGTTTCCCATGGAAAAGGACCACCGTTCGTTTCTAATGCTGTCTGCCTGCCACTGTGGTTATGACTGCTGAAGTTCCATACAAATGAGGATATCTCCCAGGTGCAATCTACAACCACGTGGACGTTTGTCTGCCCTCGTAGTGCCAAAGGCCTCCTAAAAACTGACATCAGGAACGTGGGGTGGAGACTTTGGTTTCCCAAGGAAATGGGCCACCGTTTGTGTCTAATGCCGTCTGCCAGCCACTGGGCTTATGCCTACTAAAATTCCACTAAAATTCTATATAAATGAGGATATCTCCCAGGTGCAATCTACAACCACGTGGACGTTTGTCTGCCCTCGTAGTGCCAAAGGCCTCCTAAAAACTGACATCAGGACCGTGGGGTGGAGACTTTGTTTTCCCATGGACATGGGCCACCGTTTATGTGTAATGCTATGTGCCTGCCACTGGGCTTATGCCTAGTAAAATTCCATACAAATGAGGATATCTCCCAGATGGAGTCTACCACCAGTTGAAAGTTTGTCTGCCTTTGTCATGCCAACGGCCTCCTACAAACTGACATCAGGAATCTGGAGAGAACGCTTTGGTTTCTATTGGAAAAGGGCCACCCTTTGTGTTTAATGCTGTCTCCTTGCCACTGGGTTTATGACTACTGAAACTACATACACATGAGGATATCTCCCAGATGCAATATGCCACCAGGCGGAAGTTTGTCTGCCCTTGTAGTGCCACAGGCCTCTTAGAAACGGACATCAGGAATGTGGGGTGGAGACTGTGGTTTCCCATAGGAATGGGCCATTGTTCGTGTCTAATGCTGTCTGCCTGCCACTGGGTTTCTTCCTACTAAAATTCCACTAAAATTCCATAGAAATGAGGATATCTCCCAGGTGCAATCTACAACCAGATGGAAGTTTCTCTGCCCTTATATTGGAAAACGCCTCCTACAATGAGACATCAGCAACGTGGGGTGGAGATTTTGGTTTCCCATGGAAAAGGGCCACTGTTCGTGTCCAATGCTGTCTGCGTGCCACTTGGCTTCTGCCTTCTGAAATCCCATACAAATGAGCATATCTCCCCGATGCAATCAACCACCAGATGGAAGTTTTTCTGCCCTTGTATTGCCAAAGGCCTCCTTCAAACTGACATCAGGAACATAGGATGGATAATTTGTCTTTCCATGGAAAAGGGCCACCGTTCTTGTCTAATGCTGTCTGCCTGCCAGTGGGCATATGCCTACTAAAGTTCCATACATATGAGGATATCTCCCAAATGGAATTTCCCACCAGATGGAAGTTTGTCTGCCCTTTTAATGCCAAAGGCCTCCTACAAACTGACATGAGGAGCCTGGGTTGGAGACTTTGGTTTCCCATGGCTATTGGGCAGCGTTCGTGTGTAATGCTGTCTGCCTGCCGCTGGACTTCTGCCTACTAAAATACCACTAAAATTCCATACAAATGGCGATATCTCCCAGGTCCAATCTACCACCAGATGGAATTTTTTCTGCCCTTGTAGTTCCAATCGCCTCTTACAGACTGACATCAGGAACGGGGGATGGAGACTTTGGTTTCCCATGGAAATGAGCCACTATTCATGTCTAATTCTATCTACCTGCTGCTGGGATTCTGCCTACTAAAATTCCACTAAAATTCCATACAAATGAGTATATCTGCCAGCTACAACCTAACACCAGATGGAAGTTTCTCTGCCCTTGTAGTGCCAAAGGCCTCCTACAAACTGCCATCAGGAACCTATGGTGGAGACTTTGGTTTCCCATGGAAAAGGACCACCGTTCCTGTCTAATGCTCTTTGCCTGGCACTGTGTTTATGACTGCTGAAGTTCCATAAAAATGAGGATATTTCCCAGGTGTAATCTACCACCGGGTGGAAGTTTGTCTGCCCCCGTAGTGCCAAAGGCCTCCTACAAACTGACATCAAGAAGCTAGGGTGGAGACTTTGGTTTCCCATGGAAAAGGTCCATTGTTTGTGTCTAATGCTGTCTGCCTGCCACTGGGCTTCTGCCTGCTGAAATTCCATACAAATGAGGATATCTCCTCGATGCAATCAACCACCAGATGGAACTTTGTCTGCTCTTGTAGTGCCAAAGGCCTCCTACAAACTCACACCAGGACCCTGGAGTGGAGACTTTGGTTTCCCATGGAAATGGGCCAGCGTTCGTGCCTAATGACTTGTGCATGCCACTAGGCTTCTGCCTATTAAAATCCCACTAAAATTCCATACAAATGAGGATGTCTCCCAGGTGCAATCTACCACCAGATGGAAGTTTGTCTGCCCCTGTAGAGCCAAAGGCTTCCTACAAATTGACATCAGGAACCTGGGGCGGACACTTTGGTTTCCCATGGAAAAGGGCCACCGTTCGTGTCTAATGCTGTCTGCCTGCCACTGGGCTTATGGCTACTAAAATTACATACAAATGAGGATATCTCCCAGATGCAATATGCCACCAGTTGGAAGTTTGCCTCCTCTTGTAGTGCCAGAGGCCTCCTAGAAAATGACATCAGGAACGTGGTGTGGAGACTTTGGTTTCCCATGGAAATGGGCCACTATTCATGTCTAATTCTGTCTGCCTGCCGCTGGGATTCTGCCTACTAAAATTCCACTTAAATTCCATACAAATGAGAATATCTCCCAGGTGCAATCAAACACCAGATGGAAGTTTCTCTGCCCTTGTGTATCCAAAGGTCTCCTACAAACTGCCCTCGGGAACCTAGGGTGGAGACTTTGGTTTCCCTAGGAAAAGGACCACTGTTCCTGTCTAATGCTGTCTGCCTGGCACTGTGGTTATGACTGCTGAAGTTCCATAAAAATGAGGATATCTCCCAGGTGCAATCTACCACCAGGTGGAAGTTTGTCTGCCCTCGTAGTGCCAAATGCCTCCTAAAAACTGACATCAGGAACGTGGGGTGGAGACTGTGGTTTCCCATAGAAATGGGCCACCGTTTGTGTCTAATGCTCTCTGACAGCCACTAGGCTTATGCCTACTAAAATTCCACTAAAATTCTATAGAAATGAGGATATCTCCCAGGTACAATCTACAACCAGATGGAAGTTTCTCTGCCCTTGTAGTGCCAAAGGCCTCCTAAAAACTGACATCAGGAACGTGGGGTGGAGACATTGGTTTCCCATGGAAAAGGGGCACCGTTCGTTTCTAATGCTGTCTGCCTGCCACTGGGTTTCTTCCTACTAAAATTCCACTAAAATTCCATAGAAATGAGGATATCTCCCAGGTGCAATCTACAACCAGATGGAAGTTTCTCTGCCCTTGTAGTGCCAAAGGCCTCCTAAAAACTGACATCAGGAACGTGGGGTGGAGACATTGGTTTCCCATGGAAAAGGGGCACCGTTCGTTTCTAATGCTGTCTGCCTGCCACTGGGTTTCTTCCTACTAAAATTCCACTAAAATTCCATAGAAATGAGGATAGCTCCCAGGTGCAATCTACAACCAGATGGAAGTTTCTCTGCCCTTATATTGGAAAACGCCTCCTACAATGAGACATCAGCAACGTGGGGTGGAGATTTTGGTTTCCCATGGAAAAGGGCCACTGTTCGTGTCCAATGCTGTCTGCGTGCCACTTGGCTTCTGCCTTCTGAAATCCCATACAAATGAGCATATCTCCCCGATGCAATCAACCACCAGATGGAAGTTTTTCTGCCCTTGTATTGCCAAAGGCCTCCTTCAAACTGACATCAGGAACATAGGATGGATAATTTGTCTTTCCATGGAAAAGGGCCACCGTTCTTGTCTAATGCTGTCTGCCTGCCAGTGGGCATATGCCTACTAAAGTTCCATACATATGAGGATATCTCCCAAATGGAATTTCCCACCAGATGGAAGTTTGTCTGCCCTATTAATGCCAAAGGCCTCCTACAAACTGACATGAGGAGCCTGGGTTGGAGACTTTGGTTTCCCATGGCTATTGGGCAGCGTTCGTGTGTAATGCTGTCTGCCTGCCGCTGGACTTCTGCCTACTAAAATACCACTAAAATTCCATACAAATGGCGATATCTCCCAGGTCCAATCTACCACCAGATGGAATTTTTTCTGCCCTTGTAGTTCCAATCGCCTCTTACAGACTGACATCAGGAACGGGGGATGGAGACTTTGGTTTCCCATGGAAATGAGCCACTATTCATGTCTAATTCTATCTACCTGCTGCTGGGATTCTGCCTACTAAAATTCCACTAAAATTCCATACAAATGAGTATATCTGCCAGCTACAACCTAACACCAGATGGAAGTTTCTCTGCCCTTGTAGTGCCAAAGGCCTCCTACAAACTGCCATCAGGAACCTATGGTGGAGACTTTGGTTTCCCATGGAAAAGGACCACCGTTCCTGTCTAATGCTCTTTGCCTGGCACTGTGTTTATGACTGCTGAAGTTCCATAAAAATGAGGATATCTCCCAGGTGTAATCTACCACCGGGTGGAAGTTTGTCTGCCCCCGTAGTGCCAAAGGCTTCCTACAAATTGACATCAGGAACCTGGGGCGGAGACTTTGGTTTCCCATGGAAAAGGGCCACCGTTCGTATCTTATGCTGTCTGCCTGCTACTGGGCTTATGGCTACTAAAATTACATACAAATGAGGATATCTCCCAGATGCAATATGCCAGCAGTTGGAAGTTAGTCTCCTCTTGTAGTGCCAGAGGCCTCCTAAAAAATGACATCAGGAACCTGGGGTGGAGACTTTGGTTTCCCATGGAAATGGGCCACTATTCATGTCTAATTCTGCCTGCCTGCCGCTGGGATTCTGCCTACTAAAATTCCTCTAAAATTCCATACAAATGAGAATACCTCCCAGGTGCAATCTACCACCAGATGGAAGTTTGTCTGCCCATGGTGAGCCAAAGGCTTCCTACAAATTGACATCAGGAACCTAGGGCGGAGACTTTGGTTTCCCATGGAAAAGGACCACCGTTCGTTTCTAATGCTGTCTGCCTGCCACTGTGGTTATGACTGCTGAAGTTCCATACAAATGAGGATATCTCCCAGGTGCAATCTACAACCACGTGGACGTTTGTCTGCCCTCGTAGTGCCAAAGGCCTCCTAAAAACTGACATCAGGAACGTGGGGTGGAGACTTTGGTTTCCCAAGGAAATGGGCCACCGTTTGTGTCTAATGCCGTCTGCCAGCCACTGGGCTTATGCCTACTAAAATTCCACTAAAATTCTATATAAATGAGGATATCTCCCAGGTGCAATCTACAACCACGTGGACGTTTGTCTGCCCTCGTAGTGCCAAAGGCCTCCTAAAAACTGACATCAGGACCGTGGGGTGGAGACTTTGTTTTCCCATGGACATGGGCCACCGTTTATGTGTAATGCTATGTGCCTGCCACTGGGCTTATGCCTAGTAAAATTCCATACAAATGAGGATATCTCCCAGATGGAGTCTACCACCAGTTGAAAGTTTGTCTGCCTTTGTCATGCCAACGGCCTCCTACAAACTGACATCAGGAATCTGGAGAGAACGCTTTGGTTTCTATTGGAAAAGGGCCACCCTTTATGTTTAATGCTGTCTCCTTGCCACTGGGTTTATGACTACTGAAACTACATACACATGAGGATATCTCCCAGATGCAATATGCCACCAGGCGGAAGTTTGTCTGCCCTTGTAGTGCCACAGGCCTCTTAGAAACGGACATCAGGAATGTGGGGTGGAGACTGTGGTTTCCCATAGGAATGGGCCATTGTTCGTGTCTAATGCTGTCTGCCTGCCACTGGGTTTCTTCCTACTAAAATTCCACTAAAATTCCATACAAATGAGAATATCTCCCAGGTGCAATCAAACACCAGATGGAAGTTTCTCTGCCCTTGTGTATCCAAAGGTCTCCTACAAACTGCCCTCGGGAACCTAGGGTGGAGACTTTGGTTTCCCTAGGAAAAGGACCACTGTTCCTGTCTAATGCTGTCTGCCTGGCACTGTGGTTATGACTGCTGAAGTTCCATAAAAATGAGGATATCTCCAAGGTGCAATCTACCACCAGGTGGAAGTTTGTCTGCCCTCGTAGTGCCAAATGCCTCCTAAAAACTGACATCAGGAACGTGGGGTGGAGACTGTGGTTTCCCATAGAAATGGGCCACCGTTTGTGTCTAATGCTCTCTGACAGCCACTAGGCTTATGCCTACTAAAATTCCACTAAAATTCTATAGAAATGAGGATATCTCCCAGGTACAATCTACAACCAGATGGAAGTTTCTCTGCCCTTGTAGTGCCAAAGGCCTCCTAAAAACTGACATCAGGAACGTGGGGTGGAGACATTGGTTTCCCATGGAAAAGGGGCACCGTTCGTTTCTAATGCTGTCTGCCTGCCACTGGGTTTCTTCCTACTAAAATTCCACTAAAATTCCATAGAAATGAGGATATCTCCCAGGTGCAATCTACAACCAGATGGAAGTTTCTCTGCCCTTGTAGTGCCAAAGGCCTCCTAAAAACTGACATCAGGAACGTGGGGTGGAGACATTGGTTTCCCATGGAAAAGGGGCACCGTTCGTTTCTAATGCTGTCTGCCTGCCACTGGGTTTCTTCCTACTAAAATTCCACTAAAATTCCATAGAAATGAGGATATCTCCCAGGTGCAATCTACAACCAGATGGAAGTTTCTCTGCCCTTATATTGGAAAACGCCTCCTACAATGAGACATCAGCAACGTGGGGTGGAGATTTTGGTTTCCCATGGAAAAGGGCCACTGTTCGTGTCCAATGCTGTCTGCGTGCCACTTGGCTTCTGCCTTCTGAAATCCCATACAAATGAGCATATCTCCCCGATGCAATCAACCACCAGATGGAAGTTTTTCTGCCCTTGTATTGCCAAAGGCCTCCTTCAAACTGACATCAGGAACATAGGATGGATAATTTGTCTTTCCATGGAAAAGGGCCACCGTTCTTGTCTAATGCTGTCTGCCTGCCAGTGGGCATATGCCTACTAAAGTTCCATACATATGAGGATATCTCCCAAATGGAATTTCCCACCAGATGGAAGTTTGTCTGCCCTATTAATGCCAAAGGCCTCCTACAAACTGACATGAGGAGCCTGGGTTGGAGACTTTGGTTTCCCATGGCTATTGGGCAGCGTTCGTGTGTAATGCTGTCTGCCTGCCGCTGGACTTCTGCCTACTAAAATACCACTAAAATTCCATACAAATGGCGATATCTCCCAGGTCCAATCTACCACCAGATGGAATTTTTTCTGCCCTTGTAGTTCCAATCGCCTCTTACAGACTGACATCAGGAACGGGGGATGGAGACTTTGGTTTCCCATGGAAATGAGCCACTATTCATGTCTAATTCTATCTACCTGCTGCTGGGATTCTGCCTACTAAAATTCCACTAAAATTCCATACAAATGAGTATATCTGCCAGCTACAACCTAACACCAGATGGAAGTTTCTCTGCCCTTGTAGTGCCAAAGGCCTCCTACAAACTGCCATCAGGAACCTATGGTGGAGACTTTGGTTTCCCATGGAAAAGGACCACCGTTCCTGTCTAATGCTCTTTGCCTGGCACTGTGTTTATGACTGCTGAAGTTCCATAAAAATGAGGATATCTCCCAGGTGTAATCTACCACCGGGTGGAAGTTTGTCTGCCCCCGTAGTGCCAAAGGCCTCCTACAAACTGACATCAAGAAGCTGGGGTGGAGACTTTGGTTTCCCATGGAAAAGGTCCATTGTTTGTGTCTAATGCTGTCTGCCTGCCACTGGGCTTCTGCCTGCTGAAATTTCATACAAATGAGGATATCTCCTCGATGCAATCAACCACCAGATGGAACTTTGTCTGCTCTTGTAGTGCCAAAGGCCTCCTACAAACTCACACCAGGACCCTGGAGTGGAGACTTTGGTTTCCCATGGAAATGGGCCAGCGTTCGTGCCTAATGACTTGTGCATGCCACTAGGCTTCTGCCTATTAAAATCCCACTAAAATTCCATACAAATGAGGATGTCTCCCAGGTGCAATCTACCACCAGATGGAAGTTTGTCTGCCCCTGTAGAGCCAAAGGCTTCCTACAAATTGACATCAGGAACCTGGGGCGGAGACTTTGGTTTCCCATGGAAAAGGGCCACCGTTCGTATCTTATGCTGTCTGCCTGCTACTGGGCTTATGGCTACTAAAATTACATACAAATGAGGATATCTCCCAGATGCAATATGCCAGCAGTTGGAAGTTAGTCTCCTCTTGTAGTGCCAGAGGCCTCCTAAAAAATGACATCAGGAACCTGGGGTGGAGACTTTGGTTTCCCATGGAAATGGGCCACTATTCATGTCTAATTCTGCCTGCCTGCCGCTGGGATTCTGCCTACTAAAATTCCTCTAAAATTCCATACAAATGAGAATACCTCCCAGGTGCAATCTACCACCAGATGGAAGTTTGTCTGCCCATGGTGAGCCAAAGGCCTCCTACAAACTGCCATCAGAAACCTAGGGTGGAGACTTTGGTTTCCCATGGAAAAGGACCACCGTTCGTTTCTAATGCTGTCTGCCTGCCACTGTGGTTATGACTGCTGAAGTTCCATACAAATGAGGATATCTCCCAGGTGCAATCTACAACCACGTGGACGTTTGTCTGCCCTCGTAGTGCCAAAGGCCTCCTAAAAACTGACATCAGGAACGTGGGGTGGAGACTTTGGTTTCCCAAGGAAATGGGCCACCGTTTGTGTCTAATGCCGTCTGCCAGCCACTGGGCTTATGCCTACTAAAATTCCACTAAAATTCTATATAAATGAGGATATCTCCCAGGTGCAATCTACAATCACGTGGACGTTTGTCTGCCCTCGTAGTGCCAAAGGCCTCCTAAAAACTGACATCAGGACCGTGGGGTGGAGACTTTGTTTTCCCATGGACATGGGCCACTGTTTATGTGTAATGCTATGTGCCTGCCACTGGCCTTATGCCTAGTAAAATTCCATACAAATGAGGATATCTCCCAGATGGAGTCTACCACCAGTTGAAAGTTTGTCTGCCTTTGTAATGCCAACGGCCTCCTACAAACTGACATCAGGAATCTGGAGAGAACGCTTTGGTTTCTATTGGAAAAGGGCCACCCTTTGTGTTTAATGCTGTCTCCTTGCCACTGGGTTTATGACTACTGAAACTACATACACATGAGGATATCTCCCAGATGCAATATGCCACCAGGCGGAAGTTTGTCTGCCCTTGTAGTGCCACAGGCCTCTTAGAAACGGACATCAGGAATGTGGGGTGGAGACTGTGGTTTCCCATAGGAATGGGCCATTGTTCGTGTCTAATGCTGTCTGCCTGCCACTGGGTTTCTTCCTACTAAAATTCCACTAAAATTCCATAGAAATGAGGATATCTCCCAGGTGCAATCTACAACCAGATGGAAGTTTCTCTGCCCTTATATTGGAAAACGCCTCCTACAATGAGACATCAGCAACGTGGGGTGGAGATTTTGGTTTCCCATGGAAAAGGGCCACTGTTCGTGTCCAATGCTGTCTGCGTGCCACTTGGCTTCTGCCTTCTGAAATCCCATACAAATGAGCATATCTCCCCGATGCAATCAACCACCAGATGGAAGTTTTTCTGCCCTTGTATTGCCAAAGGCCTCCTTCAAACTGACATCAGGAACATAGGATGGATAATTTGTCTTTCCATGGAAAAGGGCCACCGTTCTTGTCTAATGCTGTCTGCCTGCCAGTGGGCATATGCCTACTAAAGTTCCATACATATGAGGATATCTCCCAAATGGAATTTCCCACCAGATGGAAGTTTGTCTGCCCTATTAATGCCAAAGGCCTCCTACAAACTGACATGAGGAGCCTGGGTTGGAGACTTTGGTTTCCCATGGCTATTGGGCAGCGTTCGTGTGTAATGCTGTCTGCCTGCCGCTGGACTTCTGCCTACTAAAATACCACTAAAATTCCATACAAATGGCGATATCTCCCAGGTCCAATCTACCACCAGATGGAATTTTTTCTGCCCTTGTAGTTCCAATCGCCTCTTACAGACTGACATCAGGAACGGGGGATGGAGACTTTGGTTTCCCATGGAAATGAGCCACTATTCATGTCTAATTCTATCTACCTGCTGCTGGGATTCTGCCTACTAAAATTCCACTAAAATTCCATACAAATGAGTATATCTGCCAGCTACAACCTAACACCAGATGGAAGTTTCTCTGCCCTTGTAGTGCCAAAGGCCTCCTACAAACTGCCATCAGGAACCTATGGTGGAGACTTTGGTTTCCCATGGAAAAGGACCACCGTTCCTGTCTAATGCTCTTTGCCTGGCACTGTGTTTATGACTGCTGAAGTTCCATAAAAATGAGGATATCTCCCAGGTGTAATCTACCACCGGGTGGAAGTTTGTCTGCCCCCGTAGTGCCAAAGGCCTCCTACAAACTGACATCAAGAAGCTGGGGTGGAGACTTTGGTTTCCCATGGAAAAGGTCCATTGTTTGTGTCTAATGCTGTCTGCCTGCCACTGGGCTTCTGCCTGCTGAAATTTCATACAAATGAGGATATCTCCTCGATGCAATCAACCACCAGATGGAACTTTGTCTGCTCTTGTAGTGCCAAAGGCCTCCTACAAACTCACACCAGGACCCTGGAGTGGAGACTTTGGTTTCCCATGGAAATGGGCCAGCGTTCGTGCCTAATGACTTGTGCATGCCACTAGGCTTCTGCCTATTAAAATCCCACTAAAATTCCATACAAATGAGGATGTCTCCCAGGTGCAATCTACCACCAGATGGAAGTTTGTCTGCCCCTGTAGAGCCAAAGGCTTCCTACAAATTGACATCAGGAACCTGGGGCGGAGACTTTGGTTTCCCATGGAAAAGGGCCACCGTTCGTATCTTATGCTGTCTGCCTGCTACTGGGCTTATGGCTACTAAAATTACATACAAATGAGGATATCTCCCAGATGCAATATGCCAGCAGTTGGAAGTTAGTCTCCTCTTGTAGTGCCAGAGGCCTCCTAAAAAATGACATCAGGAACCTGGGGTGGAGACTTTGGTTTCCCATGGAAATGGGCCACTATTCATGTCTAATTCTGCCTGCCTGCCGCTGGGATTCTGCCTACTAAAATTCCTCTAAAATTCCATACAAATGAGAATACCTCCCAGGTGCAATCTACCACCAGATGGAAGTTTGTCTGCCCATGGTGAGCCAAAGGCTTCCTACAAATTGACATCAGGAACCTAGGGCGGAGACTTTGGTTTCCCATGGAAAAGGACCACCGTTCGTTTCTAATGCTGTCTGCCTGCCACTGTGGTTATGACTGCTGAAGTTCCATACAAATGAGGATATCTCCCAGGTGCAATCTACAACCACGTGGACGTTTGTCTGCCCTCGTAGTGCCAAAGGCCTCCTAAAAACTGACATCAGGAACGTGGGGTGGAGACTTTGGTTTCCCAAGGAAATGGGCCACCGTTTGTGTCTAATGCCGTCTGCCAGCCACTGGGCTTATGCCTACTAAAATTCCACTAAAATTCTATATAAATGAGGATATCTCCCAGGTGCAATCTACAACCACGTGGACGTTTGTCTGCCCTCGTAGTGCCAAAGGCCTCCTAAAAACTGACATCAGGACCGTGGGGTGGAGACTTTGTTTTCCCATGGACATGGGCCACCGTTTATGTGTAATGCTATGTGCCTGCCACTGGGCTTATGCCTAGTAAAATTCCATACAAATGAGGATATCTCCCAGATGGAGTCTACCACCAGTTGAAAGTTTGTCTGCCTTTGTCATGCCAACGGCCTCCTACAAACTGACATCAGGAATCTGGAGAGAACGCTTTGGTTTCTATTGGAAAAGGGCCACCCTTTGTGTTTAATGCTGTCTCCTTGCCACTGGGTTTATGACTACTGAAACTACATACACATGAGGATATCTCCCAGATGCAATATGCCACCAGGCGGAAGTTTGTCTGCCCTTGTAGTGCCACAGGCCTCTTAGAAACGGACATCAGGAATGTGGGGTGGAGACTGTGGTTTCCCATAGGAATGGGCCATTGTTCGTGTCTAATGCTGTCTGCCTGCCACTGGGTTTCTTCCTACTAAAATTCCACTAAAATTCCATAGAAATGAGGATATCTCCCAGGTGCAATCTACAACCAGATGGAAGTTTCTCTGCCCTTATATTGGAAAACGCCTCCTACAATGAGACATCAGCAACGTGGGGTGGAGATTTTTGTTTCCCATGGAAAAGGGCCACTGTTCGTGTCCAATGCTGTCTGCGTGCCACTTGGCTTCTGCCTTCTGAAATCCCATACAAATGAGCATATCTCCCCGATGCAATCAACCACCAGATGGAAGTTTTTCTGCCCTTGTATTGCCAAAGGCCTCCTTCAAACTGACATCAGGAACATAGGATGGATAATTTGTCTTTCCATGGAAAAGGGCCACCGTTCTTGTCTAATGCTGTCTGCCTGCCAGTGGGCATATGCCTACTAAAGTTCCATACATATGAGGATATCTCCCAAATGGAATTTCCCACCAGATGGAAGTTTGTCTGCCCTTTTAATGCCAAAGGCCTCCTACAAACTGACATGAGGAGCCTGGGTTGGAGACTTTGGTTTCCCATGGCTATTGGGCAGCGTTCGTGTGTAATGCTGTCTGCCTGCCGCTGGACTTCTGCCTACTAAAATACCACTAAAATTCCATACAAATGGCGATATCTCCCAGGTCCAATCTACCACCAGATGGAATTTTTTCTGCCCTTGTAGTTCCAATCGCCTCTTACAGACTGACATCAGGAACGGGGGATGGAGACTTTGGTTTCCCATGGAAATGAGCCACTATTCATGTCTAATTCTATCTACCTGCTGCTGGGATTCTGCCTACTAAAATTCCACTAAAATTCCATACAAATGAGTATATCTGCCAGCTACAACCTAACACCAGATGGAAGTTTCTCTGCCCTTGTAGTGCCAAAGGCCTCCTACAAACTGCCATCAGGAACCTATGGTGGAGACTTTGGTTTCCCATGGAAAAGGACCACCGTTCCTGTCTAATGCTCTTTGCCTGGCACTGTGTTTATGACTGCTGAAGTTCCATAAAAATGAGGATATTTCCCAGGTGTAATCTACCACCGGGTGGAAGTTTGTCTGCCCCCGTAGTGCCAAAGGCCTCCTACAAACTGACATCAAGAAGCTAGGGTGGAGACTTTGGTTTCCCATGGAAAAGGTCCATTGTTTGTGTCTAATGCTGTCTGCCTGCCACTGGGCTTCTGCCTGCTGAAATTCCATACAAATGAGGATATCTCCTCGATGCAATCAACCACCAGATGGAACTTTGTCTGCTCTTGTAGTGCCAAAGGCCTCCTACAAACTCACACCAGGACCCTGGAGTGGAGACTTTGGTTTCCCATGGAAATGGGCCAGCGTTCGTGCCTAATGACTTGTGCATGCCACTAGGCTTCTGCCTATTAAAATCCCACTAAAATTCCATACAAATGAGGATGTCTCCCAGGTGCAATCTACCACCAGATGGAAGTTTGTCTGCCCCTGTAGAGCCAAAGGCTTCCTACAAATTGACATCAGGAACCTGGGGCGGACACTTTGGTTTCCCATGGAAAAGGGCCACCGTTCGTGTCTAATGCTGTCTGCCTGCCACTGGGCTTATGGCTACTAAAATTACATACAAATGAGGATATCTCCCAGATGCAATATGCCACCAGTTGGAAGTTTGCCTCCTCTTGTAGTGCCAGAGGCCTCCTAGAAAATGACATCAGGAACGTGGTGTGGAGACTTTGGTTTCCCATGGAAATGGGCCACTATTCATGTCTAATTCTGTCTGCCTGCCGCTGGGATTCTGCCTACTAAAATTCCACTTAAATTCCATACAAATGAGAATATCTCCCAGGTGCAATCAAACACCAGATGGAAGTTTCTCTGCCCTTGTGTATCCAAAGGTCTCCTACAAACTGCCCTCGGGAACCTAGGGTGGAGACTTTGGTTTCCCTAGGAAAAGGACCACTGTTCCTGTCTAATGCTGTCTGCCTGGCACTGTGGTTATGACTGCTGAAGTTCCATAAAAATGAGGATATCTCCCAGGTGCAATCTACCACCAGGTGGAAGTTTGTCTGCCCTCGTAGTGCCAAATGCCTCCTAAAAACTGACATCAGGAACGTGGGGTGGAGACTGTGGTTTCCCATAGAAATGGGCCACCGTTTGTGTCTAATGCTCTCTGACAGCCACTAGGCTTATGCCTACTAAAATTCCACTAAAATTCTATAGAAATGAGGATATCTCCCAGGTACAATCTACAACCAGATGGAAGTTTCTCTGCCCTTGTAGTGCCAAAGGCCTCCTAAAAACTGACATCAGGAACGTGGGGTGGAGACATTGGTTTCCCATGGAAAAGGGGCACCGTTCGTTTCTAATGCTGTCTGCCTGCCACTGGGTTTCTTCCTACTAAAATTCCACTAAAATTCCATAGAAATGAGGATATCTCCCAGGTGCAATCTACAACCAGATGGAAGTTTCTCTGCCCTTATATTGGAAAACGCCTCCTACAATGAGACATCAGCAACGTGGGGTGGAGATTTTGGTTTCCCATGGAAAAGGGCCACTGTTCGTGTCCAATGCTGTCTGCGTGCCACTTGGCTTCTGCCTTCTGAAATCCCATACAAATGAGCATATCTCCCCGATGCAATCAACCACCAGATGGAAGTTTTTCTGCCCTTGTATTGCCAAAGGCCTCCTTCAAACTGACATCAGGAACATAGGATGGATAATTTGTCTTTCCATGGAAAAGGGCCACCGTTCTTGTCTAATGCTGTCTGCCTGCCAGTGGGCATATGCCTACTAAAGTTCCATACATATGAGGATATCTCCCAAATGGAATTTCCCACCAGATGGAAGTTTGTCTGCCCTATTAATGCCAAAGGCCTCCTACAAACTGACATGAGGAGCCTGGGTTGGAGACTTTGGTTTCCCATGGCTATTGGGCAGCGTTCGTGTGTAATGCTGTCTGCCTGCCGCTGGACTTCTGCCTACTAAAATACCACTAAAATTCCATACAAATGGCGATATCTCCCAGGTCCAATCTACCACCAGATGGAATTTTTTCTGCCCTTGTAGTTCCAATCGCCTCTTACAGACTGACATCAGGAACGGGGGATGGAGACTTTGGTTTCCCATGGAAATGAGCCACTATTCATGTCTAATTCTATCTACCTGCTGCTGGGATTCTGCCTACTAAAATTCCACTAAAATTCCATACAAATGAGTATATCTGCCAGCTACAACCTAACACCAGATGGAAGTTTCTCTGCCCTTGTAGTGCCAAAGGCCTCCTACAAACTGCCATCAGGAACCTATGGTGGAGACTTTGGTTTCCCATGGAAAAGGACCACCGTTCCTGTCTAATGCTCTTTGCCTGGCACTGTGTTTATGACTGCTGAAGTTCCATAAAAATGAGGATATCTCCCAGGTGTAATCTACCACCGGGTGGAAGTTTGTCTGCCCCCGTAGTGCCAAAGGCCTCCTACAAACTGACATCAAGAAGCTGGGGTGGAGACTTTGGTTTCCCATGGAAAAGGTCCATTGTTTGTGTCTAATGCTGTCTGCCTGCCACTGGGCTTCTGCCTGCTGAAATTTCATACAAATGAGGATATCTCCTCGATGCAATCAACCACCAGATGGAACTTTGTCTGCTCTTGTAGTGCCAAAGGCCTCCTACAAACTCACACCAGGACCCTGGAGTGGAGACTTTGGTTTCCCATGGAAATGGGCCAGCGTTCGTGCCTAATGACTTGTGCATGCCACTAGGCTTCTGCCTATTAAAATCCCACTAAAATTCCATACAAATGAGGATGTCTCCCAGGTGCAATCTACCACCAGATGGAAGTTTGTCTGCCCCTGTAGAGCCAAAGGCTTCCTACAAATTGACATCAGGAACCTGGGGCGGAGACTTTGGTTTCCCATGGAAAAGGGCCACCGTTCGTATCTTATGCTGTCTGCCTGCTACTGGGCTTATGGCTACTAAAATTACATACAAATGAGGATATCTCCCAGATGCAATATGCCAGCAGTTGGAAGTTAGTCTCCTCTTGTAGTGCCAGAGGCCTCCTAAAAAATGACATCAGGAACCTGGGGTGGAGACTTTGGTTTCCCATGGAAATGGGCCACTATTCATGTCTAATTCTGCCTGCCTGCCGCTGGGATTCTGCCTACTAAAATTCCTCTAAAATTCCATACAAATGAGAATACCTCCCAGGTGCAATCTACCACCAGATGGAAGTTTGTCTGCCCATGGTGAGCCAAAGGCTTCCTACAAATTGACATCAGGAACCTAGGGCGGAGACTTTGGTTTCCCATGGAAAAGGACCACCGTTCGTTTCTAATGCTGTCTGCCTGCCACTGTGGTTATGACTGCTGAAGTTCCATACAAATGAGGATATCTCCCAGGTGCAATCTACAACCACGTGGACGTTTGTCTGCCCTCGTAGTGCCAAAGGCCTCCTAAAAACTGACATCAGGAACGTGGGGTGGAGACTTTGGTTTCCCAAGGAAATGGGCCACCGTTTGTGTCTAATGCCGTCTGCCAGCCACTGGGCTTATGCCTACTAAAATTCCACTAAAATTCTATATAAATGAGGATATCTCCCAGGTGCAATCTACAACCACGTGGACGTTTGTCTGCCCTCGTAGTGCCAAAGGCCTCCTAAAAACTGACATCAGGACCGTGGGGTGGAGACTTTGTTTTCCCATGGACATGGGCCACCGTTTATGTGTAATGCTATGTGCCTGCCACTGGGCTTATGCCTAGTAAAATTCCATACAAATGAGGATATCTCCCAGATGGAGTCTACCACCAGTTGAAAGTTTGTCTGCCTTTGTCATGCCAACGGCCTCCTACAAACTGACATCAGGAATCTGGAGAGAACGCTTTGGTTTCTATTGGAAAAGGGCCACCCTTTGTGTTTAATGCTGTCTCCTTGCCACTGGGTTTATGACTACTGAAACTACATACACATGAGGATATCTCCCAGATGCAATATGCCACCAGGCGGAAGTTTGTCTGCCCTTGTAGTGCCACAGGCCTCTTAGAAACGGACATCAGGAATGTGGGGTGGAGACTGTGGTTTCCCATAGGAATGGGCCATTGTTCGTGTCTAATGCTGTCTGCCTGCCACTGGGTTTCTTCCTACTAAAATTCCACTAAAATTCCATAGAAATGAGGATATCTCCCAGGTGCAATCTACAACCAGATGGAAGTTTCTCTGCCCTTATATTGGAAAACGCCTCCTACAATGAGACATCAGCAACGTGGGGTGGAGATTTTGGTTTCCCATGGAAAAGGGCCACTGTTCGTGTCCAATGCTGTCTGCGTGCCACTTGGCTTCTGCCTTCTGAAATCCCATACAAATGAGCATATCTCCCCGATGCAATCAACCACCAGATGGAAGTTTTTCTGCCCTTGTATTGCCAAAGGCCTCCTTCAAACTGACATCAGGAACATAGGATGGATAATTTGTCTTTCCATGGAAAAGGGCCACCGTTCTTGTCTAATGCTGTCTGCCTGCCAGTGGGCATATGCCTACTAAAGTTCCATACATATGAGGATATCTCCCAAATGGAATTTCCCACCAGATGGAAGTTTGTCTGCCCTTTTAATGCCAAAGGCCTCCTACAAACTGACATGAGGAGCCTGGGTTGGAGACTTTGGTTTCCCATGGCTATTGGGCAGCGTTCGTGTGTAATGCTGTCTGCCTGCCGCTGGACTTCTGCCTACTAAAATACCACTAAAATTCCATACAAATGGCGATATCTCCCAGGTCCAATCTACCACCAGATGGAATTTTTTCTGCCCTTGTAGTTCCAATCGCCTCTTACAGACTGACATCAGGAACGGGGGATGGAGACTTTGGTTTCCCATGGAAATGAGCCACTATTCATGTCTAATTCTATCTACCTGCTGCTGGGATTCTGCCTACTAAAATTCCACTAAAATTCCATACAAATGAGTATATCTGCCAGCTACAACCTAACACCAGATGGAAGTTTCTCTGCCCTTGTAGTGCCAAAGGCCTCCTACAAACTGCCATCAGGAACCTATGGTGGAGACTTTGGTTTCCCATGGAAAAGGACCACCGTTCCTGTCTAATGCTCTTTGCCTGGCACTGTGTTTATGACTGCTGAAGTTCCATAAAAATGAGGATATTTCCCAGGTGTAATCTACCACCGGGTGGAAGTTTGTCTGCCCCCGTAGTGCCAAAGGCCTCCTACAAACTGACATCAAGAAGCTAGGGTGGAGACTTTGGTTTCCCATGGAAAAGGTCCATTGTTTGTGTCTAATGCTGTCTGCCTGCCACTGGGCTTCTGCCTGCTGAAATTCCATACAAATGAGGATATCTCCTCGATGCAATCAACCACCAGATGGAACTTTGTCTGCTCTTGTAGTGCCAAAGGCCTCCTACAAACTCACACCAGGACCCTGGAGTGGAGACTTTGGTTTCCCATGGAAATGGGCCAGCGTTCGTGCCTAATGACTTGTGCATGCCACTAGGCTTCTGCCTATTAAAATCCCACTAAAATTCCATACAAATGAGGATGTCTCCCAGGTGCAATCTACCACCAGATGGAAGTTTGTCTGCCCCTGTAGAGCCAAAGGCTTCCTACAAATTGACATCAGGAACCTGGGGCGGACACTTTGGTTTCCCATGGAAAAGGGCCACCGTTCGTGTCTAATGCTGTCTGCCTGCCACTGGGCTTATGGCTACTAAAATTACATACAAATGAGGATATCTCCCAGATGCAATATGCCACCAGTTGGAAGTTTGCCTCCTCTTGTAGTGCCAGAGGCCTCCTAGAAAATGACATCAGGAACGTGGTGTGGAGACTTTGGTTTCCCATGGAAATGGGCCACTATTCATGTCTAATTCTGTCTGCCTGCCGCTGGGATTCTGCCTACTAAAATTCCACTTAAATTCCATACAAATGAGAATATCTCCCAGGTGCAATCAAACACCAGATGGAAGTTTCTCTGCCCTTGTGTATCCAAAGGTCTCCTACAAACTGCCCTCGGGAACCTAGGGTGGAGACTTTGGTTTCCCTAGGAAAAGGACCACTGTTCCTGTCTAATGCTGTCTGCCTGGCACTGTGGTTATGACTGCTGAAGTTCCATAAAAATGAGGATATCTCCCAGGTGCAATCTACCACCAGGTGGAAGTTTGTCTGCCCTCGTAGTGCCAAATGCCTCCTAAAAACTGACATCAGGAACGTGGGGTGGAGACTGTGGTTTCCCATAGAAATGGGCCACCGTTTGTGTCTAATGCTCTCTGACAGCCACTAGGCTTATGCCTACTAAAATTCCACTAAAATTCTATAGAAATGAGGATATCTCCCAGGTGCAATCTACAACCAGATGGAAGTTTCTCTGCCCTTGTAGTGCCAAAGGCCTCCTAAAAACTGACATCAGGAACGTGGGGTGGAGACATTGGTTTCCCATGGAAAAGGGGCACCGTTCGTTTCTAATGCTGTCTGCCTGCCACTGGGTTTCTTCCTACTAAAATTCCACTAAAATTCCATAGAAATGAGGATATCTCCCAGGTGCAATCTACAACCAGATGGAAGTTTCTCTGCCCTTGTAGTGCCAAAGGCCTCCTAAAAACTGACATCAGGAACGTGGGGTGGAGACATTGGTTTCCCATGGAAAAGGGGCACCGTTCGTTTCTAATGCTGTCTGCCTGCCACTGGGTTTCTTCCTACTAAAATTCCACTAAAATTCCATAGAAATGAGGATATCTCCCAGGTGCAATCTACAACCAGATGGAAGTTTCTCTGCCCTTATATTGGAAAACGCCTCCTACAATGAGACATCAGCAACGTGGGGTGGAGATTTTGGTTTCCCATGGAAAAGGGCCACTGTTCGTGTCCAATGCTGTCTGCGTGCCACTTGGCTTCTGCCTTCTGAAATCCCATACAAATGAGCATATCTCCCCGATGCAATCAACCACCAGATGGAAGTTTTTCTGCCCTTGTATTGCCAAAGGCCTCCTTCAAACTGACATCAGGAACATAGGATGGATAATTTGTCTTTCCATGGAAAAGGGCCACCGTTCTTGTCTAATGCTGTCTGCCTGCCAGTGGGCATATGCCTACTAAAGTTCCATACATATGAGGATATCTCCCAAATGGAATTTCCCACCAGATGGAAGTTTGTCTGCCCTATTAATGCCAAAGGCCTCCTACAAACTGACATGAGGAGCCTGGGTTGGAGACTTTGGTTTCCCATGGCTATTGGGCAGCGTTCGTGTGTAATGCTGTCTGCCTGCCGCTGGACTTCTGCCTACTAAAATACCACTAAAATTCCATACAAATGGCGATATCTCCCAGGTCCAATCTACCACCAGATGGAATTTTTTCTGCCCTTGTAGTTCCAATCGCCTCTTACAGACTGACATCAGGAACGGGGGATGGAGACTTTGGTTTCCCATGGAAATGAGCCACTATTCATGTCTAATTCTATCTACCTGCTGCTGGGATTCTGCCTACTAAAATTCCACTAAAATTCCATACAAATGAGTATATCTGCCAGCTACAACCTAACACCAGATGGAAGTTTCTCTGCCCTTGTAGTGCCAAAGGCCTCCTACAAACTGCCATCAGGAACCTATGGTGGAGACTTTGGTTTCCCATGGAAAAGGACCACCGTTCCTGTCTAATGCTCTTTGCCTGGCACTGTGTTTATGACTGCTGAAGTTCCATAAAAATGAGGATATCTCCCAGGTGTAATCTACCACCGGGTGGAAGTTTGTCTGCCCCCGTAGTGCCAAAGGCCTCCTACAAACTGACATCAAGAAGCTGGGGTGGAGACTTTGGTTTCCCATGGAAAAGGTCCATTGTTTGTGTCTAATGCTGTCTGCCTGCCACTGGGCTTCTGCCTGCTGAAATTTCATACAAATGAGGATATCTCCTCGATGCAATCAACCACCAGATGGAACTTTGTCTGCTCTTGTAGTGCCAAAGGCCTCCTACAAACTCACACCAGGACCCTGGAGTGGAGACTTTGGTTTCCCATGGAAATGGGCCAGCGTTCGTGCCTAATGACTTGTGCATGCCACTAGGCTTCTGCCTATTAAAATCCCACTAAAATTCCATACAAATGAGGATGTCTCCCAGGTGCAATCTACCACCAGATGGAAGTTTGTCTGCCCCTGTAGAGCCAAAGGCTTCCTACAAATTGACATCAGGAACCTGGGGCGGAGACTTTGGTTTCCCATGGAAAAGGGCCACCGTTCGTATCTTATGCTGTCTGCCTGCTACTGGGCTTATGGCTACTAAAATTACATACAAATGAGGATATCTCCCAGATGCAATATGCCAGCAGTTGGAAGTTAGTCTCCTCTTGTAGTGCCAGAGGCCTCCTAAAAAATGACATCAGGAACCTGGGGTGGAGACTTTGGTTTCCCATGGAAATGGGCCACTATTCATGTCTAATTCTGCCTGCCTGCCGCTGGGATTCTGCCTACTAAAATTCCTCTAAAATTCCATACAAATGAGAATACCTCCCAGGTGCAATCTACCACCAGATGGAAGTTTGTCTGCCCATGGTGAGCCAAAGGCTTCCTACAAATTGACATCAGGAACCTAGGGCGGAGACTTTGGTTTCCCATGGAAAAGGACCACCGTTCGTTTCTAATGCTGTCTGCCTGCCACTGTGGTTATGACTGCTGAAGTTCCATACAAATGAGGATATCTCCCAGGTGCAATCTACAACCACGTGGACGTTTGTCTGCCCTCGTAGTGCCAAAGGCCTCCTAAAAACTGACATCAGGAACGTGGGGTGGAGACTTTGGTTTCCCAAGGAAATGGGCCACCGTTTGCGTCTAATGCCGTCTGCCAGCCACTGGGCTTATGCCTACTAAAATTCCACTAAAATTCTATATAAATGAGGATATCTCCCAGGTGCAATCTACAACCACGTGGACGTTTGTCTGCCCTCGTAGTGCCAAAGGCCTCCTAAAAACTGACATCAGGACCGTGGGGTGGAGACTTTGTTTTCCCATGGACATGGGCCACCGTTTATGTGTAATGCTATGTGCCTGCCACTGGGCTTATGCCTAGTAAAATTCCATACAAATGAGGATATCTCCCAGATGGAGTCTACCACCAGTTGAAAGTTTGTCTGCCTTTGTCATGCCAACGGCCTCCTACAAACTGACATCAGGAATCTGGAGAGAACGCTTTGGTTTCTATTGGAAAAGGGCCACCCTTTGTGTTTAATGCTGTCTCCTTGCCACTGGGTTTATGACTACTGAAACTACATACACATGAGGATATCTCCCAGATGCAATATGCCACCAGGCGGAAGTTTGTCTGCCCTTGTAGTGCCACAGGCCTCTTAGAAACGGACATCAGGAATGTGGGGTGGAGACTGTGGTTTCCCATAGGAATGGGCCATTGTTCGTGTCTAATGCTGTCTGCCTGCCACTGGGTTTCTTCCTACTAAAATTCCACTAAAATTCCATAGAAATGAGGATATCTCCCAGATGCAATATGCCACCAGTTGGAAGTTTGCCTCCTCTTGTAGTGCCAGAGGCCTCCTAGAAAATGACATCAGGAACGTGGTGTGGAGACTTTGGTTTCCCATGGAAATGGGCCACTATTCATGTCTAATTCTGTCTGCCTGCCGCTGGGATTCTGCCTACTAAAATTCCACTTAAATTCCATACAAATGAGAATATCTCCCAGGTGCAATCAAACACCAGATGGAAGTTTCTCTGCCCTTGTGTATCCAAAGGTCTCCTACAAACTGCCCTCGGGAACCTAGGGTGGAGACTTTGGTTTCCCTAGGAAAAGGACCACTGTTCCTGTCTAATGCTGTCTGCCTGGCACTGTGGTTATGACTGCTGAAGTTCCATAAAAATGAGGATATCTCCCAGGTGCAATCTACCACCAGGTGGAAGTTTGTCTGCCCTCGTAGTGCCAAATGCCTCCTAAAAACTGACATCAGGAACGTGGGGTGGAGACTGTGGTTTCCCATAGAAATGGGCCACCGTTTGTGTCTAATGCTCTCTGACAGCCACTAGGCTTATGCCTACTAAAATTCCACTAAAATTCTATAGAAATGAGGATATCTCCCAGGTACAATCTACAACCAGATGGAAGTTTCTCTGCCCTTGTAGTGCCAAAGGCCTCCTAAAAACTGACATCAGGAACGTGGGGTGGAGACATTGGTTTCCCATGGAAAAGGGGCACCGTTCGTTTCTAATGCTGTCTGCCTGCCACTGGGTTTCTTCCTACTAAAATTCCACTAAAATTCCATAGAAATGAGGATATCTCCCAGGTGCAATCTACAACCAGATGGAAGTTTCTCTGCCCTTATATTGGAAAACGCCTCCTACAATGAGACATCAGCAACGTGGGGTGGAGATTTTGGTTTCCCATGGAAAAGGGCCACTGTTCGTGTCCAATGCTGTCTGCGTGCCACTTGGCTTCTGCCTTCTGAAATCCCATACAAATGAGCATATCTCCCCGATGCAATCAACCACCAGATGGAAGTTTTTCTGCCCTTGTATTGCCAAAGGCCTCCTTCAAACTGACATCAGGAACATAGGATGGATAATTTGTCTTTCCATGGAAAAGGGCCACCGTTCTTGTCTAATGCTGTCTGCCTGCCAGTGGGCATATGCCTACTAAAGTTCCATACATATGAGGATATCTCCCAAATGGAATTTCCCACCAGATGGAAGTTTGTCTGCCCTTTTAATGCCAAAGGCCTCCTACAAACTGACATGAGGAGCCTGGGTTGGAGACTTTGGTTTCCCATGGCTATTGGGCAGCGTTCGTGTGTAATGCTGTCTGCCTGCCGCTGGACTTCTGCCTACTAAAATACCACTAAAATTCCATACAAATGGCGATATCTCCCAGGTCCAATCTACCACCAGATGGAATTTTTTCTGCCCTTGTAGTTCCAATCGCCTCTTACAGACTGACATCAGGAACGGGGGATGGAGACTTTGGTTTCCCATGGAAATGAGCCACTATTCATGTCTAATTCTATCTACCTGCTGCTGGGATTCTGCCTACTAAAATTCCACTAAAATTCCATACAAATGAGAATATCTCCCAGGTGCAATCAAACACCAGATGGAAGTTTCTCTGCCCTTGTAGTGCCAAAGGTCTCCTACAAACTGCCATAAGGAACCTATGGTGGAGACTTTGGTTTCCCATGGAAAAGGACCACCGTTCCTGTCTAATGCTCTTTGCCTGGCACTGTGTTTATGACTGCTGAAGTTCCATAAAAATGAGGATATCTCCCAGGTGTAATCTACCACCGGGTGGAAGTTTGTCTGCCCCCGTAGAGCCAAAGGCCTCCTACAAACTGACATCAAGAAGCTGGGGTGGAGACTTTGGTTTCCCATGGAAAAGGTCCATTGTTTGTGTCTAATGCTGTCTGCCTGCCACTGGGCTTCTGCCTGTTGAAATTCCATACAAATGAGGATATCTCCTCGATGCAATCAACCACCAGATGGAACTTTGTCTGCTCTTGTAGTGCCAAAGGCCTCCTACAAACTCACACCAGGACCCTGGAGTGGAGACTTTGGTTTCCCATGGAAATGGGCCAGCGTTCGTGCCTAATGACTTGTGCATGCCACTAGGCTTCTGCCTATTAAAATCCCATTAAAATTCCATACAAATGAGGATGTCTCCCAGGTGCAATCTACCACCAGATGGAAGTTTGTCTGCCCCTGTAGAGCCTAAGGCTTCCTACAAATTGACATCAGGAACCTGGGGCGGACACTTTGGTTTCCCATGGAAAAGGGCCACCGTTCGTGTCTAATGCTGTCTGCCTGCCACTGGGCTTATGGCTACTAAAATTACATACAAATGAGGATATCTCCCAGATGCAATATGCCACCAGTTGGAAGTTTGCCTCCTCTTGTAGTGCCAGAGGCCTCCTAGAAAATGACATCAGGAACGTGGTGTGGAGACTTTGGTTTCCCATGGAAATGGGCCACTATTCATGTCTAATTCTGTCTGCCTGCCGCTGGGATTCTGCCTACTAAAATTCCACTTAAATTCCATACAAATGAGAATATCTCCCAGGTGCAATCAAACACCAGATGGAAGTTTCTCTGCCCTTGTGTTTCCAAAGGTCTCCTACAAACTGCCCTCGGGAACCTAGGGTGGAGACTTTGGTTTCCCTAGGAAAAGGACCACTGTTCCTGTCTAATGCTGTCTGCCTGGCACTGTGGTTATGACTGCTGAAGTTCCATAAAAATGAGGATATCTCCCAGGTGCAATCTACCACCAGGTGGAAGTTTGTCTGCCCTCGTAGTGCCAAATGCCTCCTAAAAACTGACATCAGGAACGTGGGGTGGAGACTGTGGTTTCCCATGGAAAAGGTCCATAGTTTGTGTCTAATGCTGTCTGACAGCCACTAGGCTTATGCCTACTAAAATTCCACTAAAATTCTATAGAAATGAGGATATCTCCCAGGTACAATCTACAACCAGATGGAAGTTTCTCTGCCCTTGTAGTGCCAAAGGCCTCCTAAAAACTGACATCAGGAACGTGGGGTGGAGACATTGGTTTCCCATGGAAAAGGGGCACCGTTCGTTTCTAATGCTGTCTGCCTGCCACTGGGTTTCTTCCTACTAAAATTCCACTAAAATTCCATAGAAATGAGGATATCTCCCAGGTGCAATCTACAACCAGATGGAAGTTTCTCTGCCCTTATATTGGAAAACGCCTCCTACAATGAGACATCAGCAACGTGGGGTGGAGATTTTGGTTTCCCATGGAAAAGGGCCACTGTTCGTGTCCAATGCTGTCTGCGTGCCACTTGGCTTCTGCCTTCTGAAATCCCATACAAATGAGCATATCTCCCCGATGCAATCAACCACCAGATGGAAGTTTTTCTGCCCTTGTATTGCCAAAGGCCTCCTTCAAACTGACATCAGGAACATAGGATGGATAATTTGTCTTTCCATGGAAAAGGGCCACCGTTCTTGTCTAATGCTGTCTGCCTGCCAGTGGGCATATGCCTACTAAAGTTCCATACATATGAGGATATCTCCCAAATGGAATTTCCCACCAGATGGAAGTTTGTCTGCCCTTTTAATGCCAAAGGCCTCCTACAAACTGACATGAGGAGCCTGGGTTGGAGACTTTGGTTTCCCATGGCTATTGGGCAGCGTTCGTGTGTAATGCTGTCTGCCTGCCGCTGGACTTCTGCCTACTAAAATACCACTAAAATTCCATACAAATGGCGATATCTCCCAGGTCCAATCTACCACCAGATGGAATTTTTTCTGCCCTTGTAGTTCCAATCGCCTCTTACAGACTGACATCAGGAACGGGGGATGGAGACTTTGGTTTCCCATGGAAATGAGCCACTATTCATGTCTAATTCTATCTACCTGCTGCTGGGATTCTGCCTACTAAAATTCCACTAAAATTCCATACAAATGAGTATATCTGCCAGCTACAACCTAACACCAGATGGAAGTTTCTCTGCCCTTGTAGTGCCAAAGGTCTCCTACAAACTGCCATCAGGAACCTATGGTGGAGACTTTGGTTTCCCATGGAAAAGGACCACCGTTCCTGTCTAATGCTCTTTGCCTGGCACTGTGTTTATGACTGCTGAAGTTCCATAAAAATGAGGATATCTCCCAGGTGTAATCTACCACCGGGTGGAAGTTTGTCTGCCCCCGTAGTGCCAAAGGCCTCCTACAAACTGACATCAAGAAGCTGGGGTGGAGACTTTGGTTTCCCATGGAAAAGGTCCATTGTTTGTGTCTAATGCTGTCTGCCTGCCACTGGGCTTCTGCCTGCTGAAATTCCATACAAATGAGGATATCTCCTCGATGCAATCAACCACCAGATGGAACTTTGTCTGCTCTTGTAGTGCCAAAGGCCTCCTACAAACTCACACCAGGACCCTGGAGTGGAGACTTTGGTTTCCCATGGAAATGGGCCAGCGTTCGTGCCTAATGACTTGTGCATGCCACTAGGCTTCTGCCTATTAAAATCCCATTAAAATTCCATACAAATGAGGATGTCTCCCATGTGCAATCTACCACCAGATGGAAGTTTGTCTGCCCCTGTAGAGCCAAAGGCTTCCTACAAATTGACATCAGGAACCTGGGGCGGACACTTTGGTTTCCCATGGAAAAGGGCCACCGTTCGTGTCTAATGCTGTCTGCCTGCCACTGGGCTTATGGCTACTAAAATTACATACAAATGAGGATATCTCCCAGATGCAATATGCCACCAGTTGGAAGTTTGCCTCCTCTTGTAGTGCCAGAGTCCTCCTAGAAAATGACATCAGGAACGTGGTGTGGAGACTTTGGTTTCCCATGGAAATGGGCCACTATTCATGTCTAATTCTGTCTGCCTGCCGCTGGGATTCTGCCTACTAAAATTCCACTTAAATTCCATACAAATGAGAATATCTCCCAGGTGCAATCAAACACCAGATGGAAGTTTGTCTGCCCTTGTGTTTCCAAAGGTCTCCTACAAACTGCCCTCGGGAACCTAGGGTGGAGACTTTGGTTTCCCTAGGAAAAGGACCACTGTTCCTGTCTAATGCTGTCTGCCTGGCACTGTGGTTATGACTGCTGAAGTTCCATAAAAATGAGGATATCTCCCAGGTGCAATCTACCACCAGGTGGAAGTTTGTCTGCCCTCGTAGTGCCAAATGCCTCCTAAAAACTGACATCAGGAACGTGGGGTGGAGACTGTGGTTTCCCATAGAAATGGGCCACCGTTTGTGTCTAATGCTGTCTGACAGCCACTAGGCTTATGCCTACTAAAATTCCACTAAAATTCTATAGAAATGAGGATATCTCCCAGGTACAATCTACAACCAGATGGAAGTTTCTCTGCCCTTGTAGTGCCAAAGGCCTCCTAAAAACTGACATCAGGAACGTGGGGTGGAGACATTGGTTTCCCATGGAAAAGGGGCACCGTTCGTTTCTAATGCTGTCTGCCTGCCACTGGGTTTCTTCCTACTAAAATTCCACTAAAATTCCATAGAAATGAGGATATCTCCCAGGTGCAATCTACAACCAGATGGAAGTTTCTCTGCCCTTATATTGGAAAACGCCTCCTACAATGAGACATCAGCAACGTGGGGTGGAGATTTTGGTTTCCCATGGAAAAGGGCCACTGTTCGTGTCCAATGCTGTCTGCGTGCCACTTGGCTTCTGCCTTCTGAAATCCCATACAAATGAGCATATCTCCCCGATGCAATCAACCACCAGATGGAAGTTTTTCTGCCCTTGTATTGCCAAAGGCCTCCTTCAAACTGACATCAGGAACATAGGATGGATAATTTGTCTTTCCATGGAAAAGGGCCACCGTTCTTGTCTAATGCTGTCTGCCTGCCAGTGGGCATATGCCTACTAAAGTTCCATACATATGAGGATATCTCCCAAATGGAATTTCCCACCAGATGGAAGTTTGTCTGCCCTTTTAATGCCAAAGGCCTCCTACAAACTGACATGAGGAGCCTGGGTTGGAGACTTTGGTTTCCCATGGCTATTGGGCAGCGTTCGTGTGTAATGCTGTCTGCCTGCCGCTGGACTTCTGCCTACTAAAATACCACTAAAATTCCATACAAATGGCGATATCTCCCAGGTCCAATCTACCACCAGATGGAATTTTTTCTGCCCTTGTAGTTCCAATCGCCTCTTACAGACTGACATCAGGAACGGGGGATGGAGACTTTGGTTTCCCATGGAAATGAGCCACTATTCATGTCTAATTCTATCTACCTGCTGCTGGGATTCTGCCTACTAAAATTCCACTAAAATTCCATACAAATGAGAATATCTCCCAGGTGCAATCAAACACCAGATGGAAGTTTCTCTGCCCTTGTAGTGCCAAAGGTCTCCTACAAACTGCCATAAGGAACCTATGGTGGAGACTTTGGTTTCCCATGGAAAAGGACCACCGTTCCTGTCTAATGCTCTTTGCCTGGCACTGTGTTTATGACTGCTGAAGTTCCATAAAAATGAGGATATCTCCCAGGTGTAATCTACCACCGGGTGGAAGTTTGTCTGCCCCCGTAGAGCCAAAGGCCTCCTACAAACTGACATCAAGAAGCTGGGGTGGAGACTTTGGTTTCCCATGGAAAAGGTCCATTGTTTGTGTCTAATGCTGTCTGCCTGCCACTGGGCTTCTGCCTGTTGAAATTCCATACAAATGAGGATATCTCCTCGATGCAATCAACCACCAGATGGAACTTTGTCTGCTCTTGTAGTGCCAAAGGCCTCCTACAAACTCACACCAGGACCCTGGAGTGGAGACTTTGGTTTCCCATGGAAATGGGCCAGCGTTCGTGCCTAATGACTTGTGCATGCCACTAGGCTTCTGCCTATTAAAATCCCATTAAAATTCCATACAAATGAGGATGTCTCCCAGGTGCAATCTACCACCAGATGGAAGTTTGTCTGCCCCTGTAGAGCCTAAGGCTTCCTACAAATTGACATCAGGAACCTGGGGCGGACACTTTGGTTTCCCATGGAAAAGGGCCACCGTTCGTGTCTAATGCTGTCTGCCTGCCACTGGGCTTATGGCTACTAAAATTACATACAAATGAGGATATCTCCCAGATGCAATATGCCACCAGTTGGAAGTTTGCCTCCTCTTGTAGTGCCAGAGGCCTCCTAGAAAATGACATCAGGAACCTGGGGTGGAGACTTTGGTTTCCCATGGAAATGGGCCACTATTCATGTCTAATTCTGTCTGCCTGCCGCTGGGATTCTGCCTACTAAAATTCCACTTAAATTCCATACAAATGAGAATATCTCCCAGGTGCAATCAAACACCAGATGGAAGTTTCTCTGCCCTTGTGTTTCCAAAGGTCTCCTACAAACTGCCCTCGGGAACCTAGGGTGGAGACTTTGGTTTCCCTAGGAAAAGGACCACTGTTCCTGTCTAATGCTGTCTGCCTGGCACTGTGGTTATGACTGCTGAAGTTCCATAAAAATGAGGATATCTCCCAGGTGCAATCTACCACCAGGTGGAAGTTTGTCTGCCCTCGTAGTGCCAAATGCCTCCTAAAAACTGACATCAGGAACGTGGGGTGGAGACTGTGGTTTCCCATGGAAAAGGTCCATAGTTTGTGTCTAATGCTGTCTGACAGCCACTAGGCTTATGCCTACTAAAATTCCACTAAAATTCTATAGAAATGAGGATATCTCCCAGGTACAATCTACAACCAGATGGAAGTTTCTCTGCCCTTGTAGTGCCAAAGGCCTCCTAAAAACTGACATCAGGAACGTGGGGTGGAGACATTGGTTTCCCATGGAAAAGGGGCACCGTTCGTTTCTAATGCTGTCTGCCTGCCACTGGGTTTCTTCCTACTAAAATTCCACTAAAATTCCATAGAAATGAGGATATCTCCCAGGTGCAATCTACAACCAGATGGAAGTTTCTCTGCCCTTATATTGGAAAACGCCTCCTACAATGAGACATCAGCAACGTGGGGTGGAGATTTTGGTTTCCCATGGAAAAGGGCCACTGTTCGTGTCCAATGCTGTCTGCGTGCCACTTGGCTTCTGCCTTCTGAAATCCCATACAAATGAGCATATCTCCCCGATGCAATCAACCACCAGATGGAAGTTTTTCTGCCCTTGTATTGCCAAAGGCCTCCTTCAAACTGACATCAGGAACATAGGATGGATAATTTGTCTTTCCATGGAAAAGGGCCACCGTTCTTGTCTAATGCTGTCTGCCTGCCAGTGGGCATATGCCTACTAAAGTTCCATACATATGAGGATATCTCCCAAATGGAATTTCCCACCAGATGGAAGTTTGTCTGCCCTTTTAATGCCAAAGGCCTCCTACAAACTGACATGAGGAGCCTGGGTTGGAGACTTTGGTTTCCCATGGCTATTGGGCAGCGTTCGTGTGTAATGCTGTCTGCCTGCCGCTGGACTTCTGCCTACTAAAATACCACTAAAATTCCATACAAATGGCGATATCTCCCAGGTCCAATCTACCACCAGATGGAATTTTTTCTGCCCTTGTAGTTCCAATCGCCTCTTACAGACTGACATCAGGAACGGGGGATGGAGACTTTGGTTTCCCATGGAAATGAGCCACTATTCATGTCTAATTCTATCTACCTGCTGCTGGGATTCTGCCTACTAAAATTCCACTAAAATTCCATACAAATGAGTATATCTGCCAGCTACAACCTAACACCAGATGGAAGTTTCTCTGCCCTTGTAGTGCCAAAGGTCTCCTACAAACTGCCATCAGGAACCTATGGTGGAGACTTTGGTTTCCCATGGAAAAGGACCACCGTTCCTGTCTAATGCTCTTTGCCTGGCACTGTGTTTATGACTGCTGAAGTTCCATAAAAATGAGGATATCTCCCAGGTGTAATCTACCACCGGGTGGAAGTTTGTCTGCCCCCGTAGTGCCAAAGGCCTCCTACAAACTGACATCAAGAAGCTGGGGTGGAGACTTTGGTTTCCCATGGAAAAGGTCCATTGTTTGTGTCTAATGCTGTCTGCCTGCCACTGGGCTTCTGCCTGCTGAAATTCCATACAAATGAGGATATCTCCTCGATGCAATCAACCACCAGATGGAACTTTGTCTGCTCTTGTAGTGCCAAAGGCCTCCTACAAACTCACACCAGGACCCTGGAGTGGAGACTTTGGTTTCCCATGGAAATGGGCCAGCGTTCGTGCCTAATGACTTGTGCATGCCACTAGGCTTCTGCCTATTAAAATCCCATTAAAATTCCATACAAATGAGGATGTCTCCCATGTGCAATCTACCACCAGATGGAAGTTTGTCTGCCCCTGTAGAGCCAAAGGCTTCCTACAAATTGACATCAGGAACCTGGGGCGGACACTTTGGTTTCCCATGGAAAAGGGCCACCGTTCGTGTCTAATGCTGTCTGCCTGCCACTGGGCTTATGGCTACTAAAATTACATACAAATGAGGATATCTCCCAGATGCAATATGCCACCAGTTGGAAGTTTGCCTCCTCTTGTAGTGCCAGAGTCCTCCTAGAAAATGACATCAGGAACCTGGGGTGGAGACTTTGGTTTCCCATGGAAATGGGCCACTATTCATGTCTAATTCTGTCTGCCTGCCGCTGGGATTCTGCCTACTAAAATTCCACTTAAATTCCATACAAATGAGAATATCTCCCAGGTGCAATCAAACACCAGATGGAAGTTTGTCTGCCCTTGTGTTTCCAAAGGTCTCCTACAAACTGCCCTCGGGAACCTAGGGTGGAGACTTTGGTTTCCCTAGGAAAAGGACCACTGTTCCTGTCTAATGCTGTCTGCCTGGCACTGTGGTTATGACTGCTGAAGTTCCATAAAAATGAGGATATCTCCCAGGTGCAATCTACCACCAGGTGGAAGTTTGTCTGCCCTCGTAGTGCCAAATGCCTCCTAAAAACTGACATCAGGAACGTGGGGTGGAGACTGTGGTTTCCCATAGAAATGGGCCACCGTTTGTGTCTAATGCTGTCTGACAGCCACTAGGCTTATGCCTACTAAAATTCCACTAAAATTCTATAGAAATGAGGATATCTCCCAGGTACAATCTACAACCAGATGGAAGTTTCTCTGCCCTTGTAGTGCCAAAGGCCTCCTAAAAACTGACATCAGGAACGTGGGGTGGAGACATTGGTTTCCCATGGAAAAGGGGCACCGTTCGTTTCTAATGCTGTCTGCCTGCCACTGGGGTTATGCCTGCAGAAATTCCTCACAAATGAGGATATCTCCCACATGGAATCTACCACCAGTTGGAAGTTTGTCTGCGCTTGTAGCACCAAAGGCCTCGTCCAAACTGATATCAGGCATGTGGGATGGAGACTTTGGTTTCCCCGGGAAATGGGCCACCGTTCGTGTCTAATGCTGTCTGCCTGGCACTGTGGTTATGCCTACTAAAATTCCACTAAAATTCTATTCAAATGAGCATATCACCCAGGTGCAATCTACCACCAGATGGAAGTTCGTCTGCCCTTGTAGGTCCAAAGGCCTCCTACAAACTGACATCAGCAACGTGAGGTGGAGACTTTGGTTTCCCATGGAAAAGGTCCATTGTTCGTGTCTAATGCTGTCTGCCTGCCACTGGGCTTATGCCTACTAAAATTCCACTAAAATTCTATACAAATGAGGATATCTCCCAGGTGCAATCTAACACCAGATAGAAGTTTGTCTGCCCTTGTAATTCCAACGGCCTCCTACAAATTGTCATCAGGAACCTGGGGCGGAGACTTTGGTTCCCATGGAAAAGGGCCACCGTTCGTGTCTAATGCTGTCTGCCTGCCACTGGGCTTATGGGTACTAAAATTACATACAAATGAGGATATCTCCCAGATGCAATATGCCACCAATTGGAAGTTTGTCCCCTCTTGTAGTGCCAGAGGCCTCCTAGAAAATGACATCAGGATCATGGGTTGGAGATTTTGGTTTCCTATGGAAATGGGCCACTATTCATGTCTAATTCTATCTACATGCTGCTGGGATTCTGCCTACTAAAATTCCACTAAAATTCCATAAAAATGAGTATATCTCCCAGCTACAACCTAACACCAGATGGAAGTTTCTCTGCCCTTGTATTTCCAAAGGCCTCCTACAAACTGCCATCAGGAACCTAGGGTGGAGACTTTGGTTTCCCATGGAAAAGGTCCATTGTTCGTGTCTAATGCTGTCTGCCTGCCACTGGGCTTCTGCCTGCTGAAATTCCATACAAATGAGGATATCTCCTCGATGCAATCAACCACCAGATGGAACTTTGTCTGCTCTTGTAGTGCCAAAGGCCTCCTACAAACTCACATCAGGAACCTGGAGTGGAGACTTTGGTTTCCCATGGAAATGGGCCAGCGTTCGTGTCTAATGACTTGCGTCTGCCACTAGGCTTCTGCCTATTAAAATCCCACTAAAATTCCATACAAATGAGGATGTCTCCCAGGTGCAATCTACCACCAGATAGAAGTTTGTCTGCCTCTGTAGTGCCAAATGCCTCCTAAAAACTGACGTCAGGAACGTGGGGTGGAGACTTTGGTTTCCCATGGAAAAGGGGCACCGTTCGTGTCTAATGCTGTCTGCCTGTCACTGGTGTTATGCCTGCTGAAATACCTCACAAATGAGGATATCTCCCAGATGCAATATGCCAGCAGTTGGAAGTTTGTCTCCTCCTGTAGTGCCAGAGGTCTCCTAAAAACTGACATCAGGAACGTGGGGTGGAGACTTTGTTTTTCCATGGAAAGAGGCCACCGTTCGTGTGTAATGCTGCCTGCCTGCCAGTGGGCATAAGCCTACCAAAGTTCCATACATATGAGGATATCTCCCAAATGCAATTTCCCACCAGATGGAAGTTTGTCTGCCCTTGCAGTTCCAAACGCCTCCTAAAAACTGAAATCAGGAACGTGGGTTGGAGACTTTCTTCTCCCATGGAAATGGGCCAGCGTTCGTGTCTAATGATGTGTGCCTGCCACTAGGCTTCTGCCTATTAAAATTCCACTAAAATTCCATACAAATGAGGATGTCTCCCAGGTGCAATCTACCACCAGATGGAAGTTTGTGTGCCCATTTAGAGCCAAAGGCTTCTTACAAACTGACATCAGGAACGTGCGGTGGAGACTTTGGTTTCCCATGGAAATGGGCCACCGTTTGTGTATAATGCTATGTGCCTGCCACTGGGCTTATGCCTAGTAAAATCCCATACAAATGAGGATATCTCCCAGATGGAGTCTACCACCAGTTGAAAGTTTGTCTGCCCTTGTAATGCCAACGGCCTCCTACAAATTGACATCAGGAATCTGGAAAGGACGCTTTGGTTTCCCATGGAAAAGGGCCACCCTTGGTGTTTAATGCTGTCTGCCTGCCAGTGGGCATATGCCTACTAAAATTCCCTACAAATGAGGATATCTCCCAAATGCAATTTCCCACCAGATGGAAGTTTGTCTGCCCGTTTAATGCCAAAGTCCTCCGACAACCTGACATCAGGACTGTGGGATGGAGACTTTGGTTTCCCTAGGAAACGGGCCACTGTTCCTGTCTAATTCTCTCTGCCTTCCGCTGGGATTCTGCCTACTAACATTCCACTAAAATTCCATAGAAATGAGGATATCTCCCAGGTGCAATCTACAACCAGATGGAAGTTTCTCTGCCCTTATATTGGAAAACGCCTCCTACAAAGTGACATTTGCAACATGGGGTGGACATTTTGGTTTCCCATGGAAAAGGGCCACTCTTTGTGTCTAATGCTGTCTACCTGTCACTGGGGTTATGCCTGTTGAAATTCCTCACAAATGAGGATATCTCCCCGGTGCAATCAACCACCAGATGGAAGTGTGTCTGCCCTTGTAGTGCCAAAAGCCTCCTTCAAACTGACATCAGGAACATAGTATGGATAATTTGTTTTTCCATAGAAAAGGGCCACCGTTCCTGTCTAATGCTGTCTGCCTGGCACTGTGGTTATGACTGCTGAAGTTCCTCACAAATGAGGATATCTCCCACACGGAATCTACCACCAGTTGGAAGTTTGTCTGCCCTTGTAGTGCCAAAGGACTCCTAAAAACTGACATCAGGAACAAGGGGTGGAGACATTGTTTTCCCAAGGAAATGGACCACCGTTCGTGTCTAATGCTGTCTGCCTGCCACTGGGGTTATGCCTACTAAAATTCCACTAAAATTCTATTCAAATGAGGATATCTCCCAGGTGCAATCTACCACCAGATGGAAGTTTGTCTGCCCTTGTAGGTCCTAAGGCCTCCTAAAAACTGACATCAGGAACGTGAGATGGAGACTTTGGTTTCCCATGGAAAAGGTCCATTGTTCGTGTCTAATGCTGTCTGCCTGCCAATGGGTTCCTGCCTGCTGAAATTCCATACAAATGAGGATATCTCCTCGATGCAATCAACCACCAGACGGAACTTTGTCGGCCCTTGTAGTGCCAAAGGCCTCCTACAAACTGACACCAGGAACCTGGAGTGGAAACTTTGGTTTCCATGGAAAAGGGCCACCGTTCTTCTCTGATGCTGTCTGCTGGCCACTCGGCTTCTGCATACTAAAATTCCAATAAAATTCCATACAAATAAGGATATCTCCATGATGGAATATACAACGAGATGGAATTTTGTAGACCTTGTAGTCCAAAGGCCTCCTGCAAACTGACATCAGGAACGTGGGGTGGAGACTTTGGTTTTCCAAGGAAAAGGTCCACCGTTCCTGTCTAATGCTGTCTGCCTGTCACATGGCTTATGGCTGCAAAAATTGCATACAAATGAGGATATCTCCCAGGTGCAATCTACCACCAGTTGGAAGTTTTTCTAACCTTGTAGTGCCAAAGGCCTCCTACCAACTGACATCAGAAGACTGGGGTAGAGACCTTCGTGTCCCATGAAAAAGAGGCACCGTTTGTGTTTTATGCACTCTGCCGATCATTTGGATTCTGCCTACTAAAATTCCACTAAAATTCCATGCAAATGAGGATATCTATCACGTGCAATCTACCACCAGTTGGAAGTTTGTCTACCCTTATAGTGCCAAAAGCCTCGTATAAATTATCATCAGGAATGTGGGGTGGAGACTTTGGTTTCCCATGAAAAAGCCACCGTTCGTGTCTAATGCTGTCTGCCTGGCACTGGGCTTCTTCCTACTAAAATTTCACTAAAATTCCATACAAATGAGGATATCTCCCTGGTTCAATCTACCACCAGATGAAAGTTCCTCTGCCTTTGTAGTGCCAAAAGCCTCGTATAAATTGACATCTTAAACCTAGGGTGGACACATAGGTTCCCATGGAAAAGGGTCACCGTTCGTGTCTAATGCTGTCTGCCTGCAACTGGGCATATGCCTGCTGAAATTCCATACAACAGAGGATATCTCCAGGTGGAATCTATCAGCAGATGGAATTTTGTCTGCCCTTGTAGTGCCAAAGGCCTCCTACAAACTGACATCAGGCATGTGACATGGAGACTTTGGTTTCCCAAGGAAATGGACCACCGTTCGTGTCTAATGCTGTCTGCCAGACACTGGGCTTATGCCTACTAAAATTCCACTAAAATTCTATACAAATGAGGATATCTCCCAGGTGCAATCTACCACCAGATGGAAGTTTGCCTGCCCTTGTAGTTCCAAAGGCCTCCTACAAACTGACATCAGGAACCTGGAGTTGAAACTTTGCGTTCCCTTGGAAATGGGCCAGCGTTCGTGTCTAATGATGTGTGCCTGCAACTAGGCTTCTGCCTATTAAAATTCCACTAAAATACCATACAAATGAGGATGTCTCCCAGGTGCAATCTAAACCAGATGGATGTTTCTCTGCCCTTGTAGTGCCAAAGGCCTCCTAAAAACTGACAGCAGGAAAGTGGGGTGAAGACTTTCTTTTCGCATGGAAATGGGCCACCGTTTGTGTCTAATCCTATGTGCCTGCCACTGGGCTTCTTCCTACTAAAATTCCACTAATATTCCATGGAAATGAGGATATCTCCCAGGTGCAATCTACCACCAGATGGAAGTTTTTCTGCCCTTGTAGTTCCAAACACCTCTTACAAACTGACATCAGGAACGTGGGGTGGAGACTTTGGTTTCCCATGGAAAAGGGCCACAGTTCGTGTCTAATGCTGTCTGCCTGCCCCTGTTGTTACGCCTGCTGAAATTCCTCACAAATGAATATATCTCCCAGATGGAGTCTACCACCAGTTGGAAGTTTGTCTGCTCTTGTAGTGCAAAAGTCCTCCTATAAACGGACATAAGGCACGTGGTGTGGAGACTTTGGTTTCCCATGGAAATGGGCCACCGTTTGTGTTTAATGCTGTCTACCTGCCACTGGGCTTCTGCCTACTTTAATTCCACTAAAATTCCATACAAATGAGGATATCTCCAAGACGCAATATGCCACCAGTTGGAAGTTTGTCTGTTCTTGTAGTGCAAAAGGCCTCCTAAAAACTGACATCAGGAAGCTGGCCTGGAGACTTTGGTTTCCCCTGGAAAACGGCCACTATTCATGTCTAATTCTGTGTGCCTGCAGCTGGGATTCTGCGTACTAAAATTCCCCTAAAATTTAATACAAATGGGAATATTTCGCAGGTGCAATCCTCCCCCAGTTTGAAGTTTCTCTGCCCTTGTAGTGCAAAAGGGCTCCTATAAACTGACATCTGAAACATAGGATGGATAATTTGGTTTCCCATGGAAAAAGGTCACTGTTCATGCCTAATGCTGTGTGCCTGCCACTGGGCGTATGCCTGCAAAAACTCAATACAAATGAGGATATCTCGCAGATGCAATTTACCACGAGGTGGAAGTTTGTCTGCCCTTGTAGTGGCAAAAGCCCCCTAAAAAACTGACATCAGGAACCAGGCGTGCAGACTTTGGTTTCCAATGGAAAAGGTCCACCGTTCGTATCTAATGCTGTCTGCCTGGCACTGTGGTGATGACTGCTGAAGTTCCATACAAATGAGGATATCTCCCAGGTGCAATCTACCACCAGGTGGAACTTTGTCTGCCCTTGTAGTGCCAAAGGCCTCCAAAAAACGGACATCAGGAACGTGGGGTGAAGACTTTGGTTTCCCATGGAAAAGGTCCACCGTTTGTTTCTAATGCTGTCTGCCTGGCTTTGAGATTATGAGTGCTGAAGTTCCATACAAATGAGGATATCTCCCAGGTGCAATCTACCACCAGGTGGAAGTTTGTCTGCCCTTGTATTGCCAACGGCCTCCTAGAAACGGACATCAGGAACGTGGGGTGGAGACTTTGGTTTCCCATGGAAATGGGCCACCGTTCCTGTCTAATGCTGTTTGCCTGCCACTTGGTTTCTTCCTATTAATATTCCACTAAAATTCCATAGAAATAAGGATATATCCCAGGTGCAATCTACAACCAGATGGAAGATTCTCTGCCCTTGTTGTACCAAAGCCCTCCTAAAAAACTGACATCAGGAACCATGGGTGGAGACTTTGATTTCCCATGGAAAAGGACCAGCGTTCATATCTAATGCTGTCTGCCTGCCAATGAGCTTCTGCCTGCTGAAATTCCAAAAAAAATTTGGAAATCTCTCCGATGTAATCAACCACCTGACGGAAGTTTGTCTGCCCCTGTAGTGCCAAAGGCCTCCTACAAATTGACATGAGGAGCCTGGAGTGGAGACTTTGGTTTCCCATGGAAAAGGGCCAGCGTTCGTGTCTAATGCTGTCTGCCCGCCACTGGGTTGTGGCTACAGAAATTACATACAAATGAGGATATCTCCCAGATTCAATATGCCACCAGTTGGAAGTTTGTCTGTTCTTGTAGTGCAAAAGGCCTCCTAAAAACAGACATCAGGAACCTGGCCTGGAGACTTTGGTTTCCCCTGGAAAAGGGCCACTATTCACGTCTAATTCTGTCTGCCTGCCACTGG
Source organism: Phylloscopus collybita (assembly GCA_027886175.1). Classification (NCBI taxonomy): domain Eukaryota; kingdom Metazoa; phylum Chordata; class Aves; order Passeriformes; family Phylloscopidae; genus Phylloscopus; species Phylloscopus collybita. Next base: position 37,677 of record JAJNNQ010000167.1, on the reverse strand, counting down.
GATTCTGCGTACTAAAATTCCTCTAAAATTCTATACAAATGAGAATATCTCGCAGGTGCAATCTACCCCCGGTTTGAAGTTTCTCTGCCCTTGTATTGCCAAAGGTCTCCTATAAAATGACATCTGAAACGCAGGATGGATAATTTGGTTTCCCATGAAAAAGAGCCACTGTTCATGCCTAATGCTGTGTGCCTGCCACTGGGCGTATGCCTCCTAAAATTCCATACAAGTGAGGATATCTCCCAGATGCAATTTACCACCAGATGGAAGATTGTCTGCCCTTGTAGTGGCAAAGGACTCCTAAAAAACTGACATCAGGAACCAGGGGTGGAGACTTTGGTTTCCCATGGGAAAGGACCACCGTTTGTGTCTAATGCAATGTGCCTGCCACTGGGCTTATGCCTAGTGAAATTCCATACAAATAAGGATATCTCCCAGATGGAATCTACAACCAGTCGGAAATTAGTCTGCCCTTATAGTGCCAAATGCCTCCTACAAACTGACATCAAGAACGTGGGATGGAGACTTTGTTTCCAATGGAAAAGGGGTACCGTTCCTGTCTAATGCTGTCTGCCTGCCACTGGGTTACGCCTGCTGAAATTCCTCACAAATGAGGCTATCTCCCAGATGGAATCTACCACCAGTTCGAAGTTTGTTTGCCCTTGTAGTGCCAAAGGCCTCCTAAAAACTGACATCAGGAACGTGGGGTGGAGACATCGGTTTCCCATGAAAAAGGTCCACCGTTCGTGTCCTATGCTGTCTGCCTGCCACTGATCTTCTGCCTGCTGAAATTCCATACAAATGAGGATATCTCCTCAATGCAATCAACCACCAGACGGAACTTTGTCTGCCCTTGTAGTGCCAAAGGCCTCCTACATACTGACATCAGGAACCTGGAGTGGAGACTTTGGTTTCCCATGGAAATGCGACAGCGTTCGTGTCTAATGATGTTTGCCTGCCACTAGGATTCTGCCTATTAAAATTACAATAAAATTCCATACCATTGAAGATGTCTCTCACGTGCAATCTAACACCAAATGGAAGTTTGTCTGCCCCTGTAGAGCAAAAGGCTTCCTACAAAATGACATCAAGAAGCTGGGGCAGAGACTTTGATTTCCCATGGCAAAGGGCCACGGTTCCTGTCTAATGCTGTCTGCCTGCCACTGGGCTTATGGCTACTAAAATTACATACAAATGAGGATATCTCCCAGATGCAATATGCCACCAGTTGGAAGTTTGTCTCGTCTTGTAGTGCCAGAGGCCTCCTAGAAAATGACATCAGGAACCTGGGGTGGAGACTTTGGTTTCCCATGGAAATGGGCCACTATTCATGCCTAATTTTTTCTGCCTGCCGCTGGGATTCTGCCTACTAAAATTCCACTAAAATTCCATGCAAATGCGAATATCTCCCGGGTGCAATCAAACACCAGATGGAAGTTTCTCTGCCCTTGTATTGCCAAAGACCTCCTTCAAACTGACATCAGGAACATAGGATGGATAATTTGTCTTTCCATGGAAAAGGACCACCGTTCCTGTCTAATGCTGTCTGCCTGGCACTGTGGTTATGACTGCTGAAGTTCCATACAAATGAGGATATCTCCCAGATGCAATATGCCACCAGATGGAAGTTTGTCTGCTCTAGCAGTGCCAAAGGCCTCCTTCAAACTGACATTCGGAACCTGGCCTGGAGACATTGGTTTCCTACGGAAAAGGTCCACCGTTCATTTTTAATGCGGTCGGTCTGCAACTGGGATTCTGAGTACTATAATTCCACTAAAATTCTATACAAATGAGGATATCTCCCAGGTGCAATCTACCACCAGATGTTAGTTTGTCTGCTCTTGCAGTGCCAAAGGCCTCCTTTATACTGACATTCGGAACCTGGCCTGGAGACTTTGGTTTCCTATGGAAAAGGCCCACCGTTCGTGTTTAATTCTCTCTGTCTGCAACTGGGCTTCTGAGTACTAAAATACCACTAAAATTCCATACAAATAAGGACATCTACGAGGTGCGATCCACCACTAGATGGAAGTTAGTCTGCCCTTGTTGTGCCAAAGGCCTACTACAAACTGACATCAGGAGCCTGGGTTGGAGACTTTGTTTTCCCATGGAAAAGGGCCACTTTTCGTGTCTAATGCTGTCTGCCTGCCACTGGGCTTCTATCTGCTGAAATTCCATACAAATGAGGATATCTTCCCGATGCAATCAACCACCAGACGGAAGTTTCTCTGCCCTTGTACTGTCAATGGCCTACTAAAACGTGACATCGGGAATGTGTTGTGGAGACTTTGGCTTCCCTAGGAAAAGGACCACCGTTCCTGTCTAATGCGGTCTGCCTGGCACTGTGGTTATGACTGCTGAAGGTCCATACAAATGAGGATATCTCCCAGGTGCAATCTACCACCAGGTGGAAGTTTGTCTACCCTTGTACTGCCGAAGGCCTCCTAGTAACGGACATCAGGAATGTGGGGTGGAGACTTTGGTTTCCCTATAAAAATGGGCCACCCTTCCTGTCTAATGCTGTCTGCCTGCCACTGGGGATCTTCGTAATAAAATTCCAATAAAATTCCATAGAAATGAGGATAACTCCCAGGTGCAATCTACCACCAGATGGAAGTTTTTCTGCCTTTATATTGGAAAAGGCCTCCTACAAAGTGACATCAGCAATGAGCGCGGATATTTGGGTTTCCCATGGAAATGGGCCACCTTTCGTGTCTAATGGTGTCTGCCTGCCACTGGGATTATGCCTTGTAAAATCCCATACAAATGAGGATATCTTCCAGATAGAGTCTACCACCTGTCCTGGGTTGACGGAGCCTTATATCCCATATCTGGACTGGGTTGTTATGTCTAACAGCCAATGCTTTGCTGGCTGTGGCTTCTACTGCGCTTGCTGCTTTTGGCTTTGCTGCTGGCTGCTTGCTTGCTTGCTTGCTTGCTCCTGCTTGCTAATTTAGCCGCTTTTGCTTTCTGCTGCTTGTTTTTGTGCTGTTTCTGTTTTTTTTTCCTTTTCTCCCTTTTCCCTCTCCCCGCCCCCCCCCCCCCGAAGATTTGGACCGGCTCCGGACCTGAGGACCTGACCTGAGGATCTTCAAGGATCTCCGAGCCTGCGGAAGAAGCTCTGTGCCCTCCCCCCACAGTAACTTGAGCCTTTTCCTTTTCTCTTGTGGGGGGAAGAGTTCTTGTTAATAAATCGGTTTTTTCCACTTGTCTCCTCCAAAGAATTTCCTTCCCAAACCCAGGGCTGGGGGCGGGGAGGGGTGGTGGAGGTTTGTCTTAGGGGACTTCCTCTCGGAGGGTCTTCTAATTTGCCCAAACCAATACACTTTTTGGTGCGTTGGCCGGGAAACAGGAACCAAAGCAAGTGGAAAAAACCTTAATAATAATAATATTGGTGATTCTAATTGTTTGTGGGTGCATTGGGATGGTTTTTTCTAGACTCATAATGTCATTTGGGGTGAAAGCCTGCCAATATTTTTGGTCCCTAGGGTCTTTTGAGACTCTATTATTTCTGTGGTACCTAGGGCTATTTCCTTACCCGGAGATAGCTCTGGTATTGCTCCTCATACGTAGTTCGTGTAGCCGTGGGGCACTAATCAAAATATTCATTGGGCTGGGCTTGTTTGTGATGATTTACAGAAAGGCTGTAAATATGTTTGATGGTTCGTTATTATGGTTGAGCACTCAGTTTGTTAGGGGAGAAGCGGGGGAGGAGTTTTTTCAGCCTCTGCTTTCCCTCTTCTCCTATGAATTGTTTATATCCCTGTTAGAAAATGTTCAGTTTCCCCTGAGTGTTAAAGAGTCCATCTTTCTGGTATTTAATTTAGTGAGTGTCCTCTATACTGTCTGCAGCTTACATAAGATGAAAGCTGTGATTTCCAAGGGGGCTAATGAGACTTCTGATTCAGGGGCAAAACCAAGTAGGAGAAATCTTGAATGGAGTGGGAAATGGGAAGATATAGGCCAAATTCTAAAGGAATTTTCTGATCCTATAATCTGGGACCTCCCGTCTGAACAGATTCAGAACCCAGTTAAGGTGGCAAGGTACTTGAAGGAGAAGTGCCATGGTAATACTAAGGAGGAAAGGATTATTGCAGTGAGCTGGGCCTTGGCATATGTTTATCGTACTCTGCTAGATACTGAAGGACAGCAGATAGAAGACAGGGAACAGGGAGATAAACTAGTTACCATCCCAGTCACTCAGGCTGCAGCTAATATTCCAGGCTCCAGACCAGTAGTTAAATCAGACAGCAGGCCTCAACTAAGGGCTGTTGCTGCTAATACAAAAGGTGGAAAGTGTACAAGGAAGACCGATCGCAAGGTGGAGGATGATGATGATGATAATCCAGGAGAAGGACCTTCACCAAAATCAGAAACCACATCGAGGGGTGTAGATTCTGGAGCCAATATTGATTCCTTTTCTCTAAAGGACCTTAGGGGCCTAAGAAAGGATTACAGGCGACAACCCAATGAATCTATAATTAGTTGGTTAGTTCGCCTCTGGGATGCTGCAGGGGAGGCTACAGTCCTGGATGGCACTGAGGCGAGGCATTTGGGATCACTGTCACTTGATCCTGTTATCGACCAGGGCATGATGAGGGAAGCCAATGCTCACAGCCTCTGGGAACGGATTCTGTATGGTGTAGCACAAAGATATCTGTGTGCAGATGACCTCTATCTGCAGCAGACGCAGTGGAGGACCATAGAACAGGGGATCCAACGTCTGAGAGAGATGGCAGTAGCAGAACTCATTTTTTCAGATGATGTAACAACTAGAAATCCAGACCTGGTACCATGTACACCTGTAATGTGGAGAAAACTTGTGCGACTTGGGCCAGCTGAATATGCTTCTGCTCTGGCAATAATGAAGCGAGAGGAGACACATGAGACTGTGCTCGATATGGCAAAAAAGCTTCGAGCATATGCTGATGCTGTACATGGCCCAACTCATGCCAGAATTGCAGCTGTGGAAACACGACTGCAGAAATTAGAAGACAAACTAGAGGAGAATCACAAGAAGCTCAGGGAAGAGATTAAGGAGGACTTCCTCCAAATCTCGGCTGTGCAAGTTAGAGGTCCTGGTGTCCAACGCAGGCGTCCCTTTGATGGGGAGAGAAAGTACACCCCACGAGCTGAGTTGTGGTTCTTCCTGCGTGAGTCTGGAGAAAATATGAGGAAATGGGATGGGAAACCTACTGCTGCTCTGGCACAACGGGTGCGCAATTTGAAGGAAGGCAGGATTTACAGAGGAAGTCTCACCAAACAGAGAGCAGCTCCAGTTGTTCGCAGCCAGGATGTCAAGTATGATGTCGATGGTGACTTGTCCGATCCCCTTGAGGGAACCTCTAAGACATATACCCGAGGAAAGAAGGATAATCAGGCTTAGAGGGGCCCTGCCTCTAGCCAGGTAGAGGTTAGGGAAAATCGTGTTTTTTGGACAGTGTGGGTTCGTTGGCCTGGCACATTGAAGCCACAAAACTATAAGGCTTTGGTTGACACTGGCTCGCAGTGTACATTGGTCCCATCGAGATATGTAGGGGCAGAAGCGGTTTCCATCGCTGGTGTGACTGGGGGATCCCAAGACTATACGTTGGTAGAGGCAGATGTGAGCCTGACAGGAAATGAATGGAAGAAACACCCCATTGTGACCGGCCCAGAGGCCCCATGTATTTTGGGCATAGATTACCTCCAAAGGGGGTATTTCAAAGACCCGAAGGGACTCAGGTGGGCATTTGGTGTGGCAACTGTGGTGACAGAGGGCGTCCAACAATTGAGTACCGTGCCTGGACTGTCCGAGGATCCACTGACAGTAGGACTCCTGAAGGGGGAAGAACAACAGGTACCAATTGCCACTTCGGTAGTGCATCGCCGGCAGTATAGAACAACTCGAGATGCCGTGATCCCCATCCATAGGATGATCCAGGAGCTGGAGAGCCAAGGGGTGGTTAGCAAAACCCACTCACCCTTCAACAGTCCCATTTGGCCTGTGCGTAAATCTGAAGGAGAATGGAGATTAACTGTGGACTATCGTGCATTGAATGAAGTGACACCACCACTGAGCGCTGCCGTGCCAGACATGTTGGAGCTCCAGTACGAGCTGGAGTCCAAGGCAGCGAGGTGGTATGCCACTATTGATATTGCCAATGCATTTTTCTCCATTCCTTTGGCAGCGGAATGCAGACCCCAGTTTGCTTTCACCTGGAGGGGAGTGCAGTACACCTGGAATCGGCTGCCCCAGGGGTGGAAGCACAGTCCCACCATCTGCCATGGACTGATCCAGGATGCACTGGAAAAGGGTGAGGCTCCGGACCATCTACAGTACATCGATGACATCATTGTGTGGGGGAACACAGCAGCGGAAGTCTTTGAGAAGGGAGAGAAGATCATTCAGATTCTCCTGGAAGCCGGTTTTGCCATCAAGAAGAGTAAGGTCAAAGGACCTGCCCGGGAGATCCAGTTCCTGGGAGTGAAGTGGCAAGATGGACGGCGTCAGATTCCCCTTGAGGTCATCAATAAGATCACCGCCATGTCCCCACCTACCAGCAAGAAGGAAACACAAGCTTTCCTAGGGGCCATCGGCTTTTGGAGGATGCACATCCCCGAATACAGTCAAATTGTGAGCCCTCTGTACCTGGTTACTCGCAAGAAGAACGATTTCCACTGGGGCCCGGAACAGCAGCAAGCCTTTGCCCAGATCAAGCAGGAGATCGCTCATGCGGTAGCCCTTGGCCCAGTCAGGACAGGACCAGAGGTGAAGAATGTCCTCTACTCTGCAGCTGGGAGCCATGGTCTGTCCTGGAGTCTGTGGCAGAAGGTGCCAGGTGAGACTCGAGGCCGGCCACTGGGATTCTGGAGCCGAAGCTACAGAGGGTCCGAGGACAACTACACTCCCACAGAGAAGGAGATCTTGGCCGCCTACGAAGGAGTTCAAGCTGCCTCGGAAGTGATTGGCACTGAAGCACAACTCCTCCTGGCACCCCGACTACCGGTGCTGGGATGGATGTTTAAAGGAAAGGTTCCCTCCACCCACCATGCCACCGATGCTACCTGGAGCAAGTGGATTGGTGTCATTACACAACGCGCCCGAGTTGGGAGACTGAATCGCCCTGGAATTTTAGAGGTAATTACAAACTGGCCCGAAGGTGAAAGTTTCAGTGTGGCAGATGAAGAACAAGAACCAGTGACCCGGGTGGAGGAAGCTCCGCCATACAACCAGCTGCCAGCAGAGGAAGCCCGTTACGCTTTATTCACCGACGGTTCCTGCCGTGTCATAGGGATGAGTCGGAGGTGGAAAGCAGCTGTATGGAGCCCCACACGACAGGTCGCAGAGGCCACTGAAGGAGAGGGTGGATCCAGTCAATATGCTGAACTCAAGGCCATTCAACTGGCCCTAGATATTGCAGAGAGGGAAAAGTGGCCAAGGCTCTATTTGTATACTGATTCGTGGATGATAGCCAACGCTCTGTGGGGATGGCTGAAGAAGTGGAAAGAGGCGAACTGGCAGCGTAGAGGCAAACCAATTTGGGCTGCTGAAGAATGGAAAGATATTGCTGCCCGGTTAGAGAACCTACTTGTGAAGATTCGCCATGTAGATGCCCATGTCCCCAGAAGCAGAGCTAATGAGGAGCAGCAAAACAATCAGCAGGTAGATCAAGCTGCAAAGATAGGGGATTTGAAAATAGATCTTGACTGGGAGCACAAGGGAGAGTTGTTCCTAGCACGATGGGCCCATGATGCCTCAGGTCACCAAGGTAGAGATGCCACCTATAAGTGGGCACGAGACCGAGGGGTGGATCTAACCATGGACAGCATTTCTCAAGTTATCCGTGACTGTGAGACGTGTGCTGCCATCAAGCAAGCCAAGCGGATGAAGCCCCTCTGGTACGGTGGACGGTGGTCTAAGTATAAGTATGGGGAGGCCTGGCAGATTGATTACATCACACTGCCTCAGACCCGCCAAGGCAAGCGCCATGTGCTGACCATGGTAGAAGCCACCACGGGATGGTTGGAAACCTACCCTGTATCCCATGCTACAGCCCGTAACACCATCCTGGGCCTTGAGAAGCAGGTCCTTTGGAGACACGGTACGCCTGAGAGAATTGAGTCAGACAATGGGACTCATTTTAAAAATAGTCTTATTAAAAACTGGGCTAGGGAACATGGTATTGAGTGGGTGTACCATATCCCCTACCATGCACCAGCTGCAGGTAAGATAGAGAGGTACAATGGGTTGTTAAAAACCACCCTGAAAGCATTGGGTGGGGGGTCCTTAAAAAATTGGGAGCAGCATTTAGCAAAGGCCACCTGGTTGGTTAACACCCGAGGTTCTACCAACCGAGGGGGTCCTGCTCAGTCTCAGCTCCTTAATGTAGTAGATGGAGATAAAGCCCCAGTGGCCCGTGTTAAAAGTTTGTTGGGAAAGACAGTATGGATCAACCCTACCTCGAGTACAGGCAAACCCATCCGTGGAATTGTCTCTGCTCAAGGACCGGGTTGTACATGGTGGATAATGCAGAAAGATGGAACAGTACGATGTGTACCTCAGGGGGATCTGAATGTGGGGTAGGATGCATATGTGAAGTGACAAAGGTTCGAGCAAGTAAGACAGAGGGAAACGTGTAAGTGTCGAAGGTCTGAGTAAGTGAGATGGAAGTTCTTATTGTGTGTCCACGATATGGGATAAGGGGTGGAATGTCCTGGGTTGACGGAGCCTTATATCCCATATCTGGACTGGGTTGTTATGTCTAACAGCCAATGCTTTGCTGGCTGTGGCTTCTACTGCGCTTGCTGCTTTTGGCTTTGCTGCTGGCTGCTTGCTTGCTTGCTTGCTTGCTTGCTCCTGCTTGCTAATTTAGCCGCTTTTGCTTTCTGCTGCTTGTTTTTGTGCTGTTTCTGTTTTTTTTTCCTTTTCTCCCTTTTCCCTCTCCCCGCCCCCCCCCCCCCCCGAAGATTTGGACCGGCTCCGGACCTGAGGACCTGACCTGAGGATCTTCAAGGATCTCCGAGCCTGCGGAAGAAGCTCTGTGCCCTCCCCCCACAGTAACTTGAGCCTTTTCCTTTTCTCTTGTGGGGGGAAGAGTTCATGTTAATAAATCGGTTTTTTCCACTTGTCTCCTCCAAAGAATTTCCTTCCCAAACCCAGGGCTGGGGGCGGGGAGGGGTGGTGGAGGTTTGTCTTAGGGGACTTCCTCTCGGAGGGTCTTCTAATTTGCCCAAACCAATACACCACCAGATGAAAGTTTGTCTGCCCTTGTAATGCCAATGGCCTCCTACACACTGACATCAGGATTCTGGAGAGGACGCTTTGGTTTCCCATGGAAAAGGGGCACCTTGGTGTTTAATGCTGTCTCCTTGCCACTGGGCTTATGACTACTGAAATTACATACAAATGAGGATATCTCCCTAAACAAAATTTCCCACCAGATGGAAGTTTGTCTGCCCTTTTAATGCCAAAGGCCTACTAAAAACTGACATCAGGAGCCTGGGTTGGAGACTTTGTTTTCCCATGGAAAAGGGCCACCGTTCCTCTCTAATGCTGTCTACCTGCCAATGGGCTTCTACCTGATGAAATTCCATAAAAATGAGGATATCTCAACGATGCAATCAACCACCAGACGGAAGTTTGTCTACCCTTGTAGTGACAATAGCCTCCTAGAAACGGACATCAGGAACGTGGGGTGGAGATTTTGGTTTTCCATCAAATGGGCCATTTTTCTTCTCTAATGCTGTCTGCCTGCCACTGGGTTTCTTCCTACTAAAATTCCACTAAATCTCCTTAAAAATGAGGATATCTCCCAGGTGCAATCTACAACCAGATGGAAGTTTCTCTGCCCTTATATTGGAAAACGTCTCCTACAAAGTGACATCAGCAACATGGGGTGGAGATTTTGGTTTCCCATGGAAAAGGGCCACTGTTCGTGTCTAATGCTGTCTGCCTGCCACTGGAGTAATGCCTACTTAAATTCCTCACAAATGAGGACATCTCCCAGATGGAATCTACCACCAGTGTGAAGTTTGTCTGCCCTCGTAGTGCCAAAGGCCTCCTACAAACTGACATCAGGAACGTGGGGTGGAGACTTTGCTTTCCCAAGGGAATGGGCCACCGTTTGTGTCTAATGCTGTCTGCTAGCCACTGGGCTTATGCCTGTTAAATTCCACTAAAATTCTATCCAAATGAGGATATCTCCCAGGTGTAATCTAAACTAGATGGATGTTTCTCTGCCCTTATAGTTCCAAAGACCTCCTACAAACTGCCATGAGGAACCTAGGGTGGAGACTTTGGTTTCCCATGGAAAAGGACCACCGTTCCAGTCTAATGCTGTCTGCCTGGCACTGTGGCTATGACTGCTGCAGTTCCATACAAATGCTGATAAGTCCCAGGTGCAATCTACCACCAGGTGGAAGTTTGTCTGCCCTTGAAGTGCCAAAGGCCTCCTAAAAATTGACATCAGGAACCTGCAGTGGAGACTTTGCTTTCCCATGGAAATGGGCCACCCTTTTTATCTAATGCTATGTGCCTGCCACTGGGCTTATGCCTAGTAAAATTCCATAAAAATGAGGATATCTCCCAGATGGAGTCTACCACCAGTTGAAAGTTTGTCTCCCCTTGTAATGCAACGGCCTCCTACAAACTGACATCAGGAATCTGGAGAGGACGCTTTGGTTTCCCATGGAAAAGGGCCACCCTTTGTGTTTAATGCTGTCTCCTTGCCACTGACTTATGACTACTGAAATTACATACAAATGAGGATATCTCCCAGACGCAATATGCCACCAGATGGAAATTTGTCTGCTCTTGCAGTGCCAAAGGCCTCCTTCAAACTGACATTCGGAACCTCACCTGGAGACTTTGGTTTCCTATAGAAAAGGCCCACCATTCATGTTTAATGCTGTCTGTCTGCCATTGGGCTTCTGAGTACTAAAATACCACTAAAATTCCATAAAAATGAGGATATCTCCCAGGTGCAATCTACCACCAGGTGGAAGTTTGTCAGCCCTTGCAGTGCCAAAAGCCTCCTAAAAACTGACATCAGGAACATAGGATGGATAATTTGTTTTTCCATGGAAAGGGGCCACTGTTCGTGTCTAATGCTGTCTGCCTGCCAGTGGGCAGAAGCCTACCAAAATTCCCTACAAATGAGGATATCTCCCAAATGCAATTTCCCACCAGATGGAAGTTTGTCTGCCCTTTTTATGCCAAAGGCCTCCTACAAACTGACATCAGGAGCCTGGGTTGGAGACTTTGTTTTCCCATGGAAAAGGGCCACCGTTCGTGTCTAATGCTATCTGCCTGCCACTGGGCTTTTACCTGCTGAAATTCCATACAAATGAGGATATCTCCCCGATGCAATCAACCACCAGACGGAAGTTTGTCTACCTTTGTAGTGTCAAAGGCCTTCTAGAAACGGACATCAGGAATGTGGGGTGGAGACTTTGGTTTCCCATAGAAATGGGCCATTGTTCGTGTCTAATGCTGTCTGCCTGCCACTGTGCTTCTTCCTACTAAAATTCCACTAAAACTCCATAGAAATGAGGATATCTCCCAGGTGCAATCTACAACCAGATGGAAGTTTCTCTGCCCTTATATTGGAAAACGCCTCCTACAAAGTGACAGAAGCAACGTGGGGTGGAGATTTTGGTTTCCCATGGAAAAGGGCCACTGTTCGTGTCTAATCCTCTCTGCCTGCCACTGGGGTTATGCCTGCTGAAATTCCTCACAAATGAGGATATCTCCCAGATGGAATCCAGCACCAGTTCGAAATTTGTTTACCCTTCTAGTGCCAAAGGTCTCCTAAAATCTGGCATCAGGAACCTGTTGTGGAGACTTTGGTTTCTCATGGAAATGGGCCACCGTTCATGTCTAATAATGTCTGTCGGCCATTGGGCTTCTACCTACGAAAATTCCACTGAAATTCCATACAAATGAAGATATCTCCCGGGTGCAGTCTATCGCCAGATATAAGTTTTTCTGCCCTTGTATTTCCAAAGGCCTTCTACAAACTGACATGAGGAGCCAGGAGTGGAGACTTTGGTTTCCCATGGATATGGGCCAGCGTTCGTGTGTAAAGCAGTCTGCCTGCCGCTGGATTTCTGCCTACTTTAATACCACTAAAATTCCATAAAAATGAGGATATCTCCCAGGTGCAATCTACCACGAGATGGAAGTTTTTCTGCCCTTGTACTTCCAAACGCCTCTTACAAACTAACATCAGGAACGTGGGGTAGAGACTTCGGTTTCCCATGGAAAAGGGTCACCGTTTGTGTCTAATGCAGTCTTCCTGCCACTGGGGTTATGCCTGCTGAAATTCCTCACAAATGAGGATATCTCCCACACGGAATCTACCACCAGTTGGAAGTTTGTCTGCCCTTGTAGTGCCAAAGGCCTCCTACAAACTGACATCAGGCACGTAAGATGGAGACTTTGGTTTCCCAAGGAAATGGACCACCGTTCGTGCCTAATGCTGTCTGCCAGACACTGGGCTTATGCCTACTAAAATTCCACTAAAATTCTATACAAATGACGACTCTCCATTTACAGTTGCAGAGGCAACTGTAAATCAGCTAGACAGTGATCCTGTTGTGGAAAAGGCAGGAAAGTGGCTGCAAAAGCGTTTTGGCTTGCTGGAAGCAACAGCAAGCACGCGGGCTTCTCTGCACGCTGCAAACACAAAACAGAAGCACCTACATGGCGAGAGGAGACTGCCTGACACCTGCTGCACTCAGTACAGCTCTGGGCTGCTGCCAGGAAAGGTATTTCAAGGAACTAGCCACGGGGACTCTGCACTGTGCTGGGAGAGTCCTCATTTGTATAGAATTTTAGTGGAATTTTAGTAGGCATAAGCCCAGTGTCTGGCAGACAGCATTAGGCACGAACGGTGGTCCATTTCCTTGAGAAACCAAAGTCTCCATCTTACGTGCCTGATGTCAGTTTGTAGGAGGCCTTTGGCACTACAAGGGCAGACAAACTTCCAACTGGTGGTAGATTCCGTGTGGGAGATATCCTCATTTGTGAGGAATTTCAGCAGGCATAACCCCAGTGGCAGGAAGACTGCATTAGACACAAACGGTGACCCTTTTCCATGGGAAACCGAAGTCTCTACCCCACGTTCCTGATGTTAGTTTGTAAGAGGCCTTTGGAAGTACAAGGGCAGAAAAACTTCCATCTGGTGGTAGATTGCACCTGGGAGATATCCTCATTTTTATGGAATTTCAGTGGTATTAAAGTAGGCAGAAATCCAGCGGCAGGCAGACTGCTTTACACACGAACGCTGGCCCATATCCATGGGAAACCAAAGTCTCCACTCCTGGCTCCTCATGTCACTTTGTAGAAGGCCTTTGGAAATACAAGGGCAGAAAAACTTATATCTGGCGATAGACTGCACCCGGGAGATATCTTCATTTGTATGGAATTTCAGTGGAATTTTCGTAGGTAGAAGCCCAATGGCCGACAGACATTATTAGACATGAACGGTGGCCCATTTCCATGAGAAACCAAAGTCTCCACAACAGGTTCCTGATGTCAGATTTTAGGAGACCTTTGGCACTAGAAGGGTAAACAAATTTCGAACTGGTGCTGGATTCCATCTGGGAGATATCCTCATTTGTGAGGAATTTCAGCAGGCATAACCCCAGTGGCAGGCAGAGAGGATTAGACACGAACAGTGGCCCTTTTCCATGGGAAACCAAAATCTCCACCCCATGTTGCTGATGTCACTTTGTAGGAGGCGTTTTCCAATATAAGGGCAGAGAAACTTCCATCTGGTTGTAGATTGCACCTGGGAGATATCCTCATTTCTATGGAGTTTTAGTGGAATTTTAGTAGGAAGAAGCACAGTGGCAGGCAGACAGCATTAGACACGAACAATGGCCCATTTCTATGGGAAACCAAAGTCTCCACCCCACATTCCTGATGTCCGTTTCTAGGAGGCCTTTGACACTACAAAGGTAGACAAACTTCCGTCTGGTGGTTGATTGCATCGGGGAGATATCCTCATTTGTATGGAATTTCAGCAGGTAAAAGCCCAGTGGCAGGCAGATAGCATTAGACACGAACGGTGGCCCTTTTCCATGGGAAAACAAAGTCTCCAACCCAGGCTCCTGATGTCAGTTTGTAGGAGACCTTTGGCATAAAAAGGGCAGACAAACTTCCATCTGGTGGGAAATTGCATTTGGGAGATATCCTCATTTGTAGGGAATTTTGGTAGGCTTCTGCCCACAGGCAGGCAGACAGCATTAGACACGAACAGTGGCCCCTTTCCATGGAAAAACAAATTATCCATCCTATGTTCCTGATGTCAGTTTTTAGGAGGCTTTTGGCACTGCAAGGGCTGACAAACTTCCACCTGGTGGTAGATTGCACCTGGGAGATATCCTCATTTTTATGGAATTTTAGTGGTATTTTAGTACTCAGAAGCCCAATGGCAGACAGACAGCATTAAACATGAATGGTGGGCCTTTTCTATAGGAAACCAAAGTCTCCAGGTGAGGTTCCGAATGTCAGTTTGAAGGAGGCCTTTGGCACTGCAAGAGCAGAAAAATTTCCATCTAGTGGCATATTGCGTCTGGGAGATATCCTCATTTGTATGTAATTTCAGTAGTCATAAGTCAGTGGCAAGGAGACAGCATTAAACACCAAGGGTGGCCCTTTTCCATGGGAAACCAAAGCGTCCTCTCCAGATTCCTGATATCAGTTTGTAGGAGGCCGTTGCATTACAAGGGCAGACAAACTTTCAACTGGTGGTAGACTCCATCTGGGAGATATCCTCATTTTTATGGAATTTTACTAGGCATAAGCCCAGTGGCAGGCACATAGCATTAGACAAAAAGGGTGGCCCATTTCCATGGGAAAACAAAGTCTCCACCGCACGTTCCTGATGTCAATTTTTAGGAGGCCTTTGGCACTTCAAGGGCAGACAAACTTCCACCTGGTGGTAGATTGCACCTGGGACTTATCAGCATTTGTATGGAACTGCAGCAGTCATAGCCACAGTGCCAGGCAGACAGCATTAGACAGGAACGGTGGTCCTTTTACATGGGAAACCAAAGTCTCCACCCTAGGTTCCTCATGGCAGTTTGTAGGAGGTCTTTGGCACTACAAGGGCAGAGAAACATCCATCTAGTTTAGATTACACCTGGGAGATATCCTCATTTGTATAGAATTTTAGTGGAATTTAACAGGCATAAGCCCAGTGGCTAGCAGACAGCATTAGACACAAACGGTGGCCCATTCCCTTGGGAAAGCAAAGTCTCCACCCCACGTTCCTGATGTCAGTTTGTAGGAGGCCTTTGGCACTACGAGGGCAGACAAACTTCCAACTGGTGGTAGATTCCATCTGGGAGATGTCCTCATTTGTGAGGAATTTAAGTAGGCATTACTCCAGTGGCAGGCAGACAGCATTAGACACGAACAGTGGCCCTTTTCCATGGGAAACGAAAATCTCCACCCCATGTTGCTGATGTCACTTTGTAGGAGACGTTTTCCAATATAAGGGCAGAGAAACTTCCATCTGGTTGTAGATTGCACCTGGGAGATATCCTCATTTTTAAGGAGATTTAGTGGAATTTTAGTAGGAAGAAACCCAGTGGCAGGCAGACAGCATTGGACACGAATAATGGCCCATTTGATGGGAAACCAAAATCTCTACCCCACGTTCCTGATGTCCGTTTCTAGGAGGCTATTGTCACTACAAGGGCAGACAAACTTCCGTCTGGTGGTTGATTGCATCGTTGAGATATCCTCATTTTTATGGAATTTCATCAGGTAGAAGCCTATTGGCAGGTAGACAGCATTAGAGAGGAACGGTGGCCCTTTTCCATGGGAAAACAAAGTCTCCAACCCAGGCTCCTGATGTCAGTTTTTAGTAGGCCTTTGGCATTAAAAGGGCAGACAAACTTCCGTCTGGTGGGAAATTTTGTTTAGGGAGATATCCTCATTTGTATGTAATTTCAGTAGTCATAAGCCCAGTGGCAAGGAGACAGCATTAAACACCAAGGTGCCCCTTTTCCATGGGAAACCAAAGCGTCCTCTCCAGAATCCTGATGTCAGTGTGTAGGAGGCCATTGGCATTACAAGGGCAGACAAATTTTCATCTGGTGGTAGACTCTATCTGGAAGATATCCTCATTTGTATGGGATTTTACAAGGCATAATCCCAGTGGCAGGCAGACACCATTAGACACGAAAGGTGGCCCATTTCCATGGGAAACCCAAATCTCCGCGCTCATTGCTGATGTCACTTTGTAGGAGGCCTTTTCCAACATAAAGGCAGAAAAACTTCCATCTGGTGGTAGATTGCACCTGGGAGTTATCCTCATTTCTATGGAATTTTATTGGAATTTTATTACGAAGATCCCCAGTGGCAGGCAGACAGCATTAGACACGAACGGTGGCCCTTTTCCATGGGAAAACAAAGTCTCCAACCCAGGCTCCTGATGTCAGTTTGTAGTACGCCTTTGGCACTACAAGGGCAGACAAACTTCCATCTAGTGGTGTATCGCACCTCGTAGATGTCCTTATTTGTATGGAATTTTAGTGGTATTTTAGTACTCAGAAGCCCAGTCGCAGACAGAGAGAATTAAACACGAACGGTGGGCCTTTTCCATAGGAAACCAAAGTCTCCAGGCCAGGTTCCGAATGTCAGTATAAAGGAGGCCTTTGGCACTGCAAGAGCAGACAAACTAACATCTGGTGGTAGATTGCACCTGGGAGATATCCTCATTTGTATAGAATTTTAGTGGAATTATAGTGCTCAGAATCCCAGTTGCAGACCGACCGCATTAAAAATGAACGGTGGACCTTTTCCGTAGGAAACCAATGTCTCCAGGCCAGGTTCCGAATGTCAGTTTGAAGGAGGCCTTTGGCACTGCTAGAGCAGACAAACTTCCATCTGGTGGCATATTGCATCTGGGAGATATCCTCATTTGTATGGAACTTCAGCAGTCATAACCACAGTGCCAGGCAGACAGCATTAGACAGGAACGGTGGTCCTTTTCCATGGAAAGACAAATTATCCATCCTATCTTCCTGATGTCAGTTTGAAGGAGGTCTTTGGCAATACAAGGGCAGAGAAACTTCCATCTGGTGTTTGATTGCACCCGGGAGATATTCGCATTTGCATGGAATTTTAGTGGAATTTTAGTAGGCAGAATCCCAGCGGCAGGCAGAAAAAATTAGACATGAATAGTGGCCCATTTCCATGGGAAACCAAAGTCTCCACCTCACGTTCCTGATGTCAGTTTGTAGGAGGCCTTTGGAACTACAAGGGCAGACAAACTTCCATCTGGTGGTAGATTGCACCTGGGAGATATCCTCATTTGTATAGAATTTTAGTGGTATTTTAGTAGGCAGAAGTCCAGCGGCAGGCAGACAGCATTACACACGAACGCTGGCCAATATCCATGGGAAACCAAAGTCTCCAACCCAGGCTCCTCATGTCAGTTTGTAGGAGGCCTTTGGCATTAAAAGGGCAGACAAACTTTCATCTGGTGGGAAATTGCATTTGGGAGATATCCTCGTATGTATGGAACTTTGGTAGGCATATGCCCACTGGCAGGCAGACAGCATTAGACACGAACGGTGGCCTCTTTCCATGGAAAAACAAAGTCTCCACCCCACGTTCCTGATGTCAGTTTTTAGGAGACCTCTGGCACTACAGGAGGAGACAAACTTCCAACTGCTGGCATATTGCATCTGGGAGATATCCTCATTTGTGAGGTATTTCAGCAGGCATAACACCAGTGACAGGCAGACAGCATTAGACACGAACGGTGCCCCTTTTCCATGGGAAACCAAAGTCTCCACCCCACGTTCCTGACGTCAGTTTTTAGGAGGCATTTGGCACTACAGAGGCAGACAAACTTCCATCTGGTGGTAGATTGCACCTGGGAGACATCCTCATTTGTATGGAATTTTAGTGGGATTTTAATAGGCAGAAGCCTAGTGGCAGACGCAAGTCGAACGCTGGCCCATTTGCATGGGAAACCAAAGTCTCCACTCCAGGTTCCTGATGTGAGTTTGTAGGAGGCCTTTGGCACTGCAAGAGCAGACAAACTTCCATCTGGTGGTTGATTGCATCGAGGAGATATCCTCATTTGTATGGAATTTCAGCAGGCAGAAGCCCAGTGGCAGGCAGACAGCATTAGACATGAACAATGGACCTTTTCCATGGGAAACCAAAGTCTGCACCCTAGGTTCCTGATGGCAGTTTGTAGGAGGCCTTTGGAAATACAAGGGCAGAGAAACTTCCATCTGGTGTTAGGTTGTAGCTGGGAGATATACTCATTTTTATGGAATTTTAGTGGAATTTTAGTAGGCAGAATCCCAGCAGCATGTAGACAGAATTAGACATGAATAGTGGCCCATTTCCATAGGAAACCAAAGTCTCCAACCCATGATCCTGATGTCATTTTCTAGGAGGCCTCTGGCACTACAAGAGGGGACAAACTTCCAATTGGTGGCATATTGCATCTGGGAGATATCCTCATTTGTATGTAATTTTAGTACCCATAAGCCCAGTGGCAGGCAGACAGCATTAGACACGAACGGTGGCCCTTTTCCATGGGAAACCAAAGTCTCCGCCCCAGGTTCCTGATGACAATTTGTAGGAGGCCTATGGAATTACAAGGTGTCTTGGTTTGGAAAGACAGGTATCTGCCAGGGAAACTGAGGTTCCCCTAGGATGGAGAATACCAACCCCTCGCACCCCGACGAATTATAATTTTGCAATCAAGGGCTCTCAGGCGAAGATGTTGGGAATAGGAATAACAGTTCTTTACTAGGAGGTTTAACAATACAAATATGATAGGAAACAAAACCACCCAACCAAACAAACAAATAAACAAATAAACAATAATTTTAGAAGAAAACCCTGACAAAGTCAGAGTTTCAATCTGACCCTGTGATTCAGGATGTTGATAACAGTCCAAACGTAAACAGTCCAAACACTTCTGGAGTGGCAGACGTGATCCTGTTGGAGCGGAGATGATTCTGCGAAGAAACCGGTTCAGGGACGGCCAGGAGGGAGACAGGATGACGAGCACAGGAGACGAAGAAGCTCTTCCCACACCGCCGCGAAGGAAGCGCCGCGCACCCCGCTCCTGCAACAGAGCAGCACCGACCCCACCCGGCCATCTCCCCTCCCCCCCACCCCCCACCGCCAGGGCATGAGATGTATAGAAATGCAAATGCACCGCACAGGCTGGGGAAGGTAACAATGGCCTATCAAGGTGGGTCATCAGGCCCCAAAACAGATGTAAATAGAATACACAAAACCCAGCTCCACAACCCAAGACACAAGGGCAGACAAACTTCTATCTGGTGGTAGATTGCACCGGGGAGATATCCTCATTTGTATAGAATTTTAGTGGAATTTTAGTAGGCATAAGCCCAGTGGCAGGCAGACAGCATTAGACACGAACAATGGACCTTTTCCATGGGAAACCTAAGTCTCCACCTCACGTTCCTGATGTCAGTTTGTAGGAGGGCTTTGGAATTATAAGGGCAGACAAACTTCCATCTGGTGGTAGATTGCACCTGGGAGATATCCTCATTTGTGAGGAATTTCAGAAGGCATAACCCCAGTGGCAGGCAGATAGCATTAGACACGAACGGTGCCCTTTTCCATGGGAAACCAAAGTCTCCATCCCACGTTCCTGATGTCAGTCATTAAGAGGCGAATGGAACTACAAGGGCAGAAAAATTTCCATCTGGTGGTAGATTGGACCTGGGAGATATCGCCATTTGTATGGAATTTTAGTGGTATTTTAGTAGGCAGAAGTCCAGCGGCAGGCAGACAGCATTACACACGAACGCTGCCCAATATCCATGGGAAACCAAAGTCTCCAACCCAGGCTACTCATGTCAGTTTGTAGGAGGCCTTTGGCATTAAAAGGGCAGACAAACTTCCATCTGGTGGTTGATTGCATCGGCGAGATATGCTCATTTGTATGGGATTTCAGAAGGCAGAAGCCACGTGGCACGCAGACAGCATTGGACACGAACAGTGGCCCATTTCCATGGGAAAGCAAAATCTCCACCCCACGTTGCTGATGTCTCATTGTAGGAGGCGTTTTCCAATATAAGGGCAGAGAAACTTCCATCTGGTTGTAGATTGCACCTGGGAGATATCCTCATTTCTATGGAATTTTAGTGGAATTTTAGTAGGAAGAAACCCAGTGGCAGGCAGACAGCATTAGACACGAACAATGGCCCATTTCTATGGGAAACCAAAGCCTCCACTCCGGGTTCCGGGTGTCATTTTGTAGGAGGCCTTTGGCACTACAAGGGCAGACAAAGTTCCGTCTTGTGTTTGATTGAATCGAGGAGATACCCTCATTTGTATGGAATTTCAGCAGGCAGAAGCCCAGTGGCAGGCAGACAGCATTAGACACGAACAATGGACCTTTTCCATGGGAAACCAAAGTCTCCACCTCACGTTCCTGATGTCAGTTTGTAGGAGGCCTTTGGAAATACAAGGGCAGGCAAACTTCCATCTGGTGGTAGATTGCACCTGGGAGATAACCTCATTTCTATAGAATTTTAGTGGAATTTTAGTAGGCATAAGGCCAGTGGCTGCCAGACAGCATTAGACACGAACGGTGGGCATTTCTTTGGGAAACAAAAGTCTCCACCCCCCGTTCGGGATGTCAGTTTTTAGGTGGCCTTTGGCACTACGGGGGCAGAAAAACTTCCACCCAGTGGTAGATTACACCTGGGAGATATCCTCATTTGTATGGAACTTCAGCAGTCATCACCACAGTGCCAGGCAGACAGCATTAGACAGGAACGGTGGTCCTTTTCCATGGGAAAGCAAAGTCTCAACCCCAGGTTCCTGATGGCAGTTTGTAGGAGGCCTTTGGAAACACAAGGGCAGAGAATCTTCCATCTGGTGTTAGATTGCACCTGGGAGATATACTCATTTGTATGGAATTTTAGTGGAATATTAGTAGACAGAATCCCAGCTGCAGGTAGACAGAATTAGACATGAATAGTGGCTCATTTCCATGGGAAACCAAATTCTCCACCCCAGGGTCCTCATGTCATTTTCTAGGAGGCCTCTGGCACTACAGGAGGAGACAAAGTTCCAATTGGTGGCATATTGCATCTAGGAGATATCCTCATTTGTATGTAATTTTAATAGCCATAAGCCCAGTGGCAGGCAGACAGTATTAGACGCGAACAGTGGCCCTTTTCAATGGGAAACCAAAGTCTCCGCCTCAGGTTCTTGATGTCAATTTGTAGGAAGCCTTTGGCTCTACAGGGGCAGACGAACTTCCATCTGGTGGTAGATTGCACCTGGGAGACATCCTCATTTGTATAGAATTTTAGTGGAATTTTAGTCGGCATAAGCCCAGTGTCTCACAGACAGCATTAGACACGAACTGTGGTCCATTTCCTTGGGAAACCAAAGTCTCCATCTCACGTGCCTGATGTCAGTTTGTAGGAGGCCTTTGGCACTACAAGGGCAGATAAACTTCCAACTGGTGGTAGATTCCGTGCGGGAGATATCCTCATTTGTGAGGAATTTCAGCAGGCATAACCCCAGTGGCAGGCAGACAGCATTAGACACGAACTGTGGTCCTTTTCCATGGGAAACCGAAGTCTCTACCCCACGTTCCTGATATTAGTTTGCAAGAGGCCTTTGGAAGTACAAGGGCAGAAAAACTTCCATCTTGTGGTAGATTGCACCTGGGAGATATCCTCATTTTTATGGAATTTCAGTGGTATTAAAGTAGGCAGAAATCCAGCGGCAGGCAGACTGCTTTACACACGAACGCTGGCCCATATCCATGGGAAACCAAAGTGTCCACTCCAGGCTCCTCATGTCAGTTTATAGAAGGCCTTTGGAAATACAAGGGCAGAAAAACTTATATCTGGCGGTAGACTGCACCCGGGAGATGTCTTCATTTGTATGGAATTTCAGTGGAATTTTCGTAGGTAGAAGCCCAATGGCCGACAGACATTATTAGACACGAACGGTGGCCCATTTCCATGAGAAACCAAAGTCTCCACCCACGTTCCTGATGTCAGTTTTTAGGAGGCCTTTGGCACTACAAGGGCAAACAAACTTCCAACTGGTGGGAGATTCCATCTGGGAAATATCCTCATTTGTGAGGAATTTCAGTAGGCATAACTCCAGTGGCAGGCAGACAGCATTAGACACGAACAGTGGCCCTTTTCCATGGGAAACCAAAATCTCCACCCCATGTTGCTGATGTCACTTTGTAGGAGGCGTTTTCCAATATAAGGGCAGAGAAACTTCCATCTGGTTGTAGATTGCACCTGGGAGATATCCTCATTTCTATGGAGTTTTAGTGGAATTTTAGTAGGAAGAAGCACAGTGGCAGGCAGACAGCATTAGACACGAACAATGGCCCATTTCCATGGGAAACCAAAGTCTCCACCCCACGTTCCTGATGGCCGTTTCTAGGAAGCCTTTGACACTACAAAGGTAGACAAACTTCCGTCTGGTGGTTGATTGCATCGGGGAGATATCCTCATTTGTATGGAACTTCAGCAGGTAGAAGCCCAGTGGCAGGCAGACAGCATTAGACATGAACGGTGGCCCTTTTCCCATGGGCAGCCAAAGTCTCCAAGCCACGTTCCTGATGTCAGGTTTTAGGAGGCCTTTGGCAGTACAAGGGCAAACAAACTTCCGTCTGGTGGCTGATTGCATCGGGGAGATATCCTCATTTGTATGGAATTTCAGCAGGTAAAAGCCCAGTGGCAGGCAGACAGCATTAGACACGAACGGTGGCCCTTTTCCATGGGAAAACAAAGTCTCCAACCCAGGCTCCTGATGTCAGTTTGTAGGAGGCCTTTGGCATAAAAAGGGCAGACAAACTTCCATCTGGTGGGAAATTGCATTTGGGAGATATCCTCATTTGTAGGGAATTTTGGTAGGCTTCTGCCCACTGGCAGGCAGACAGCATTAGACACGAACAGTGGCCCCTTTCCATGGAAAAACAAATTATCCATCCTATGTTCCTGATGTCAGTTTTTAGGAGGCTTTTGGCACTGCAAGGGCTGACAAACTTCCACCTGGTGGTAGATTGCACCTGGGAGATATCCTCATTTTTATGGAATTTTAGTGGTATTTTAGTACTCAGAAGCCCAATGGCAGACAGACAGCATTAAACATGAATGGTGGGCCTTTTCTATAGGAAACCAAAGTCTCCAGGTGAGGTTCCGAATGTCAGTTTGAAGGAGGCCTTTGGCACTGCAAGAGCAGACAAATTTCCATCTGGTGGCATATTGCGTCTGGGAGATATCCTCATTTGTATGTAATTTCAGTAGTCATAAGTCAGTGGCAAGGAGACAGCATTAAACACCAAGGGTGGCCCTTTTCCATGGGAAACCAAAGCGTCCTCTCCAGGTTCCTGATGTCAGTTTGTAGGAGGCCGTTGCATTACAAGGGCAGACAAACTTTCAACTGGTGGTAGACTCCATCTGGGAGATATCCTCATTTTTATGGAATTTTACTAGGCATACGCCCAGTGGCAGGCACATAGCATTAGACAAAAAGGGTGGCCCATTTCCATGGGAAAACAAAGTCTCCACCGCACGTTCCTGATGTCAATTTTTAGGAGGCCTTTGGCACTTCAAGGGCAGACAAACTTCCACCTGGTGGTAGATTGCACCTGGGACTTATCAGCATTTGTATGGAACTGCAGCAGTCATAACCACAGTGCCAGGCAGACAGCATTAGACACGAACGGTGGCCCTTTTCCATGGGAAACCAAAGTCTACGCCCCAGGTTCCTGATGTTAATTTGTAGGAAGCCTTTAACACTACAAGGGCAGACAAACTTCCATCTGGTGGTAGATTGCACCTGGGAGGTATCCTCATTTGTATGGAATTTTAGTGGAATTTTAGTAGGCATAAGCCCAGTATCTGGCAGACAGCATTACACACGAACAGTGGCCCTTTTCCATGGGAAACCAAAATCTCCACCCCATGTTGCTGATGTCACTTTGTAGGAGACGTTTTCCAATATAAGGGCAGAGAAACTTCCATCTGGTTGTAGATTGCACCTGGGAGATATCCTCATTTCTATGGAATTTTAGTGGAATTTTAGTAGGAAGAAACCCAGTGGCAGGCAGACAGCATTAGACAAGAAAAATGGCCCATTTGATGGAAAACCAAAGTCTCCACCCCTCGTTCCTGATGTCCGTTTCTAGGAGGCCTTTGGCACTACAAGGGCAGACAAACTTCCGTCTGGTGGTTGATTGCATCGTTGAGATATCCTCATTTTTATGGAATTTCATCAGGTAGAAGCCCAGTGGCAGGCAGACAGCATTAGAGAGGAACGGTGGCCCTTTTCCATGGGAAAACAAAGTCTCCAACCAGGCTCCTGATGTCAGTTTTTAGTAGGCCTTTGGCATTAAAAGGGCAGACAAACTTCCATCTGGTGGGAAATTTTATTAGGGAGATATCCTCATTTGTATGTAATTTCAGTAGTCATAAGCCCAGTGGCAAGGAGACAGCATTAAACAACAAGGGTGCCCCTTTTCCATGGGAAACCAAAGCCTCCTTTCCAGAATCCTGATGTCAGTTTGTAGGAGGCCTTTGGCATTACAAGGGCAGACAAACTTTCATCTGGTGGTAGACTCTATCTGGGAGATATCCTCATTTGTACGGGATTTTACTAGGCATAATCCCAGTGGCAGTCACATAGCATTAGACACAAACGGTGGCCCATTTCCATGGGAAAACAAAGTCTCCACCCCACGTTCCTGATGTCAATTTGTAGAAGGCGTTTGGAACTACAAGGGCAGAAAATCTTCCATCTGGTGGTAGATTGCACCTGGGAGATATCCTCATTTCTCTGGAATTTTATTGGAATTTTATTACGAAGATCCCCAGTGGCAGGCAGACAGCTTTAGACACGAACGGTGGCCCATTTTTATGGGAAACCAAAGTCTCCACCCCACGTTCCTGATGTCCGTTACTAGGAGGCCTTCGGCAGTACAAGGGTAGACAAACTTCAACCTGGTGGTAGATTGCTCCTGGGAGATATCCTCATTTGTATGGACCTTCAGCAGTCATAACCACAGTGCCAGGCAGACAGCATTAGACAGGAACGGTGGGCATTTCTTTGGGAAACAAAAGTCTCCACCCCCCGTTCGGGATGTCAGTTTTTAGGTGGCCTTTGGCACTACGGGGGCAGAAAAACTTCCACCCAGTGGTAGATTACACCTGGGAGATATCCTCATTTGTATGGAACTTCAGCAGTCATCACCACAGTGCCAGGCAGACAGCATTAGACAGGAACGGTGGTCCTTTTCCATGGGAAAGCAAAGTCTCAACCCCAGGTTCCTGATGGCAGTTTGTAGGAGGCCTTTGGAAACACAAGGGCAGAGAATCTTCCATCTGGTGTTAGATTGCACCTGGGAGATATACTCATTTGTATGGAATTTTAGTGGAATATTAGTAGACAGAATCCCAGCTGCAGGTAGACAGAATTAGACATGAATAGTGGCTCATTTCCATGGGAAACCAAATTCTCCACCCCAGGGTCCTCATGTCATTTTCTAGGAGGCCTCTGGCACTACAGGAGGAGACAAAGTTCCAATTGGTGGCATATTGCATCTAGGAGATATCCTCATTTGTATGTAATTTTAATAGCCATAAGCCCAGTGGCAGGCAGACAGTATTAGACGCGAACAGTGGCCCTTTTCAATGGGAAACCAAAGTCTCCGCCTCAGGTTCTTGATGTCAATTTGTAGGAAGCCTTTGGCTCTACAGGGGCAGACGAACTTCCATCTGGTGGTAGATTGCACCTGGGAGACATCCTCATTTGTATAGAATTTTAGTGGAATTTTAGTCGGCATAAGCCCAGTGTCTCACAGACAGCATTAGACACGAACTGTGGTCCATTTCCTTGGGGAAACCAAAGTCTCCATCTCACGTGCCTGATGTCAGTTTGTAGGAGGCCTTTGGCACTACAAGGGCAGATAAACTTCCAACTGGTGGTAGATTCCGTGCGGGAGATATCCTCATTTGTGAGGAATTTCAGCAGGCATAACCCCAGTGGCAGGCAGACAGCATTAGACACGAACTGTGGTCCTTTTCCATGGGAAACCGAAGTCTCTACCCCACGTTCCTGATATTAGTTTGCAAGAGGCCTTTGGAAGTACAAGGGCAGAAAAACTTCCATCTTGTGGTAGATTGCACCTGGGAGATATCCTCATTTTTATGGAATTTCAGTGGTATTAAAGTAGGCAGAAATCCAGCGGCAGGCAGACTGCTTTACACACGAACGCTGGCCCATATCCATGGGAAACCAAAGTGTCCACTCCAGGCTCCTCATGTCAGTTTATAGAAGGCCTTTGGAAATACAAGGGCAGAAAAACTTATATCTGGCGGTAGACTGCACCCGGGAGATGTCTTCATTTGTATGGAATTTCAGTGGAATTTTCGTAGGTAGAAGCCCAATGGCCGACAGACATTATTAGACACGAACGGTGGCCCATTTCCATGAGAAACCAAAGTCTCCACCCACGTTCCTGATGTCAGTTTTTAGGAGGCCTTTGGCACTACAAGGGCAAACAAACTTCCAACTGGTGGGAGATTCCATCTGGGAAATATCCTCATTTGTGAGGAATTTCAGTAGGCATAACTCCAGTGGCAGGCAGACAGCATTAGACACGAACAGTGGCCCTTTTCCATGGGAAACCAAAATCTCCACCCCATGTTGCTGATGTCACTTTGTAGGAGGCGTTTTCCAATATAAGGGCAGAGAAACTTCCATCTGGTTGTAGATTGCACCTGGGAGATATCCTCATTTCTATGGAGTTTTAGTGGAATTTTAGTAGGAAGAAGCACAGTGGCAGGCAGACAGCATTAGACACGAACAATGGCCCATTTCCATGGAAACCAAAGTCTCCACCCCACGTTCCTGATGGCCGTTTCTAGGAAGCCTTTGACACTACAAAGGTAGACAAACTTCCGTCTGGTGGTTGATTGCATCGGGGAGATATCCTCATTTGTATGGAACTTCAGCAGGTAGAAGCCCAGTGGCAGGCAGACAGCATTAGACATGAACGGTGGCCCTTTTCCCATGGGCAGCCAAAGTCTCCAAGCCACGTTCCTGATGTCAGGTTTTAGGAGGCCTTTGGCAGTACAAGGGCAAACAAACTTCCGTCTGGTGGCTGATTGCATCGGGGAGATATCCTCATTTGTATGGAATTTCAGCAGGTAAAAGCCCAGTGGCAGGCAGACAGCATTAGACACGAACGGTGGCCCTTTTCCATGGGAAAACAAAGTCTCCAACCCAGGCTCCTGATGTCAGTTTGTAGGAGGCCTTTGGCATAAAAAGGGCAGACAAACTTCCATCTGGTGGGAAATTGCATTTGGGAGATATCCTCATTTGTAGGGAATTTTGGTAGGCTTCTGCCCACTGGCAGGCAGACAGCATTAGACACGAACAGTGGCCCCTTTCCATGGAAAAACAAATTATCCATCCTATGTTCCTGATGTCAGTTTTTAGGAGGCTTTTGGCACTGCAAGGGCTGACAAACTTCCACCTGGTGGTAGATTGCACCTGGGAGATATCCTCATTTTTATGGAATTTTAGTGGTATTTTAGTACTCAGAAGCCCAATGGCAGACAGACAGCATTAAACATGAATGGTGGGCCTTTTCTATAGGAAACCAAAGTCTCCAGGTGAGGTTCCGAATGTCAGTTTGAAGGAGGCCTTTGGCACTGCAAGAGCAGACAAATTTCCATCTGGTGGCATATTGCGTCTGGGAGATATCCTCATTTGTATGTAATTTCAGTAGTCATAAGTCAGTGGCAAGGAGACAGCATTAAACACCAAGGGTGGCCCTTTTCCATGGGAAACCAAAGCGTCCTCTCCAGGTTCCTGATGTCAGTTTGTAGGAGGCCGTTGCATTACAAGGGCAGACAAACTTTCAACTGGTGGTAGACTCCATCTGGGAGATATCCTCATTTTTATGGAATTTTACTAGGCATACGCCCAGTGGCAGGCACATAGCATTAGACAAAAAGGGTGGCCCATTTCCATGGGAAAACAAAGTCTCCACCGCACGTTCCTGATGTCAATTTTTAGGAGGCCTTTGGCACTTCAAGGGCAGACAAACTTCCACCTGGTGGTAGATTGCACCTGGGACTTATCAGCATTTGTATGGAACTGCAGCAGTCATAACCACAGTGCCAGGCAGACAGCATTAGACACGAACGGTGGCCCTTTTCCATGGGAAACCAAAGTCTACGCCCCAGGTTCCTGATGTTAATTTGTAGGAAGCCTTTAACACTACAAGGGCAGACAAACTTCCATCTGGTGGTAGATTGCACCTGGGAGGTATCCTCATTTGTATGGAATTTTAGTGGAATTTTAGTAGGCATAAGCCCAGTATCTGGCAGACAGCATTACACACGAACAGTGGCCCTTTTCCATGGGAAACCAAAATCTCCACCCCATGTTGCTGATGTCACTTTGTAGGAGACGTTTTCCAATATAAGGGCAGAGAAACTTCCATCTGGTTGTAGATTGCACCTGGGAGATATCCTCATTTCTATGGAATTTTAGTGGAATTTTAGTAGGAAGAAACCCAGTGGCAGGCAGACAGCATTAGACAAGAAAAAATGGCCCATTTGATGGAAAACCAAAGTCTCCACCCCTCGTTCCTGATGTCCGTTTCTAGGAGGCCTTTGGCACTACAAGGGCAGACAAACTTCCGTCTGGTGGTTGATTGCATCGTTGAGATATCCTCATTTTTATGGAATTTCATCAGGTAGAAGCCCAGTGGCAGGCAGACAGCATTAGAGAGGAACGGTGGCCCTTTTCCATGGGAAAACAAAGTCTCCAACCAGGCTCCTGATGTCAGTTTTTAGTAGGCCTTTGGCATTAAAAGGGCAGACAAACTTCCATCTGGTGGGAAATTTTATTAGGGAGATATCCTCATTTGTATGTAATTTCAGTAGTCATAAGCCCAGTGGCAAGGAGACAGCATTAAACAACAAGGGTGCCCCTTTTCCATGGGAAACCAAAGCCTCCTTTCCAGAATCCTGATGTCAGTTTGTAGGAGGCCTTTGGCATTACAAGGGCAGACAAACTTTCATCTGGTGGTAGACTCTATCTGGGAGATATCCTCATTTGTACGGGATTTTACTAGGCATAATCCCAGTGGCAGTCACATAGCATTAGACACAAACGGTGGCCCATTTCCATGGGAAAACAAAGTCTCCACCCCACGTTCCTGATGTCAATTTGTAGAAGGCGTTTGGAACTACAAGGGCAGAAAATCTTCCATCTGGTGGTAGATTGCACCTGGGAGATATCCTCATTTCTCTGGAATTTTATTGGAATTTTATTACGAAGATCCCCAGTGGCAGGCAGACAGCTTTAGACACGAACGGTGGCCCATTTTTATGGGAAACCAAAGTCTCCACCCCACGTTCCTGATGTCCGTTACTAGGAGGCCTTCGGCAGTACAAGGGTAGACAAACTTCAACCTGGTGGTAGATTGCTCCTGGGAGATATCCTCATTTGTATGGACCTTCAGCAGTCATAACCACAGTGCCAGGCAGACAGCATTAGACAGGAACGGTGGGCATTTCTTTGGGAAACAAAAGTCTCCACCCCCCGTTCGGGATGTCAGTTTTTAGGTGGCCTTTGGCACTACGGGGGCAGAAAAACTTCCACCCAGTGGTAGATTACACCTGGGAGATATCCTCATTTGTATGGAACTTCAGCAGTCATCACCACAGTGCCAGGCAGACAGCATTAGACAGGAACGGTGGTCCTTTTCCATGGGAAAGCAAAGTCTCAACCCCAGGTTCCTGATGGCAGTTTGTAGGAGGCCTTTGGAAACACAAGGGCAGAGAATCTTCCATCTGGTGTTAGATTGCACCTGGGAGATATACTCATTTGTATGGAATTTTAGTGGAATATTAGTAGACAGAATCCCAGCTGCAGGTAGACAGAATTAGACATGAATAGTGGCTCATTTCCATGGGAAACCAAATTCTCCACCCCAGGGTCCTCATGTCATTTTCTAGGAGGCCTCTGGCACTACAGGAGGAGACAAAGTTCCAATTGGTGGCATATTGCATCTAGGAGATATCCTCATTTGTATGTAATTTTAATAGCCATAAGCCCAGTGGCAGGCAGACAGTATTAGACGCGAACGGTGGCCCTTTTCAATGG
Organism: Phylloscopus collybita; assembly: GCA_027886175.1. Lineage (NCBI taxonomy): Eukaryota > Metazoa > Chordata > Aves > Passeriformes > Phylloscopidae > Phylloscopus > Phylloscopus collybita. Next base: position 7,508 of record JAJNNQ010000167.1, on the reverse strand, counting down.
GAAACCAAAGTCTCCGCCTCAGGTTCTTGATGTCAATTTGTAGGAAGCCTTTGGCTCTACAGGGGCAGACAAACTTCCATCTGGTGGTAGATTGCACCTGGGAGACATCCTCATTTGTATAGAATTTTAGTGGAATTTTAGTCGGCATAAGCCCAGTGTCTCACAGACAGCATTAGACACGAACTGTGGTCCATTTCCTTGGGAAACCAAAGTCTCCATCTCACGTGCCTGATGTCAGTTTGTAGGAGGCCTTTGGCACTACAAGGGCAGATAAACTTCCAACTGGTGGTAGATTCCGTGCGGGAGATATCCTCATTTGTGAGGAATTTCAGCAGGCATAACCCCAGTGGCAGGCAGACAGCATTAGACACAAACGGTGGTCCTTTTCCATGGGAAACCGAAGTCTCTACCCCACGTTCCTGATATTAGTTTGCAAGAGGCCTTTGGAAGTACAAGGGCAGAAAAACTTCCATCTTGTGGTAGATTGCACCTGGGAGATATCCTCATTTTTATGGAATTTCAGTGGTATTAAAGTAGGCAGAAATCCAGCGGCAGGCAGACTGCTTTACACACGAACGCTGGCCCATATCCATGGGAAACCAAAGTGTCCACTCCAGGCTCCTCATGTCAGTTTATAGAAGGCCTTTGGAAATACAAGGGCAGAAAAACTTATATCTGGCGGTAGACTGCACCCGGGAGATGTCTTCATTTGTATGGAATTTCAGTGGAATTTTCGTAGGTAGAAGCCCAATGGCCGACAGACATTATTAGACACGAACGGTGGCCCATTTCCATGAGAAACCAAAGTCTCCACCCACGTTCCTGATGTCAGTTTTTAGGAGGCCTTTGGCACTACAAGGGCAAACAAACTTCCAACTGGTGGGAGATTCCATCTGGGAAATATCCTCATTTGTGAGGAATTTCAGTAGGCATAACTCCAGTGGCAGGCAGACAGCATTAGACACGAACAGTGGCCCTTTTCCATGGGAAACCAAAATCTCCACCCCATGTTGCTGATGTCACTTTGTAGGAGGCGTTTTCCAATATAAGGGCAGAGAAACTTCCATCTGGTTGTAGATTGCACCTGGGAGATATCCTCATTTCTATGGAGTTTTAGTGGAATTTTAGTAGGAAGAAGCACAGTGGCAGGCAGACAGCATTAGACACGAACAATGGCCCATTTCCATGGGAAACCAAAGTCTCCACCCCACGTTCCTGATGGCCGTTTCTAGGAAGCCTTTGACACTACAAAGGTAGACAAACTTCCGTCTGGTGGTTGATTGCATCGGGGAGATATCCTCATTTGTATGGAACTTCAGCAGGTAGAAGCCCAGTGGCAGGCAGACAGCATTAGACATGAACGGTGGCCCTTTTCCCATGGGCAGCCAAAGTCTCCAAGCCACGTTCCTGATGTCAGGTTTTAGGAGGCCTTTGGCAGTACAAGGGCAAACAAACTTCCGTCTGGTGGCTGATTGCATCGGGGAGATATCCTCATTTGTATGGAATTTCAGCAGATAGAAGCCCAGTGGCAGGCAGACAGCATTAGACACGAACGGTGGCCCTTTTCCATGGGAAAACAAAGTCTCCAACCCAGGCTCCTGATGTCAGTTTGTAGGAGGCCTTTGGCATAAAAAGGGCAGACAAACTTCCATCTGGTGGGAAATTGCATTTGGGAGATATCCTCATTTGTAGGGAATTTTGGTAGGCTTCTGCCCACTGGCAGGCAGACAGCATTAGACACGAACAGTGGCCCCTTTCCATGGAAAAACAAATTATCCATCCTATGTTCCTGATGTCAGTTTTTAGGAGGCTTTTGGCACTGCAAGGGCTGACAAACTTCCACCTGGTGGTAGATTGCACCTGGGAGATATCCTCATTTTTATGGAATTTTAGTGGTATTTTAGTACTCAGAAGCCCAATGGCAGACAGACAGCATTAAACATGAATGGTGGGCCTTTTCTATAGGAAACCAAAGTCTCCAGGTGAGGTTCCGAATGTCAGTTTGAAGGAGGCCTTTGGCACTGCAAGAGCAGACAAATTTCCATCTGGTGGCATATTGCGTCTGGGAGATATCCTCATTTGTATGTAATTTCAGTAGTCATAAGTCAGTGGCAAGGAGACAGCATTAAACACCAAGGGTGGCCCTTTTCCATGGGAAACCAAAGCGTCCTCTCCAGGTTCCTGATGTCAGTTTGTAGGAGGCCGTTGCATTACAAGGGCAGACAAACTTTCAACTGGTGGTAGACTCCATCTGGGAGATATCCTCATTTTTATGGAATTTTACTAGGCATACGCCCAGTGGCAGGCACATAGCATTAGACAAAAAGGGTGGCCCATTTCCATGGGAAAACAAAGTCTCCACCGCACGTTCCTGATGTCAATTTTTAGGAGGCCTTTGGCACTTCAAGGGCAGACAAACTTCCACCTGGTGGTAGATTGCACCTGGGACTTATCAGCATTTGTATGGAACTGCAGCAGTCATAACCACAGTGCCAGGCAGACAGCATTAGACACGAACGGTGGCCCTTTTCCATGGGAAACCAAAGTCTACGCCCCAGGTTCCTGATGTTAATTTGTAGGAAGCCTTTAACACTACAAGGGCAGACAAACTTCCATCTGGTGGTAGATTGCACCTGGGAGGTATCCTCATTTGTATGGAATTTTAGTGGAATTTTAGTAGGCATAAGCCCAGTATCTGGCAGACAGCATTACACACGAACAGTGGCCCTTTTCCATGGGAAACCAAAATCTCCACCCCATGTTGCTGATGTCACTTTGTAGGAGACGTTTTCCAATATAAGGGCAGAGAAACTTCCATCTGGTTGTAGATTGCACCTGGGAGATATCCTCATTTCTATGGAATTTTAGTGGAATTTTAGTAGGAAGAAACCCAGTGGCAGGCAGACAGCATTAGACAAGAAAAATGGCCCATTTGATGGAAAACCAAAGTCTCCACCCCTCGTTCCTGATGTCCGTTTCTAGGAGGCCTTTGGCACTACAAGGGCAGACAAACTTCCGTCTGGTGGTTGATTGCATCGTTGAGATATCCTCATTTTTATGGAATTTCATCAGGTAGAAGCCCAGTGGCAGGCAGACAGCATTAGAGAGGAACGGTGGCCCTTTTCCATGGAAAACAAAGTCTCCAACCAGGCTCCTGATGTCAGTTTTTAGTAGGCCTTTGGCATTAAAAGGGCAGACAAACTTCCATCTGGTGGGAAATTTTGTTAGGGAGATATCCTCATTTGTATGTAATTTCAGTAGTCATAAGCCCAGTGGCAAGGAGACAGCATTAAACAACAAGGGTGCCCCTTTTCCATGGGAAACCAAAGCCTCCTTTCCAGAATCCTGATGTCAGTTTGTAGGAGGCCTTTGGCATTACAAGGGCAGACAAACTTTCATCTGGTGGTAGACTCTATCTGGGAGATATCCTCATTTGTACGGGATTTTACTAGGCATAATCCCAGTGGCAGTCACATAGCATTAGACACAAACGGTGGCCCATTTCCATGGGAAAACAAAGTCTCCACCCCACGTTCCTGATGTCAATTTGTAGAAGGCGTTTGGAACTACAAGGGCAGAAAATCTTCCATCTGGTGGTAGATTGCACCTGGGAGATATCCTCATTTCTCTGGAATTTTATTGGAATTTTATTACGAAGATCCCCAGTGGCAGGCAGACAGCTTTAGACACGAACGGTGGCCCATTTTTATGGGAAACCAAAGTCTCCACCCCACGTTCCTGATGTCCGTTACTAGGAGGCCTTCGGCAGTACAAGGGTAGACAAACTTCCACCTGGTGGTAGATTGCTCCTGGGAGATATCCTCATTTGTATGGACCTTCAGCAGTCATAACCACAGTGCCAGGCAGACAGCATTAGACAGGAACGGTGGTCCTTTTCCTAGGGAAACCAAAGTCTCCACACCACGTTCCCGATGTCAGGTTTTAGTAGGCCATTGACAGTACAAGGGCAGAAAAACTTCCGTCTGGTGGTTGATTGCATCGGGAAGATATCCACATTTGTATGGAATTTCAGCAGATAGAAGCCCAGTGGCAGGCAGACAGCATTAGACACGAACGGTGGCCCTTTTCCATGGGAAAACAAAGTCTCCAACCCAGGCTCCTGATGTCAGTTTGTAGGAGGCCTTTGGCATAAAAAGGGCAGACAAACTTCCATCTGGTGGGAAATTGCATTTGGGAGATATCCTCATTTGTAGGGAATTTTGGTAGGCTTCTGCCCACTGGCAGGCAGACAGCATTAGACACGAACAGTGGCCCCTTTCCATGGAAAAACAAATTATCCATCCTATGTTCCTGATGTCAGTTTTTAGGAGGCTTTTGGCACTGCAAGGGCTGACAAACTTCCACCTGGTGGTAGATTGCACCTGGGAGATATCCTCATTTTTATGGAATTTTAGTGGTATTTTAGTACTCAGAAGCCCAATGGCAGACAGACAGCATTAAACATGAATGGTGGGCCTTTTCTATAGGAAACCAAAGTCTCCAGGTGAGGTTCCGAATGTCAGTTTGAAGGAGGCCTTTGGCACTGCAAGAGCAGACAAATTTCCATCTGGTGGCATATGGCGTCTGGGAGATATCCTCATTTGTATGTAATTTCAGTAGTCATAAGTCAGTGGCAAGGAGACAGCATTAAACACCAAGGGTGGCCCTTTTCCATGGGAAACCAAAGCGTCCTCTCCAGGTTCCTGATGTCAGTTTGTAGGAGGCCGTTGCATTACAAGGGCAGACAAACTTTCAACTGGTGGTAGACTCCATCTGGGAGATATCCTCATTTTTATGGAATTTTACTAGGCATACGCCCAGTGGCAGGCACATAGCATTAGACAAAAAGGGTGGCCCATTTCCATGGGAAAACAAAGTCTCCACCGCACGTTCCTGATGTCAATTTTTAGGAGGCCTTTGGCACTTCAAGGGCAGACAAACTTCCACCTGGTGGTAGATTGCACCTGGGACTTATCAGCATTTGTATGGAACTGCAGCAGTCATAGCCACAGTGCCAGGCAGACAGCTTTAGACACGAACGGTGGCCCATTTTTATGGGAAACCAAAGTCTCCACCCCACGTTCCTGATGTCCGTTACTAGGAGGCCTTCGGCAGTACAAGGGTAGACAAACTTCCACCTGGTGGTAGATTGCTCCTGGGAGATATCCTCATTTGTATGGACCTTCAGCAGTCATAACCACAGTGCCAGGCAGACAGCATTAGACAGGAACGGTGGTCCTTTTCCTAGGGAAACCAAAGTCTCCACACCACGTTCCCGATGTCAGGTTTTAGTAGGCCATTGACAGTACAAGGGCAGAAAAACTTCCGTCTGGTGGTTGATTGCATCGGGAAGATATCAACATTTGTATGGAATTTCAGCAGATAGAAGCCCAGTGGCAGGCAGACAGCATTAGACACGAACGGTGGCCCTTTTCCATGGGAAAACAAAGTCTCCAACCCAGGCTCCTGATGTCAGTTTGTAGGAGGCCTTTGGCATAAAAAGGGCAGACAAACTTCCATCTGGTGGGAAATTGCATTTGGGAGATATCCTCATTTGTAGGGAATTTTGGTAGGCTTCTGCCCACTGGCAGGCAGACAGCATTAGACACGAACAGTGGCCCCTTTCCATGGAAAAACAAATTATCCATCCTATGTTCCTGATGTCAGTTTTTAGGAGGCTTTTGGCACTGCAAAGGCTGACAAACTTCCACCTGGTGGTAGATTGCACCTGGGAGATATCCTCATTTTTATGGAATTTTAGTGGTATTTTAGTACTCAGAAGCCCAATGGCAGACAGACAGCATTAAACATGAATGGTGGGCCTTTTCTATAGGAAACCAAAGTCTCCAGGTGAGGTTCCGAATGTCAGTTTGAAGGAGGCCTTTGGCACTGCAAGAGCAGACAAATTTCCATCTGGTGGCATATTGCGTCTGGGAGATATCCTCATTTGTATGTAATTTCAGTAGTCATAAGTCAGTGGCAAGGAGACAGCATTAAACACCAAGGGTGGCCCTTTTCCATGGGAAACCAAAGCGTCCTCTCCAGGTTCCTGATGTCAGTTTGTAGGAGGCCGTTGCATTACAAGGGCAGACAAACTTTCAACTGGTGGTAGACTCCATCTGGGAGATATCCTCATTTTTATGGAATTTTACTAGGCATACACCCAGTGGCAGGCACATAGCATTAGACAAAAAGGGTGGCCCATTTCCATGGGAAAACAAAGTCTCCACCGCACGTTCCTGATGTCAATTTTTAGGAGGCCTTTGGCACTTCAAGGGCAGACAAACTTCCACCTGGTGGTAGATTGCACCTGGGACTTATCAGCATTTGTATGGAACTGCAGCAGTCATAACCACAGTGCCAGGCAGACAGCATTAGACACGAACGGTGGCCCTTTTCCATGGGAAACCAAAGTCTACGCCCCAGGTTCCTGATGTTAATTTGTAGGAAGCCTTTAACACTACAAGGGCAGACAAACTTCCATCTGGTGGTAGATTGCACCTGGAGGTATCCTCATTTGTATGGAATTTTAGTGAATTTTAGTAGGCATAAGCCCAGTATCTGGCAGACAGCATTACACACGAACAGTGGCCCTTTTCCATGGGAAACCAAAATCTCCACCCCATGTTGCTGATGTCACTTTGTAGGAGACGTTTTCCAATATAAGGGCAGAGAAACTTCCATCTGGTTGTAGATTGCACCTGGGAGATATCCTCATTTCTATGGAATTTTAGTGGAATTTTAGTAGGAAGAAACCCAGTGGCAGGCAGACAGCATTAGACAAGAAAAATGGCCCATTTGATGGAAAACCAAAGTCTCCACCCCTCGTTCCTGATGTCCGTTTCTAGGAGGCCTTTGGCACTACAAGGGCAGACAAACTTCCGTCTGGTGGTTGATTGCATCGTTGAGATATCCTCATTTTTATGGAATTTCATCAGGTAGAAGCCCAGTGGCAGGCAGACAGCATTAGAGAGGAACGGTGGCCCTTTTCCATGGGAAACAAAGTCTCCAACCAGGCTCCTGATGTCAGTTTTTAGTAGGCCTTTGGCATTAAAAGGGCAGACAAACTTCCATCTGGTGGGAAATTTTGTTAGGGAGATATCCTCATTTGTATGTAATTTCAGTAGTCATAAGCCCAGTGGCAAGGAGACAGCATTAAACAACAAGGGTGCCCCTTTTCCATGGGAAACCAAAGCCTCCTTTCCAGAATCCTGATGTCAGTTTGTAGGAGGCCTTTGGCATTACAAGGGCAGACAAACTTTCATCTGGTGGTAGACTCTATCTGGGAGATATCCTCATTTGTACGGGATTTTACTAGGCATAATCCCAGTGGCAGTCACATAGCATTAGACACAAACGGTGGCCCGTTTCCATAGGAAAACAAAGTCTCCACCCCACGTTCCTGATGTCAATTTGTAGAAGGCGTTTGGAACTACAAGGGCAGAAAAACTTCCATCTGGTGGTAGATTGCACCTGGGAGATATCCTCATTTCTCTGGAATTTTATTG
>JAJNNQ010000166.1:27500-35000 GCA_027886175.1 Phylloscopus collybita | reverse complement strand
CTGCATTGACTTCCCTGGGTAGACCTGGCCGCCGCCGCCGGGCCGTCTGCAAAGACTTCCCTGGGTAGACCTGGCCGCCGCCGCCGGGCCGTCTGCAAAGACTTCCCTGGGTAGACCTGGCCGCCGCCGCCGGGCCGTCTGCAAAGACTTCCCTGGGTAGACCTGGCCGCCGCCGCCGGGCCGTCTGCAAAGACTTCCCTGGGTAGACCTGGCCGCCGCCGCCGGGCCGCCTGCAAAGACTTCCCTGGGTAGACCTGGCCGCCGCCGCCGGGCCACCTGCATTGACTTCCCTGGGTAGACCTGGCCGCCGCTGCAGACACTTCCCTGGGTAGACCTGGCCGCCGCCGCCGGACCCGCTGGTTAGATCCTGGGTAGACCTGGCCACCACGGTCGCACTTAGTGCCGGCAGCTCAAGGCTGGGGAAGACCGGGCCGGACTTGCTTAGACCCTGGGTAGACCTGGCCGCCGCTGCCAGGCAATCTGCAGACACTTCCCTGGGTAGACCCGGCCGTCGGCTGCAAAGACTTCCCTGGGTACACCCGGCCGCCGCCGCCGGAAGAGCTGCAAAGACTGCCTTGGGAAGACCTGGCCGCCGCCGCCGGGCCGCCTGCAAAGGCTTCCCTGGGTAGAACTGGCCGCCGCCGCCGCCGGGCCGCCTGCAGAGACTTCCCACGGTAGAGCTGGCCGCCCCCGCCGGGCAGGCTGCCGCCGCTGAGAGCCCGTGCAGGGGCAGAAGCAGCTCGGAGGCGGTGCCGGGGAGGCTGCCGCTAGCGGACGGGGCGCCCCCTAGCCTCGCGCGGCAGCCGCGACAGACTAGAGGGCAGGGGCAGGGGACGGGGTGAGCGGGCAGGCGGGAGCACGCGTGTTATGTGTGTGCATGCGCACGTGTGTGGCTGTGCTCGGGTGTGCGTGGCGCTCTGAGAGACGTCCGTGTGTGGAGCGGGGGTGTGCGTCACTGTGTCTGACTCTCTCTGTGTGAACGCGGGCAGAGGGCCGGCCGGCAGCTTCGTGCCGGCCCCGGGCGCCCTGGCGCCGAGGCCCCGCGGCCCGCCAGACCCGCTCCGAGAGCCGAAGACCTCTGCGGACCGTGAAGGGACCGACCTGAAAGCGGCTGCTCGCTCGCCGCCCGGCTCGCCGCGGCCTCTGTCAGTGGGTGGGTGGGTGGGTGGGTGGGTGCGCGGGGCGGGGCGGGGCGGGGCCGGGCCGGCCGGCGCTCAGGGGGCTACAGAGAGGAGCGCGCACGGCGCTCCGTCACCGTCACCGTCCCGTCCCGCCCCGTCCCGCGGCGCCCCCTGCCGTCCTGGCGGGTGCTGCGTGGGCCGGGTGGGCTCGTCCGCCCCCTGTCGCCCGTCGAGGGGAAAGCAGGAAGACCTCTTCTCCTTCGGCCTCCGCCCCCGGTCGCCAAAGCCGCTGGGTAGACGTGATCTCCGCCTTTGGCTACACTTAGGTCCCGGTGCCGAGAGCCTGGGTCGACCAGGCCGCCTCAGCCGGACGCGGTGCTCAGACCCTGGGTAGACCTGGCCGCCGCCGGCAGACCCGCTGGTCAAAGCCTGGGGTAGACCTGGCCGCCGCCGCCGGACCGGCTGCTTAGACCCTGGGTAGACCTGGCCGCCGCCGGCGGACCGACTGCTCAGTCCCTGGGTAGACCTGGCCGCCGCCGCCGGACCGGCTGCTTAGACATTGGGTAGACCTGGCCGCCGCCGGCGGACCGGCGGCTCAGTCCCTGGGTAGACCTGGCCGCCGCCGGCAGACCCGCTGGTCAAAGCCTGGGGTAGACCTGGGCGCCGCCGCCGGACCGGCTCCTGAGACCCAGGGTAGACCTGGCCGCCGCCGGCGGACCGGCTGCTCAGTCCCTGGGTAGACCTGGCCGCCGCCGCCGGACCGGCGGCTTAGACCTTGGGTAGACCTGGCCGCCGCCGGCGGACCGGCTGTTCAGACCCTGGGTAGACCTGGCCGCCGCCGCCGGACCGGCTGCTTAGACCCTGGGTAGACCTGGCCGCCGCGGTCGCACTTAGTGCCGGAAGGTCAAGCCTGGGGTAGACCTGGCCGCCGCCGCCGGACTTGCTGCTTTGACTCTGGGCAGACCTGCTATCCCCGACCGGTCCGCCGGCCCGCTGGCCTGCCCGCCTGCCTTCATACGCAGCTGCGCACACAACTGCTCGCACGTGCTCCTCCCCTCCCCGAACGCCGGGACGTGGAAGGCGGCCGACTTCTCTCGGCCTGCTCGCCGAAGACCCTGGCCGCCTCGGCCTCGGCCTGCTCCTTGCCCTGCCGCCGCCGCCGCCGACAGCCTGGGCGGGGGCAGAAGAAGCCCGGAGGCGGTGCCGGGGAGGCAGGCGCTAGCGGGCCGGGCGCCCCCAACCCTCGCTGGGCGGGGGCGGGAGAAGCCCGAAGGCGGGGCCGGGGAGGCTGATGCCGGAGGGCGGGGCGCCCCCAAGCCTCGCGCGGCGGCCGCGGCAGACTGGAGGGCAGGGCCGCGGGCGGGGTGAGCGGGCGGGGGGAGCACGCGTGTTATGTGTGTGCGCGCACACGTGTGCGGCTGCGCTGGGGTGTGTGTGGCGCTCTGAGGGACGTCCGTGTGTGGAGCGGGGGTGTGCGTCACTGTGTCTGTCTCTCTTGTGTGAACGCGGGCAGAGGGCCGGCCGGCGGCTTCGTGCCGGCCCCGGGCGCCTTGGCGCCGAGGCTCCGCGGCCCCCCAGGCGTGCTCCGAGAGCCGAAGACCTCTGCGGACCGTGAAGGGACCGACCTCCAAGCGGCTGCCCGCTCGCCGGCCGCCCCGCCGCGGCCTCCGTCGCTGGGTGGGCGGGTAGGAGGGCGGGGCGGAGCGGCGCGGAGCCGGACGGGACCAGGCGAGGCGCTCCCCGGGGCCGGCGCCATGGTCCCCGGACCGCCGCCGCCTGGACGGGCGTCCCCTCGCCGCCGTCCACCCGAAGGTTCTCTTTTGGGGGGGGGTCGGGCGTGGCGACACCGTCGCCACGGTTCGGTGTGTCAGCAGGCCGATTGCAGGGCACAAGGTGCCGATTAGCTCGGCTGGAAGTGGACGGGGAGCAAACGGAAAACTATAAAGTGTGCCAGGAGTATTTTTTCCTGGAAAAGATCCTTCTTCCAAGCAATTAGTACAGTCATTCTTTCAGAGGGGGGCAAACCCCCCCACCCCCCCACCAAAAAAAGAAAAAACCAAAACTAAAAAAAAAAAAAACACAAAAAAAAAAAAATCAAAAACCCCCAAAAAACCTAAAAAAAAAAAAAAAAAAGGTGGGCGGAGCTGTTTGTTGAAAATACGTCGTGCTCTCGAAAGAGGGTCGATCGGGCGGGACAGGGCTGCTAGAGCCATCCGGCTCCGTGGCCCTACGGGGCTCGGGGCTTCTCCCGGTCCCGGGACGGTAGCGGCATGCCTTGTCTAGCCGGCCCCGTGGCCGGCCGCAGCCATCAGCCGTAGCCGGAGACGTCGGCGCGGCGCTGCGGCGGCGGGCGGTCACGGGGCGAACAGGTCTACCCCGCTCCGGCGGGACTTGGTGTTTCGACCTCTGGGTAGACCTGGCCGCCGCGGCCGCACTTAGCGCCGGCGCGTTCAGCTCTGGGTAGACCTGGCCGCCGCGAGCGCACTTAGCGCCGGCGCGTTCAGCCCTGGGTAGACCTGGCCGCCCCGCCTCGGCGCCGAGGCTCCGCGGCCCTCCAGGCGTGCTCCGAGAGCCGAAGACCTCTGCGGACCGTGAAGGGACCGACCTCCAAGCGGCTGCCCGCTCGCCGGCCGCCCCGCCGCGGCCTCCGTCGCTGGGTGGGCGGGTAGGTGGGCGGGGCGGAGCGGCGCGGAGCCGGACGGGACCAGACGAGGCGCGCCCCGGGGCCGGCGCCATGGTTCCCGGACCGCCGCCGCCTGGACGGGCGTCCCCTCCCCGCCGTCCACCCGAAGGTTCTCTTTTGAGGGGGGTCGGGCGTGGCGACACCGTCGCCACGGTTCGGTGTGTCAGCAGGCCGATTGCAGGGCACAAGGTGCCGATTAGCTCGGCTGGAAGTGGACGGGGAGCAAACGGAAAACTATAAAGTGAGCCAGGAGTATTTCTTCCTGGAAAAGATCCTTCTTCCAAGCAATTAGTACAGTCATTCTTTCAGAGGGGGGCAAACCCCCCCCCCCCCACCAAAAAAAAAAAAAAGAGAACCAAAGCCAAAAAAAAACCCACCAAAAAAAAAAAAAAATCAAAAACCCCAAAAAAACCTAAAAAAAAAAAAAAAGGTGGGCGGAGCTGTTTGTTGAAAATACGTCGTGGTCTCGAAGGCGGGTCGATCGGGCGGGACAGGGCTGCTAGAGCCATCCGGCTCCGTGGCCCTACGGGGCTCGGGGCTTCTCCCGGTCCCGGGACGGTAGCGGCATGCCTTGTCTAGCCGGCCCCGTGGCCGGCCGAAGCCATCAGCCGTAGCCGGAGACGTCGGCGCGGCGCTGCGGCGGCGGGCGGTCACGGGGCGAACAGGTCTACCCCGCTCCGGCGGGACTTGGTGTTTCGACCTCTGGGTAGACCTGGCCGCCGCGGCCGCACTTAGCGCCGGCGCGTTCAGCTCTGGGTAGACCTGGCCGCCGCGAGCGCACTTAGTGCCGGCGCCTTCAGCCCTGGGTAGACCTGGCCGCCCCGCCTCGGCGCCGAGGCTCCGCGGCCCCCCAGGCGTGCTCCGAGAGCCGACGACCTCTGCGGACCGTGAAGGGACCGACCTCCAAGCGGCTGCCCGCTCGCCGGCCGCCCCGCCGCGGCCTCCATCAGTGGGTGGGTGGGTGGGTGGGTGGGTGGGTGGGTAGGTAGGCGGGGCGGGGCGGGGCGGGGCGGGGCGGAGCGGAGCCGGAGCCGGCGAGGCTAAGAAACCCAGCAACAACAACAGAAAAAAAAAAAAAAAAAAAAAAAACCACAACTAAAAAAAAAAAAAAAAGGTGGGCGGAGCTGTTTGTTTAAAATACGTCCTGATCTCGAAAGAGGGTCGATCGGGCGGGACAGGGCTGCTAGAGCCATCCGGCTCCGAAGCCCTACGGGGCTCTGGGCTTCTCTCGGTCCCGGGACGGTAGCGGCATGCCTTGTCTAGCCAGCCCCGCGGCCGGCCGCTGCCATTAGCCGTACCCGGAGGCGTCACTCACGGGGCGAACAGGTCTACCCCGCTCCGGGGCCGGCGGAGTCCGCCGTTCCGCCGCCGCAGGCGCCGGTGGGGCGCTGTGGCGGCGGGCGGTCACGGGGCGAACAGGTCTACCCCGCTCCGGCGGGACTTAGGCAAATTTCGGCGGGGCCTTGGGTAGACCTGTTCTCCCCGGTGCTCCCGGAAGTTCACCGAGGGGTCGCTGTTGTCGGTCGCCTCCGGTTACGTCACCGTAGGAAGCGGCGCGCGCCGGTGCGCCGCCACGGTCGCGATCGAGTCGTTGTCTTGGGGGCCTCAGCAGCCTTGGACTCGTCTGTCCGTATTACGGGAGCGTGACTGACGGGCCGCATCCCCGCAGGCTGGTCCCGTGCCTGTGTCCGAGAGGACGAGTCGCGTGGCTCTGTCCCGGGTTCCCGTCTCGCCCAGCCAGGACTGGGTGCAGTGGTGGTGGTGTGGTGGCGAGCAAGCCGCGAGCGCGTCCCGCTCCGGCCCGGCCTCGCGTGCCGGCTTCGCGAAGGGCGAGGGCCCCCGCGTCCCCCCGGGGACGTGGTGGTCGGTGAGGCGGCGGCGCCTCTTCGCCCTTCTTTGCCCTCGGCCTTAAGCCGGGGCCCGCTCTGCCGGGCGTGTTTTTTTTTCGGCGGGGTCCGTCCGGTGCAGGCGGCCGGCGGCCCCGCGAGAAAGAGCGAGAGAGAAAGGGTGCGCGTGGCCGGGGCTCTGGGCCCCGTCGAGAGACGGGCCGCTGAGGCTTTCCCCGGCCTTTCCCGAGAGCCCCGAGGACGGGCCCGGTCGGCCGAGGTGGCGGCGCCCCGTTCCCCGCTCCTCCCGACTTTCGTTGGCCAGCGTGGGGTGTTCCGTGTCGGAAGTGCTGCGGGGACGCTCCCGTGGGGCGCGCGGCCTTGCCTCGGCCTGTGGCTCGAGGGGCTCGGTGACGGGAGCCGCCCGATGAGAGCGGTGTGGGTGGGGCGGGGTGGCGGCACCCCGTTCTTTTCCCCCCGCCCGCCGCGTGTCGTTGTCGAGTCGTCCCCCTTCCTCGGCCTTAAGCCGGGGACCCGCGTAGCGGGCCGGGATGTGGCGCGGGCCGGCGGCCGGCCGCGGTGGCCGGCTCGCCTTGGCGTGCGGACGGACCCGAACCCGACAGAGAGCCCCGGGGAGATGTGGCGGGTGAGGCGGCGGCGCCTCGCCCTTCCGTCGGTCGTGACCGGCGCGATCGAGCCGCTCTGCCGCGGGCGGCCCGTGGTGTCTGGCCTGCCCCGGCTGCTGTGGTTGCCGGTGGGGCTTGGGTTCTTCCGAGCGGGTCCGCTTTTTTTTTTTTCTCTGGGCGTGCGGGCAGAGTGGGGGCTGCCTTGCCTGGCCCTTGTATTTTTTTTTATTTTTTTCTCTCGTGGCCCTAAGCCGCGGCACTGAGGAAGCGAGCGCCGACCGAAGGGTCGCGGGCCCCGTTGAAGGCGAGCTTGAAGGGAGAACGAGATATGTGGTTGGGAGAAAGGGGGGAGAAGAGGAAAAAAAGCGAGCGAGAGAGGCGCGAGCCTCGTTTTCTCCCCCCCCCCACCGGGCCCGCGGCCCCCGTGGCTTAGCACGGGGTCGTGCGACGCGCGCTGTGTGCTTTTTTTTTTTTTTTTTTTTTGCCGTCCCCCCGGCTTTTTTTTCCGGAGGGAAGCCGATCGCCGCGAGGCGGGCGAAAGCCGGTGGCCCCGTGGCGTGGTCGGTGGCGCTTTCTGTCGCACGCTCGGTCGGGGTTCCCCGGCGGTGCCGGGGTCCCCCGTCTCGCCGTTGTCTCGTTGGAAGGGAACCGTTGTCCGCGGGTTCGGGTGGCGGCACCCCCCGCGCTCCTCCTCCTCCTCCTCTGCTGTGAAGAAGCCCTCGGGCGCGTCGGGGAGGCTCGGCGGTGCCAAGCCGCGGAGAGGGCCTCTCGGGGACGTGTCCCGCTCGCTGGCACGCACGCACGAAGGCGGGAGCCCGGTTGGAGGGGCCGTACGTGCTGGGCTTCCGTTGCCGTTGTCCCCAGGACCTTGTGGTGCGGGCGGCCGCGTTTCGGGCGGCCGCTCTTCCTTTCCTTGCGATCGATGAGGCTTTTCGGGTCGCGTCGGAGAGGGCCCCCGGCGGCCCGGCTCTTCCGAGGCTTCTCTGTCACGGGGAAGTCGCGGCGGTGTCGGGTGCTCGTGCAGGGCGGTCTCCTTTCCAATTCGCTTCCCGTCGCAGGCGAGGTGTCGCCCTTCCCGCCGCGGGGAAGGGCGTCTTTACCGTCCCGGGCTGTGTGACGGCCGCGTGGCCCCGTGAGCCTTCAGGTGTCCTTCAAACCGCGCGAGGCGCCGGTGCTGGCCCCGGTCCGGGTTGCAGCCCCGTGGGTGCCGGCCGCGAGCAGCGCCGGGCGGCGGTGCGACCGGA
>JAJNNQ010000166.1:7500-15000 GCA_027886175.1 Phylloscopus collybita | reverse complement strand
CGCTGCTAGGCAATCTGCAGACACTTCCCAGGGTAGACCTGGCCGCCGGCTGCAATGATTTTCCTGGGTAGACCTGGCCGCCGCCGCCGGGCCACCTGCATTGACTTCCCTGGGTAGACCTGGCCGCCGCCGCCGGGCCGCCTGCAAAGACTTCCCTGGGTAGACCTGGCCGCCGGCTGCAATGATTTTCCTGGGTAGACCTGGCCGCCGCCGCCGGGCCACCTGCATTGACTTCCCTGGGTAGACCTGGCCGCCGCCGCCGGGCCGCCTGCAGACACTTCCCTGGGTAGACCTGGCCGCCGCCGCCGGGCCGCCTGCAGACACTTCCCTGGGTAGACCTGGCCGCCGCCGGCGGGCCGCCTGCATTGACTTCCCTGGGTAGACCTGGCCGCCGCCGCCGGGCCGTCTGCAAAGACTTCCCTGGGTAGACCTGGCCGCCGCCGCCGGGCCGTCTGCAAAGACTTCCCTGGGTAGACCTGGCCGCCGCCGCCGGGCCGTCTGCAAAGACTTCCCTGGGTAGACCTGGCCGCCGCCGCCGGGCCGTCTGCAAAGACTTCCCTGGGTAGACCTGGCCGCCGCCGCCGGGCCGCCTGCAAAGACTTCCCTGGGTAGACCTGGCCGCCGCCGCCGGGCCACCTGCATTGACTTCCCTGGGTAGACCTGGCCGCCGCTGCAGACACTTCCCTGGGTAGACCTGGCCGCCGCCGCCGGACCCGCTGGTTAGATCCTGGGTAGACCTGGCCACCACGGTCGCACTTAGTGCCGGCAGCTCAAGGCTGGGGAAGACCGGGCCGGACTTGCTTAGACCCTGGGTAGACCTGGCCGCCGCTGCCAGGCAATCTGCAGACACTTCCCTGGGTAGACCCGGCCGTCGGCTGCAAAGACTTCCCTGGGTACACCCGGCCGCCGCCGCCGGAAGAGCTGCAAAGACTGCCTTGGGAAGACCTGGCCGCCGCCGCCGGGCCGCCTGCAAAGGCTTCCCTGGGTAGAACTGGCCGCCGCCGCCGCCGGGCCGCCTGCAGAGACTTCCCACGGTAGAGCTGGCCGCCCCCGCCGGGCAGGCTGCCGCCGCTGAGAGCCCGTGCAGGGGCAGAAGCAGCTCGGAGGCGGTGCCGGGGAGGCTGCCGCTAGCGGACGGGGCGCCCCCTAGCCTCGCGCGGCAGCCGCGACAGACTAGAGGGCAGGGGCAGGGGACGGGGTGAGCGGGCAGGCGGGAGCACGCGTGTTATGTGTGTGCATGCGCACGTGTGTGGCTGTGCTCGGGTGTGCGTGGCGCTCTGAGAGACGTCCGTGTGTGGAGCGGGGGTGTGCGTCACTGTGTCTGACTCTCTCTGTGTGAACGCGGGCAGAGGGCCGGCCGGCAGCTTCGTGCCGGCCCCGGGCGCCCTGGCGCCGAGGCCCCGCGGCCCGCCAGACCCGCTCCGAGAGCCGAAGACCTCTGCGGACCGTGAAGGGACCGACCTGAAAGCGGCTGCTCGCTCGCCGCCCGGCTCGCCGCGGCCTCTGTCAGTGGGTGGGTGGGTGGGTGGGTGGGTGCGCGGGGCGGGGCGGGGCGGGGCCGGGCCGGCCGGCGCTCAGGGGGCTACAGAGAGGAGCGCGCACGGCGCTCCGTCACCGTCACCGTCCCGTCCCGCCCCGTCCCGCGGCGCCCCCTGCCGTCCTGGCGGGTGCTGCGTGGGCCGGGTGGGCTCGTCCGCCCCCTGTCGCCCGTCGAGGGGAAAGCAGGAAGACCTCTTCTCCTTCGGCCTCCGCCCCCGGTCGCCAAAGCCGCTGGGTAGACGTGATCTCCGCCTTTGGCTACACTTAGGTCCCGGTGCCGAGAGCCTGGGTCGACCAGGCCGCCTCAGCCGGACGCGGTGCTCAGACCCTGGGTAGACCTGGCCGCCGCCGGCAGACCCGCTGGTCAAAGCCTGGGGTAGACCTGGCCGCCGCCGCCGGACCGGCTGCTTAGACCCTGGGTAGACCTGGCCGCCGCCGGCGGACCGACTGCTCAGTCCCTGGGTAGACCTGGCCGCCGCCGCCGGACCGGCTGCTTAGACATTGGGTAGACCTGGCCGCCGCCGGCGGACCGGCGGCTCAGTCCCTGGGTAGACCTGGCCGCCGCCGGCAGACCCGCTGGTCAAAGCCTGGGGTAGACCTGGGCGCCGCCGCCGGACCGGCTCCTGAGACCCAGGGTAGACCTGGCCGCCGCCGGCGGACCGGCTGCTCAGTCCCTGGGTAGACCTGGCCGCCGCCGCCGGACCGGCGGCTTAGACCTTGGGTAGACCTGGCCGCCGCCGGCGGACCGGCTGTTCAGACCCTGGGTAGACCTGGCCGCCGCCGCCGGACCGGCTGCTTAGACCCTGGGTAGACCTGGCCGCCGCGGTCGCACTTAGTGCCGGAAGGTCAAGCCTGGGGTAGACCTGGCCGCCGCCGCCGGACTTGCTGCTTTGACTCTGGGCAGACCTGCTATCCCCGACCGGTCCGCCGGCCCGCTGGCCTGCCCGCCTGCCTTCATACGCAGCTGCGCACACAACTGCTCGCACGTGCTCCTCCCCTCCCCGAACGCCGGGACGTGGAAGGCGGCCGACTTCTCTCGGCCTGCTCGCCGAAGACCCTGGCCGCCTCGGCCTCGGCCTGCTCCTTGCCCTGCCGCCGCCGCCGCCGACAGCCTGGGCGGGGGCAGAAGAAGCCCGGAGGCGGTGCCGGGGAGGCAGGCGCTAGCGGGCCGGGCGCCCCCAACCCTCGCTGGGCGGGGGCGGGAGAAGCCCGAAGGCGGGGCCGGGGAGGCTGATGCCGGAGGGCGGGGCGCCCCCAAGCCTCGCGCGGCGGCCGCGGCAGACTGGAGGGCAGGGCCGCGGGCGGGGTGAGCGGGCGGGGGGAGCACGCGTGTTATGTGTGTGCGCGCACACGTGTGCGGCTGCGCTGGGGTGTGTGTGGCGCTCTGAGGGACGTCCGTGTGTGGAGCGGGGGTGTGCGTCACTGTGTCTGTCTCTCTTGTGTGAACGCGGGCAGAGGGCCGGCCGGCGGCTTCGTGCCGGCCCCGGGCGCCTTGGCGCCGAGGCTCCGCGGCCCCCCAGGCGTGCTCCGAGAGCCGAAGACCTCTGCGGACCGTGAAGGGACCGACCTCCAAGCGGCTGCCCGCTCGCCGGCCGCCCCGCCGCGGCCTCCGTCGCTGGGTGGGCGGGTAGGAGGGCGGGGCGGAGCGGCGCGGAGCCGGACGGGACCAGGCGAGGCGCTCCCCGGGGCCGGCGCCATGGTCCCCGGACCGCCGCCGCCTGGACGGGCGTCCCCTCGCCGCCGTCCACCCGAAGGTTCTCTTTTGGGGGGGGGTCGGGCGTGGCGACACCGTCGCCACGGTTCGGTGTGTCAGCAGGCCGATTGCAGGGCACAAGGTGCCGATTAGCTCGGCTGGAAGTGGACGGGGAGCAAACGGAAAACTATAAAGTGTGCCAGGAGTATTTTTTCCTGGAAAAGATCCTTCTTCCAAGCAATTAGTACAGTCATTCTTTCAGAGGGGGGCAAACCCCCCCACCCCCCCACCAAAAAAAGAAAAAACCAAAACTAAAAAAAAAAAAAACACAAAAAAAAAAAAATCAAAAACCCCCAAAAAACCTAAAAAAAAAAAAAAAAAAGGTGGGCGGAGCTGTTTGTTGAAAATACGTCGTGCTCTCGAAAGAGGGTCGATCGGGCGGGACAGGGCTGCTAGAGCCATCCGGCTCCGTGGCCCTACGGGGCTCGGGGCTTCTCCCGGTCCCGGGACGGTAGCGGCATGCCTTGTCTAGCCGGCCCCGTGGCCGGCCGCAGCCATCAGCCGTAGCCGGAGACGTCGGCGCGGCGCTGCGGCGGCGGGCGGTCACGGGGCGAACAGGTCTACCCCGCTCCGGCGGGACTTGGTGTTTCGACCTCTGGGTAGACCTGGCCGCCGCGGCCGCACTTAGCGCCGGCGCGTTCAGCTCTGGGTAGACCTGGCCGCCGCGAGCGCACTTAGCGCCGGCGCGTTCAGCCCTGGGTAGACCTGGCCGCCCCGCCTCGGCGCCGAGGCTCCGCGGCCCTCCAGGCGTGCTCCGAGAGCCGAAGACCTCTGCGGACCGTGAAGGGACCGACCTCCAAGCGGCTGCCCGCTCGCCGGCCGCCCCGCCGCGGCCTCCGTCGCTGGGTGGGCGGGTAGGTGGGCGGGGCGGAGCGGCGCGGAGCCGGACGGGACCAGACGAGGCGCGCCCCGGGGCCGGCGCCATGGTTCCCGGACCGCCGCCGCCTGGACGGGCGTCCCCTCCCCGCCGTCCACCCGAAGGTTCTCTTTTGAGGGGGGTCGGGCGTGGCGACACCGTCGCCACGGTTCGGTGTGTCAGCAGGCCGATTGCAGGGCACAAGGTGCCGATTAGCTCGGCTGGAAGTGGACGGGGAGCAAACGGAAAACTATAAAGTGAGCCAGGAGTATTTCTTCCTGGAAAAGATCCTTCTTCCAAGCAATTAGTACAGTCATTCTTTCAGAGGGGGGCAAACCCCCCCCCCCCCACCAAAAAAAAAAAAAAGAGAACCAAAGCCAAAAAAAAACCCACCAAAAAAAAAAAAAAATCAAAAACCCCAAAAAAACCTAAAAAAAAAAAAAAAGGTGGGCGGAGCTGTTTGTTGAAAATACGTCGTGGTCTCGAAGGCGGGTCGATCGGGCGGGACAGGGCTGCTAGAGCCATCCGGCTCCGTGGCCCTACGGGGCTCGGGGCTTCTCCCGGTCCCGGGACGGTAGCGGCATGCCTTGTCTAGCCGGCCCCGTGGCCGGCCGAAGCCATCAGCCGTAGCCGGAGACGTCGGCGCGGCGCTGCGGCGGCGGGCGGTCACGGGGCGAACAGGTCTACCCCGCTCCGGCGGGACTTGGTGTTTCGACCTCTGGGTAGACCTGGCCGCCGCGGCCGCACTTAGCGCCGGCGCGTTCAGCTCTGGGTAGACCTGGCCGCCGCGAGCGCACTTAGTGCCGGCGCCTTCAGCCCTGGGTAGACCTGGCCGCCCCGCCTCGGCGCCGAGGCTCCGCGGCCCCCCAGGCGTGCTCCGAGAGCCGACGACCTCTGCGGACCGTGAAGGGACCGACCTCCAAGCGGCTGCCCGCTCGCCGGCCGCCCCGCCGCGGCCTCCATCAGTGGGTGGGTGGGTGGGTGGGTGGGTGGGTGGGTAGGTAGGCGGGGCGGGGCGGGGCGGGGCGGGGCGGAGCGGAGCCGGAGCCGGCGAGGCTAAGAAACCCAGCAACAACAACAGAAAAAAAAAAAAAAAAAAAAAAAACCACAACTAAAAAAAAAAAAAAAAGGTGGGCGGAGCTGTTTGTTTAAAATACGTCCTGATCTCGAAAGAGGGTCGATCGGGCGGGACAGGGCTGCTAGAGCCATCCGGCTCCGAAGCCCTACGGGGCTCTGGGCTTCTCTCGGTCCCGGGACGGTAGCGGCATGCCTTGTCTAGCCAGCCCCGCGGCCGGCCGCTGCCATTAGCCGTACCCGGAGGCGTCACTCACGGGGCGAACAGGTCTACCCCGCTCCGGGGCCGGCGGAGTCCGCCGTTCCGCCGCCGCAGGCGCCGGTGGGGCGCTGTGGCGGCGGGCGGTCACGGGGCGAACAGGTCTACCCCGCTCCGGCGGGACTTAGGCAAATTTCGGCGGGGCCTTGGGTAGACCTGTTCTCCCCGGTGCTCCCGGAAGTTCACCGAGGGGTCGCTGTTGTCGGTCGCCTCCGGTTACGTCACCGTAGGAAGCGGCGCGCGCCGGTGCGCCGCCACGGTCGCGATCGAGTCGTTGTCTTGGGGGCCTCAGCAGCCTTGGACTCGTCTGTCCGTATTACGGGAGCGTGACTGACGGGCCGCATCCCCGCAGGCTGGTCCCGTGCCTGTGTCCGAGAGGACGAGTCGCGTGGCTCTGTCCCGGGTTCCCGTCTCGCCCAGCCAGGACTGGGTGCAGTGGTGGTGGTGTGGTGGCGAGCAAGCCGCGAGCGCGTCCCGCTCCGGCCCGGCCTCGCGTGCCGGCTTCGCGAAGGGCGAGGGCCCCCGCGTCCCCCCGGGGACGTGGTGGTCGGTGAGGCGGCGGCGCCTCTTCGCCCTTCTTTGCCCTCGGCCTTAAGCCGGGGCCCGCTCTGCCGGGCGTGTTTTTTTTTCGGCGGGGTCCGTCCGGTGCAGGCGGCCGGCGGCCCCGCGAGAAAGAGCGAGAGAGAAAGGGTGCGCGTGGCCGGGGCTCTGGGCCCCGTCGAGAGACGGGCCGCTGAGGCTTTCCCCGGCCTTTCCCGAGAGCCCCGAGGACGGGCCCGGTCGGCCGAGGTGGCGGCGCCCCGTTCCCCGCTCCTCCCGACTTTCGTTGGCCAGCGTGGGGTGTTCCGTGTCGGAAGTGCTGCGGGGACGCTCCCGTGGGGCGCGCGGCCTTGCCTCGGCCTGTGGCTCGAGGGGCTCGGTGACGGGAGCCGCCCGATGAGAGCGGTGTGGGTGGGGCGGGGTGGCGGCACCCCGTTCTTTTCCCCCCGCCCGCCGCGTGTCGTTGTCGAGTCGTCCCCCTTCCTCGGCCTTAAGCCGGGGACCCGCGTAGCGGGCCGGGATGTGGCGCGGGCCGGCGGCCGGCCGCGGTGGCCGGCTCGCCTTGGCGTGCGGACGGACCCGAACCCGACAGAGAGCCCCGGGGAGATGTGGCGGGTGAGGCGGCGGCGCCTCGCCCTTCCGTCGGTCGTGACCGGCGCGATCGAGCCGCTCTGCCGCGGGCGGCCCGTGGTGTCTGGCCTGCCCCGGCTGCTGTGGTTGCCGGTGGGGCTTGGGTTCTTCCGAGCGGGTCCGCTTTTTTTTTTTTCTCTGGGCGTGCGGGCAGAGTGGGGGCTGCCTTGCCTGGCCCTTGTATTTTTTTTTATTTTTTTCTCTCGTGGCCCTAAGCCGCGGCACTGAGGAAGCGAGCGCCGACCGAAGGGTCGCGGGCCCCGTTGAAGGCGAGCTTGAAGGGAGAACGAGATATGTGGTTGGGAGAAAGGGGGGAGAAGAGGAAAAAAAGCGAGCGAGAGAGGCGCGAGCCTCGTTTTCTCCCCCCCCCCACCGGGCCCGCGGCCCCCGTGGCTTAGCACGGGGTCGTGCGACGCGCGCTGTGTGCTTTTTTTTTTTTTTTTTTTTTTGCCGTCCCCCCGGCTTTTTTTTCCGGAGGGAAGCCGATCGCCGCGAGGCGGGCGAAAGCCGGTGGCCCCGTGGCGTGGTCGGTGGCGCTTTCTGTCGCACGCTCGGTCGGGGTTCCCCGGCGGTGCCGGGGTCCCCCGTCTCGCCGTTGTCTCGTTGGAAGGGAACCGTTGTCCGCGGGTTCGGGTGGCGGCACCCCCCGCGCTCCTCCTCCTCCTCCTCTGCTGTGAAGAAGCCCTCGGGCGCGTCGGGGAGGCTCGGCGGTGCCAAGCCGCGGAGAGGGCCTCTCGGGGACGTGTCCCGCTCGCTGGCACGCACGCACGAAGGCGGGAGCCCGGTTGGAGGGGCCGTACGTGCTGGGCTTCCGTTGCCGTTGTCCCCAGGACCTTGTGGTGCGGGCGG
>JAJNNQ010000166.1:0-2500 GCA_027886175.1 Phylloscopus collybita | reverse complement strand
TCCCGGCCCGAGCCCCGCCCGTCGCTTCCCCGTCTCCCCTCCCGGGCCGCGTGTGGGCCGAACGGACGGGCCTGCGGGGCGGCCGCGGGGGCGCTCCCCGTCCCGGTCTCTGAGCGGAAGCGAGGAGAGCGGGCGTTGCCCCCCGGCTCAGCCCCGTCAGAGCCCTCCACCGGGCGCGTGCTCGTTGGCAAGGGGGCCCGGACGGTGCGAAGAGGCGGCGGCGGTCTCGGGAGTGCGGCCGCAGGGGCGGCGGGTCTGCCGCCCGGCAGGCCTCGGGCGCTCGCGATGCCGGCTCGGGACTCGGTGGCGTCCGCCTCCGGCGCCGGTGGCGGGGCGCGGCCGTCAGACGCGAAGCCTTCCGGCGGGAGCGGTCCCGCGCGGGGTCGCGTCGGCGAGGCGGTTCGTCGCCGCGGGTCGTCTCGGGCGTCGCGAGGCCGCTGGGGAAGAGCCAGAGCCAGAGAGCGAGAGAAGGGCCGGCCGCGTCGGCGGCGCGGCGGCGCTCCGCGGGCGTCCGCGGCGCGGTCGAGGGAAAAGCGAGTCGCGGGGCGGGGGCCGACGGTCGCGCCCCCGGCTCCTCCGGTGGCGCGCGTGCGTCGTTCCCGTCAGAGAGGCCCGGCGGGCCGCGCCTCCCCCCGCGGTCCGGCGCGCGCCGCGCGGCTCTCTCCGCGCGGAGACCGGGCCGAGCCCGGGCGCCTGGGCCGCCTCCGAAGGACGGCATGCGAGGCCGGCGCCTCCCCTCGCGGGGGGAGGCGGTCGGGGGTGCGGGCCCCCCCGGCTTCATTTTTGCCGGCCTTCGGAGCGTTGCGTGGGGTTAATTTTTTTTTCCCCTCCGCCTCCTCACGGTCGGTCGTGTGTGTGCTCGTACGGTCGCAGGCGAGGCGCGTCCTCGCCGAGCAAAAAGGGGGCCGTTCCACGCGAGCGGTCCCGGCCCCTCCGCGCGCGCGGAGTCGGTGCCGAAAGCCAGACAACTCTTAGCGGTGGATCACTCGGCTCGTGCGTCGATGAAGAACGCAGCTAGCTGCGAGAATTAATGTGAATTGCAGGACACATTGATCATCGACACTTCGAACGCACTTGCGGCCCCGGGTTCCTCCCGGGGCTACGCCTGTCTGAGCGTCGCGTGACGATCAATCGCCGTCCGGGGGGGTCACCCCGGCGGCGCGGCTGGGGGTTTTCTCGCAGGCCCGTCGTAAGCCGCGGTCGCCCGGCGGCGGTGGCGGGCGGGCGGGTGAGCGAGCGGGCGGCGGTCGGCCGGTGCCCCGGAGGGGGGAAGGGCGGTGGCGCCGCGGGTCGGCGAGGGAAGCGGTTTTCCTCGGCGGCCTCGGTCCCCCGTCCTCGCCCCGCGGGGCCCGGCGGCCGTCGGTCGTCGCGGTCCGTCCGTTCCGTCCCGCGTCGGTCGGAGCGCCGCGCCAAAGGGCCTTCGTCCCCTTAAATGCAGACTCGGGGAGCGCTCCGTAGCTCCCCGCTCCCGGAGCGAGCCGCAGGGGCGGAGCTCGTCCTCGACCGGGGGCCGCGCCGCGGTGCTCGGCGGCGGCGCGGCGGCCGGGGAAGAGAGCGAGAAGTCTAGACGGCGTCGCGGAGGCGGCGCCGCGAGGGGGCCCGGAGAGAGAAAAGGGCGAGAATGGGGGGGGCGAGGCGCGGGCCTCGCCCCCCGGGGCTCCCCCCCCCGTGCGGGCGGCTGTCTGCGGGTGGGTACCGCGCGGGGCGGGACCGTGCCGTGCTGCCGCGCGCGCGAGGCCGGGGGGGGAGCGCCGGGCTCGGGGGGCGGCCCCCCGTCCCCCTTCCCGTCCCCGGCCTCTCTCCGCGGTCGTCTCGGGCGCGCGCGCGAAGGGGCGCCGTCGCCGCGCTCTCTCGCTCTCTCTTCCCCGTCGAGGCCGCCGCGCGGCCGGGCCGCCCGGCCGGTTTTTGAACCCGTTCGGGGCCGTCTCTGCCGGGGCGTCCTTTCTCGGTTCGGCCGTCGTCTCCGGGATGGGGGCCGTGCGTCCGTCTCGGCGTCGTCGCTCTCTCTCCTCCTTCTCCTCTCTCTCCCTCTCCCGTCTTCCCCTGGGCGCGCGGGCGCCGATGGGGGATTGGCGGGCTCGCCCGGGGGTTTGGTGGGGAGAAGAAGAAAGGGGGCGGCGGCGGCGGAGCGGCGTCCAATTTTCCTTCTCCTTCGGGCTTGCGACCTCAGATCAAGACGTGGCGACCCGCTGAATTTAAGCATATTAGTCAGCGGAGGAAAAGAAACTAACGAGGATTCCCTCAGTAACGGCGAGCGAAGAGGGAAGAGCCCAGCGCCGAATCCCCGCCCCGCGGTGGGGCGCGGGACATGTGGCGTACAGAAGCCCCCCTCCCCGGCGGCGCTCTCGGGGGACCCAAGTCCTTGTGATCGAGGCCGCAGCCCGCGGACGGTGTGAGGCCGGTAGCGGCCCCCCGGCGCGCCGGGCCCGGGGCTTCTCGGAGTCGGGTTGCTTGGGAATGCAGCCCAAAGCGGGTGGTAAACTCCATCTAAGGCTAAATA
>JAJNNQ010000165.1:0-64676 GCA_027886175.1 Phylloscopus collybita | reverse complement strand
GGATCCCCAATGACGTCAGCGGTGGGGGGGGAGGGGTGGGGGTGACACCCCCTCCCCCCTCCGGGGGACACCTGGGACAATGGGGGGGGGACACACCAGGACAGGGCCACCCATGGGGGGCACCGCGGGTCACCCCCCTCCCCCCCCGTGTGACATGTGCCCCCCTGCCGCTGATGTCACTGATGTCACCCGAGTGTCCCCTCCCCGCCCCCCCCCCCGGGTGGCATCTGTGTCGCGCGGGTCCCCTGGGTGTCCCCCCCCCCCCCGATGTCCCCCGTGTGTCACCACGAGGCCCCTGCCACCCAGGTGCCACCCCCCGCCTTGTCCCCAATGTCCCCAATGTCCCCAGTGTCCTTTCAGTGTCACCAGGGACAATGGGGGACATTGGGGACATTGGGGGGACACTGGGGGGACATTGGGGACATTGGGGACATTGGGGGGACATTGGGGGACACTGGGGGACATTGGGGAGACACTGGGGGGACATTGGGGGACATTGGGGACATTGGGGGGACATTGGGGGACATTGGGGGGACATTGGGGGACATTGGGGGACACTGGGGGGACATTGGGGACATTGGGGGACATTGGGGGGACATTGGGGACACTGGGGGGACACTGGGGGACACTGGGGGGACATTGGGGACACTGGGGGACATTGGGGGGACCACTGGGGGGACACTGGGGACCACTGGGGACACTGGGGACACTGGGGGACACTGGGGACACTGGGGGGAACTGGGGGGACACTGGGGGGACACTGGGGGACACTGGGGGGACACTTGGGGACATTGGGGGGACACTGGGGGACATTGGGGGACATTGGGGACATTGGGGACATTGGGGGGACACTGGGGAATTGGGGACATTGGGGACATTGGGGACACTGGGGGGACACTGGGGGACAATTGGGGACATTGGGACATTGGGGACACTGGGGGACATTGGGGGACACTGGGGGACATTGGGGGGACACTGGGGGACACTGGGGGACATTGGGGACACTGGGGGGACACTGGGGACATTGGGGGACATTGGGGACATTGGGGGACATTGGGGGACCACTGGGGGACACTGGGACACTGGGGGGACATTGGGGGACATTGGGGACACTGGGGGACATTGGGGGACATTGGGGGGACATTGGGGGACACTGGGGACACTGGGGGACATTGGGGACACTGGGGACACTGGGGGGACATTGGGGACATTGGGGACACTGGGGGACATTGGGGGACATTGGGGGGACATTGGGGACAATGAGGGACATTGGGGACATTGGAGACAATGGGGGGACATTGGGGGGACACTGGGGACATTGGGGGACACTGGGGACACTGGGGGACATTGGGGACACTGGGGACACTGGGGGGACATTGGGGACACTGGGGACACTGGGGGACATTGGGGGACATTGGGGGGACATTGGGGACACTGGGGACACTGGGGGACATTGGGGGACATTGGGGACATTGGGGACATTGGGGACACTGGGGGACATTGGGGGACACTGGGGGGACACTGGGGACGATGGGGACACTGGGGGGACACTGGGGACAATGGGGACAATGGGGGGACATTGGGGGGGGACATTGGGGACACTGGGGGACATTGGGGACATTGGGGGACATTGGGGGGACACTGGCGACACTGGGGGGACATGGGGGGACATTGGGGACACTGGGGGACATTGGGGGACATTTGGGGGGACATTGGGGGGACACTGGCGACACTGGGGGGACATTGGGGGACATTGGGGGACACTGGCGACACTGGGGACACTGGGGGACATTGGGGACACTGGGGGACATTGGGGGACATTGGGGACACTGGGGGGACATTGGGGACACTGGGGACATTGGGGGACAATGGGGGACATTGGGGGACATTGGGGGACACTGGGGGGACACTGGGGGGACATTGGGGACATTGGGGACACTGGGGGACATTGGGGACATTGGGGGACACTGGGGACAATGGGGGACATTGGGGACAATGGGGACACTGGGGGACACTGGGGGGACATTGGGACACTGGGGGACATTGGGGGGATACTGGGGGGACATTGGGGGACATTGGGGACACTGGGACACTGGGGGGACACTGGGGACACTGGGGGGACAATGGGGACACTGGGGGACATTGGGGGACATTGGGGGGACATTGGGGGGACATTGGGGACATTGGGGACATTGGGGACACTGGGGACACTGGGGGGACACTGGGGACACTCCCTGGGGCGGTGACACGGGCACAAGGGGACCTCGTGTCCCCCCCCCCGTGTCCCCCCCCGCTCTCTGGGTACAGTTCATTAATTAGCGGCCATTTCGTTAATTGCTGCCGGCTGCCAGGGGGGGATTGGGGACACGCGGGGGCGGGGGGGGGACGGGGGGGGACAGAACGCGGCCCCCCCCTGAGGGGACCCGCGGGGACAGGGGGGCACCCAAGGGACCCCACAGCACCCACGGGGACCCCACAGGGACCCCAGAGCACCCACGGGGACCCCACAGCGATCCCACAGCACCCACGGGGACCCCATGGTGACCCCACAGCACCCACGGGACCCACAGGGACCCCATAGGGACCCCATAGCACCCACGGGGACAACGGGACACCCAAGGGACCCCAGAGCACCCACGGGGACCCCACAGCACCCACGGCACCCATGGTGACCCCACAGCACCCACGGGGATCCCACAGGGACCCCACAGCACCCAGGGGGACAACGGGGCACCCAGGGGGACCCCACTGCACCCATGGTGACCCCATAGGGACCCCACAGCACCCACAGCACCCACGGGAACCCCACAGCACCCACAGCGATCCCACAGCACCCACGGGGACAACAGGGCACCCACAGCACCCACGGGGACGCACGACGACCCCCAAAGCACCCACAGGATCCGCATGGGGACCCCCAGAGCACCCACGGGGACAATGGGGCACCCACGGGGACACCATGGTGACCTCACAGCACCCACCGGGACCCCACAGCACCCAAAGCACCCACAGCGATCCCACAGCACCCATTGCACCCACGGTGACCCCACAGGGACCCCACAGCCATCCCACAGCACCCACAGCACCCACAGGGATCCCATAGCACCCACAGCACCCATGGCGACCCTACAGCACCCATTGCACCCATGGGGACCTCGTAGGGACCCCACAGCACCCACGGGGACCCCACAGCACCCACAGCGATCCCACAGCACCCACAGCACCCATGGGGAACCCACAGCACCTACCCGGACCCCACAGCACCCACGGGGACAACAGGGCACCCACAGCACCCACGGGGGACCCCCACAGGGACCCCATAGGGACCCCATAGCACCCAGGGGACCCCACAGGACCCACGGGGACCCCACAGCACCCACAAGGATCCCACAGCACCCACAGCACCCATGGGGACCCCCATAGGGACCCCACAGTACCCACGGAGACCCCACAGGGACCCTACAGCACCCACGGGGATCTCACAGCACCCACAGGGACCCCACAGGGACCCCATAGGAACCCCGCACACCCATGGGGAACCCACAGCACCCATGGGGACAATACGGCACCCACAGCCATCCCACAGCACCCACGGGGACCCCACAGGGACCCCACAGCACCCACGGGGACCCCACAGCACCCAAGGGACCCACAGGGACCCCATAGGGACCCCACAACACCCACAGCAACCAAAGCACCCACGGGGATCCCACAGCACCATAGGGACCCACGGTGACCCCACAGGTTCCCCACAGCCATCCCACAGCACCCAGGGGACCCCACAGCACCCAGGGGACCCCACAGCACCCACAGGGATCCCACAGCACCCACGGCACTCACAGCACCCACAGGGATCCCTGGTGACCCCACAGCACCCACTGAACCCACAGGGACCCCACCAGGACCCCACAGCACCCACGGGGACCCCGTAGGGACCCCACAGCACCCACTGAACCCACGGGGACCCCACAGGGACCCCACGGCACCCAAAGGGATCCCACGGCACCCACGGCACTCACGGCACCCACAAGGATCCCACAGCACCCACGGGGACCCCATAGGGACCCCACAGCACCCACGGGACCCCCCCAGGATCCCCCCAGCCCCCCGGCGGACCCCCCCGCGGCCGCGCGGTCACGCAGCACCCACTCCCCCTCCCCTCCCCCCCCGGCACCCAGGGGTGCCCCCCCGCGCTCCCATGGTCCCCGTGTCCCCTCCCCTGTCCCCCCCCGGGTCCCCCCCAGGGGGATAAGAGGCCCCGCGGGGGTCGCTGCCCCCCACCCGCCATGGCGGCCCCGGGGGGGACGGAGCCCGAGCGCGCGGAGGTGAGGGGGGCGGGGGGCTGGGGGCACCCCGGGGTGGGGTCTGGGGGTCGGGGGGGGGGGGGGGGGGTCCGGGGGCACCCCGGGGTGGGGGTCCGGGGGGGTCCGAGGGCATCCCTGGGTGCGGTTCGGGGGAGTCCAGGGGCACCCCTGGGTGGGGTTTGGGGGTCCGGGGGATCCGAGGGCACCCCTGGGTGGGGTTCGGGGGTCCGGGGGCACCCCTGGGTGGGGTTCGGGGGGCCGGGGGGGTCCGGGGGCATCCCCGGGTGGGGTTCGGGGGTCCGGGGGCACCCCTGGTGGGGTTCGGGGTCCGGGGGGATCCGAGGGCACCCCTGGGTGGGGTTCGGGGGGTCCGGGGGCGTCCGGGGGCACCCCTGGGTGGGGTTCGGGGGTCCGGGGGCGTCCAGGGGCACCCCTGGGTGGGGGTTCGGGGGGGTCCAAGGGCACCCCTGGGTGGGGTTTGGGGGTCCGGGGGCACCCCTGGGTGGGGTTTCGGGGGGGTCCAAGGGCACCCCTGGGTGGGGTTTCGGGGGTCCGAGGGCACCCCTGGGTGGGGTTTGGGGTCCGGGGGGGTTCCAGGGGGCACCCCTGGGTGGGGTTCGGGGGTCCGGGGGGGGTCCGGGGGCACCCCCGGGTGGGGTCCGGGGGGGTCCGGGGGGGTCCAGGGGCACCCCTGGGTGGGGGTTCGGGGGTCCGGGGGGGTCCGAGGGCACCCCTGGGGGGGGTTTGGGGGTCCAGGGGCACCCCTGGGTGGGGGTTCGGGGGTCCGGGGGGGTCCAGGGGCACCCCTGGGGGGGTTTGGGGGTCCAGGGGCACCCCTGGGTGGGGTTCGGGGGTCCGGGGGGGGTCCGAGGGCACCCCTGGGTGGGGTTCGGGGGGTTCGGGGGTCCCCTGTGAGGGCGGGTCCCCATCACAAGGGCGCCCCCCACGTTTGGGGGTCCCGGGGGGGGGGGGCAATCCAAGAGCCCCATGGGGGGGGGGAGTCCCATTGGGGGGGGGTGGGGCTCGTTCTGGGGGGGCCCGAGGCTGAGGGGGGGGTCTCTGCTTTGGGGGGGCCCATGGGAAGTGGGGGGGGGGGGGGGTCCCTGTCCCGGGGGTCTCTGTTTCAAGGGAGGGGGGGTCCCTGTTTCGGGGGGGGTCCCGGGGCAGGGGGGGGGGTCCCTATTTCGGGGGGAGGTCCCTGTCCTGGGCGGGGGTCCCTGTTTCAAGGGGGGGGGGGGTCCCTGTCCCTGTCCTGGGGGGGTCCCTGTCCCGGGGGGGTCCCTGTCCCTGTCCCTGTCCCTGTCCCGGGGGGTCCCCTGTCCCGGGGGGTCCCTGAGGCGCTGTCCCGGGGGGTCCCTGTCCCTGTCCCGGGGGGTCCCTGTCCCGGGGGGTCCCTGTCCCTGTCCCTGTCCCGGGGGGGGTTCCCTGTCCCGGGGGGGTCCCTGTCCCGGGGGGTCCCTGTCCCGGGGGGGTCCCTGTCCCTGTCCCGGGGGGGTCCCTGAGGCGCTGTCCCGGGGGTCCCTGTCCCGGGGGTCCCTGTTTCAAGGGGGGGGTCCCTGAGGCGCTGTCCCGGGGGGTCCCTGTCCCTGTCCCGGGGGGTCCCTGAGGCGCTGTCCCGGGGGGTCCCTGTCCCGGGGGGGTCCCTGTCCCTGTCCCGGGGGGTCCCTGAGGCGCTGTCCCGGGGGGTCCCTGTCCCGGGGGGTCCCTGTCCCTGTCCCGGGGGGTCCCTGTTTCAAGGGGGGGGTCCCTGAGGCGCTGTCCCGGGGGGGGTCCCCTGAGGCGCTGTCCCGGGGGGTCCCTGTCCCTGTCCCGGGGGGTCCCTGTCCCGGGGGGTCCCCTGAGGCGCTGTCCTGTCCCGGGGGGTCCCTGTCCCTGTCCCGGGGGGGTCCCTGTCCCTGTCCCGGGGGGTCCCTGTCCCTGTCCCTGTCCCTGTCGCGGGGGGGTCCCCTGTCCCGGGGGGTCCCTGTCCCCGGGGGGTCCCTGTCCCTGTCCCCGGGGGGTCCCTGTTTCAAGGGGGGGGGTCCCTGAGTCTCTGTCCGCAGGGGGGGGGCGGTGGCTCCCCGGCCCCGGGGGGCTCCCCGGAGCAGGAAGGTTTCTTCTCGCTGCTGAGCTCCGTGCAGGGAACGCGCATGGACGAGCAGCGCTGCACCCTGGGGGGCGGCACCGGTGAGCGGGGGGGGCACCGGGACACCGGGGGGGGCACCGGGGGGGGCAACCGGGGGGGGACACCGGTGAGCGGGGGGGGGGCACCGGGACACCGGGGGGGCACCGGGGGGCGGCACCGGTGAGCGGGGGGGGCACCGGGACACCGGGGAGGGGACACCGGGGGGGGCACCGGGACACCGGGGGGGCACCGGGGGGGGGGACACCGGTGAGCGGGGGGGGGGGCACCGGGACACCGGGGGGGGGGACACCGGGGGGGCAACCGGGGGGCGGCACCGGTGAGCGGGGGGGCACCGGGACACCGGGGGGGGGGACACCGGGGGGGGCACCGGGACACCGGGGGGGCACCGGGGGGGGGACACCGGTGAGCGGGGGGGGGGGGCACCGGGACACCGGGGGGGGGGGACACCGGGGGTGGGCACCGGGGGGCGGGCACCGGTGAGCGGGGGGGCACCGGGACACCGGGGGGGGGACACCGGGGACACCGGGGCGGCACCGGGACACCGGGGGGGACACCGGGGGGGGACCGGGGGGGGACACCGGGGGGGGACCGGGGGGGGGCACCGGTGAGCGGGGGTGGCACCGGGACACCGGGGGGACACGGGTATGGGGGGACACCGGGCACGGGGGGTGGTACCGGTGAGGGAGGGGACACCGGGGGGGGGACACCGGGGACACCGGCTGTGACACGGGTGTGGTGTGGGGACACCGGGGGGGACACGGGTGTGGGGACACCGGGGATGGGGGGGGGGGACACCGAGGGACACGGGGGTGGCACCAGTGAGAGGACTCCGGGGACACCGGGGACGGGGGGGGGGACACCGGGGGGGCGCACGGGGGAGGGGGACACCGGCGACACGGGGGACACCACGGTGGCGACACGAGCCACGCGTGGTACGGGGTGGGGAGGGGGGGGGTGACACGAGTTTGGGGGACCCGAGGGGGTCGGTGGGTGCTGGGGGGTGACCCGGGGGTCCCTGGGGTGCCCCACGGTGACTGGGGGTCCCCCATGGTGACCCGGGGGTGCCCGTGGATGTCCGTGGGTGCCCCCGGGGGTATCCGTGGGTGTCCGGGGGAGTCCTTGGGTGACCCAGGGGTCCCTGGGGTGACCCGGGGGTGTCCGTGGGTGACCCGGATGTGCCCCACAGTGACCGGGGGTCCCTGGGGTGTCCGTGGGTGGCCCGTGGGTGTCCGTGGGTGCCCCGGGGGTGACCCTGGGGTGACCAAGGGGTCCCTGGGGTTGTCCGTGTGTGCTCCGTGGATGCCCCGTGGGCGCCCCGTGGGTGTCCCGTGGGTGTCCGTGGGTGTCCATGGGTGTCCCGTGGGTGCCCCGTGGGTGCCCCGGGGGTGTCCATGGGTGTCCCGGGGGTGCCCCGTGGGTGTCCGTGGGTGGCCCCGTGAGTGCCCGGGGGTCCCGTGGGTAGTCCGTGGGTGTCCGTGGGTGCCCCGGGTGGGTCCCTATGATGTCCGTGTGTGCCCCGTGGGTGCCCCGTGGGTGCCCCGGGGTTCCCGTGGGTGCCCCGTGGGTAACCCGGGAGTCTCTGTGGTGCCCCGTGGGTGTCCGTGGGTGTCCATGGGTTACCCGTGGGTTACCCGTGGGTGTCCGTGGGTGCCCCGGGGGTGCCCCGGGGGTCTCTGTGGTGCCCCGTGGGTGTCCGTGGGTGACCCGGGGATCTCTGTGGGTGACTCTGGGGCGCCCCATGGTGAGCGGGGGTGTCCGTAGGTGTCCGTCGGTGCCCCGTGTGGTCTCTGTGGTGTCCGTGGGTTACCAGTGGGTGCCCCGTGGGTGCCCCGTGGGTTGTCCGTGGAGGCCCCGGGGGTGTCTGTGGTGCCCCGTGGGTGTCCGTGGGTGTCCCGTGGGTGCCCCGTGGGTGTCCGTGGGTGTCCCGTGGGTGCCCCGTGGGTGCCCCGTGGGTGTCCGTGGGTGTCCCGTGGGTGCCCCGTGGGTGTCCGTGGGTGCCCCGTGGGTGCCCTGGGGGGTGTCCATGGGTGCCCCGTGGGTGTCCGTGGGTGTCCCGTGGGTGCCCCGTGGGTGCCCCGTGGGTGTCCGTGGGTGCCCCGTGGGTGCCCTGGGGGTGTCCATGGGTGCCCCGTGGGTGTCCGTGGGTGTCCCGTGGGTGCCCCGTGGGTGTCCGTGGGTGCCCCGGGGGTGTCCATGGGTGTCCCGTGGGTGCCCCGTGGGTGCCCTGTGTGTGCTCCGTGGGTGCCCCGGGGTTCCCGTGGGTGCCCGTGGGTGTCCCGTGGGCGCCCCGTGGGTGTCCGTGGGTGCCCCGGGGGTCTCTGTGGTGCCCCGTGGGTGTCCGTGGGTGACCCGGGGATCTCTGTGGGTGACTCTGGGGCGCCCCACGGTGAGCGAGGGTGTCCGTAGGTGTCCGTCGGTGCCCCGTGGGTCTCTGTGGTGTCCGTGGGTGCCCCGTGGGTGTCCGTGGGTGCCCCGTGGGTGCCCCGTGGGTGCCTCGGTGGGTGTCCGTGGGTGCCCCGGGGGTGACCCGGGGGTCTCCTCCCCCCCCGCAGGAGGAGGGGGGCGGGGAGCCGCCGCCCCCCGAGCTGGCCGGGCTGCTGGAGTTGGTCGCCAGCTCGCAGGGCCGCCGCATGGACGAGCAGCGCCTGCCCGTGCCCCGCCTGCCCGGCTTCGGCACCGGGGGGGGCGCAGGTGGGCACCGGGGGTACCGGGGGGGTACCGGGGTGGGCACTGGGGTGGGCACCGGAGGGGGGATTCGGCACGGGGGGGGCCACAGGTGGGCACCGGGGGGGGGCGCAGGTGGGCACCAGGGGGCACCGGGGTGGGCACCGGGGGGGAATTCGGCACGGGGGGGCGCAGGTGGGCACCGGGGGGACACGGGGAGGGGGCACCGGGGGGGGGCACCGGGGGGGGATTAGGCACGGGGGGGAGCAGGTGGGGCACCAGGGGGCACCGGGGGGGGCAGCGGCGGGGGGGACTGGGGGGGGCACAGGTGGGCACGGGGGGGGGTTTCAGCACCGGGGGGGGCACAGGTGGGCACGGGGGGGTCCACAGGTGGGCACGGGGGGGGGTTTCAGCACGGGGGGGGGCACAGGTGGGCACGGGGGGGGCACAGGTGGGCACGGGGGGGGGTTTCAGCACGGGGGGGGGGGGCACTGGGGGGCCCGGGGGAGCTGCAGGAATTTGGGGAGGGGGGCTCAGGGAAGCTTTGGGGGGGGGGGGAGGGGCCGGGGGGTGGCACCGGGGACACTCGGGGCGGGGACACCCCCGTGAGTGCCCCTCCCCCCCTCTCCCCACAGGACTGAGCCCCCCCGAGCCCCCCTGAGGCCCCTCCCCTCCCCCCCCCGCCCGTGGAGCCCCCTCAGGCCCGGCCCCTGCGCCCCTCCCCCCCCCCCCCCGGTGTCCCCAATAAACGCCCGAGCACTGCGGGTGTGACACCGCGCCTGGGGACACCGGGGGAGACAGGGGACAGGGGGGACACCGGGGGGTGGCACTGGTGGGGGGGGACACCGGGGGACAGGGGGTGACACCGGGGGTGGCACCAGGCATGGAGGGGGGGGACACGGGGGTGGGGTGGCACCAGGGGACACTGAGAGGGTGGCACTGGGCACGGGGGGGGGTGGCACCGGGGGGGGGGGAGACCGGGGGTGGCACCAGGGGATGGGGGGGGACACTGAGGGGGTGTCACCAAGGGTGGGGACACCAGGGGGTGGCACCAGGGGACGGGGGGGGGACACTGAGGGGGTGTCACCAAGGGTGGGGACACCACGGGGGTGGCACCAGGGGATGGGGGGGTGGCACTGGGCACGGGGGGGGGACACCGTGGGGGGGGTGGCACCGAGGGACAGCACTGTGGTGACATCGAGAG
Source organism: Phylloscopus collybita (assembly GCA_027886175.1). Taxonomy (NCBI): domain Eukaryota; kingdom Metazoa; phylum Chordata; class Aves; order Passeriformes; family Phylloscopidae; genus Phylloscopus; species Phylloscopus collybita. The sequence continues at coordinate 54,379 of JAJNNQ010000165.1, read as the reverse complement.
ACACCACGGGGGTGGCACCAGGGGACACTGAGGGGGTGGCACCAGGGGACGGGGCGGGGGGGGGACACGGGGGTGGGGTGGCACCAGGGGGGGGACACCGGGGGTGGCACAGGGCAGGGGACACTGGGCATGGGGGGGGGGGGACACCGAGGGGTGGCACCAGGGGACAGGGGGGGACACTGAGGGGGTGTCACCGGGGGGGGACACCGGGGGGTGGCACTGGGCACAGTGCAGGGACACCGGGGGGTGGCACCAGGGGACAGGGGGGGACACTGAGGGGGTGTCACCAAGGGGGGGGACACCAGGGGGTGGCACTGGGTACAGTGCAGGGACACCGGGGGGTGGCACCAGGGGACAGCAGGGGACACCGGGGGGTGGCACTGGGCATGGTGGGGAACACTGAGGGGGGGTGGCACTGTGGGACAGCACTGCGGTGACATCAAGTGACACCATGGGGGTGGCACCAGGGGACACCGGGGGGGTGGCATTGGGTACAGTGCAGGGACACCGGGGGGTGGCACCAGGGGACGGGGGGGTGGCACTGGGCACGGGGGGGACACCAAGGGGGGGTGGCACCGCGGGACAGCACTGTGGTGACATCGAGAGACACCACGGGGGTGGCACCAGGGGACACTGGGGGGTGGCACTGGGCATGGGGTGGGGGGACACTGAGGGGGTGCCACCGGAGGACGGGGTGGGGACACCGGGGGGTGGCACCAGGGGACAGGGGGGTGGCACTGGGCACAGGGGGGGGACATCGGGGGGTGGCACCGGGCACGCAGGGGACACTGAGGAGGTGGCACCAGGGGACAGCAGGGGACACCGGGGGGTGGCACCAGGGGACAGGGGGGTGGCACTGGGCATGGTGGGGGGACACCGGGGGACAGTGGGGACACTGAGAGGGGGGTGGCACCGGAGGACAGCACTGCGGTGACATCGAGGGACACCAGGGGGGTGGCACCAGGGGACAGGGGGCGGCCGTGCCACCCCCCGGTGACACCCTGGGGACACCGTTTATTGAAGGGGGGGACACACACACGGCCGGGGGTGGCACGTGTCCCCGCAGGGCCCGACACCAGTCCCTGGCGTGTCACACACGTGTCACACACGTGTCCCCTGGTGGCACCGGGGCGGCGCAGGGACACGGGGACGGCCACGTGTCCTCCCTGGTGCCACCCACACGGGGACAGGGGGGGTCACGTGTCCCCTCTGTCACCAACACGGTCACGGCGGGTGGCAGCAGTTTGTGTCACGTGTCACCTCTGTCACAGAGATGGCAGCAAGACGGTGGCACGTGTCCCTTCTGTCACGGTGGTGGCACCAGGATGGTGGCATGTGTCACCTCTGTCACAGCAATGGCAGCAGGGTGGTGGCACGTGTCCCTTCTGTCACGGTGGTGGCACCAGGGTGGTGGCATGTGTCACCTCTGTCACAGCAATGGCAGCAGGGTGGTGGCACGTGTCCCCTCTGTCACCAACACGGTCACGGTGGTGGCACGTGTCCCTTCTGTCACGGTGGTGGCACCAGGGTGGTGGCACGTGTCCCCTCTGTCACAGCAATGGCAGCAGGGTGGTGGCACGTGTCCCCTGTGTCACCAACACAGTCACAGCGATGGCACCAGGGTGGTGGCACGTGTCCCCTCTGTCATGGTGGTGGCACCAGGATGGTGGCATGTGTCACCTCTGTCACAGCAATGGCAGCAGGGTGGTGGCACGTGTCCCCTCTGTCACCGACACAGTCACAGCGATGGCACCAGGGTGGCAGCACATGTCCCCTCTGTCACCAACACGGTCATGGTGGTGGCACCAGGGTGCTGGCATGTGTCCCCTCTGTCACCAGCAGTGCCACAGCGATGGCATCAGGGTGGTGGCACGTGTCCCCTCTGTCACCAACATGGTCACGGTCACGGTGGTGGCACCAGGGTGGTGGCACGTGTCCCCTCTGTCACAGCGATGGCAGCGGTTCGTGTCACACGTGTCCCCTCTGTCACCAGCAGTGTCACGGCGATGGCGCCAGGCCGTGCCCGCGGGGACACGATGCCACCACCGGGTGTCCCTCCCCCGTGTCACCGGCACGGCCGCGGCGCCGGGGTCACGGTGCAGCCAGGCGGGGCGGCCGCTTGTCCCCTCTGCCACCGGCCGTGTCCCCAAGGTGGCCGTGTGTCCCCAGGGTGGTGGCCGTGTCCCCAGGGTGTGGCCGTGTCCCCAGGGTGGCTGTGTCCCCAGGGGTGGCCGTGTCCCCAAGGTGGTGGCTGTGTCCCCAAGGTGGTGGCTGTGTCCCCAAGGTGGTGGCCGTGTCCCCAGGGGTGGCCGTGTCCCCAAGGTGGTGGCTGTGTCCCCAAGGTGGTGGCCGTGTCCCCAGGGTGGTGGCCGTGTCCCCAGGGGTGGCTGTGTCCCCAAGGGGGTGGCCGTGTCCCCAGGGGTGGTGGCCGTGTCCCCAGGGGTGGTGGCCGTGTCCCCAAGGTGGTGGCCGTGTCCCCAGGGGTGGCTGTGTCCCCAAGGGGGTGGCCGTGTCCCCAGGGGTGGTGGCCGTGTCCCCTGCTGTCCCCTCAGGCCTGTGTCCCCAGGGGTGACCGTGTCCCCAGGGGGTGGCCGTGTCCCCAGGGGTGGTGGCCGTGTTCCCCAGGGGTGGTGGCCGTGTCCCCTGCTGTCCCCTCAGGCCTGTGTCCTGCCCTTCCCCTCCCGCAGCCGCTGCTTCATCTCGGCGATGGCCCGGCGCTGTGGGGACAGAGGGGACAGAGTCAGGGACACAGGGGACAGGGACAGGGACAGGGGGGACAAAAGGGACAGGGACAGGGACAGGGACACAGGGACAGGGACAGGGACAGAGGGGACAGAGGGGACAGAGTCAGGGACACAGGGGACAGGGACAGGGACAGGGACACAGGGACAGGGACAGAGGGACACAGGGACAGGGACAGAGGGGACAGGGACAGGGACAGGGACACAGGGACAGGGACAGGGACAGAGGGGACACGGGGACAGGGAAAGGGACACAGGGGACAGGGACAGGGACAGAGGGACAAGGACAGAGGGGACAGGGACACAGGGGACAGGGACAGGGGGGACAAAAGGGACAGGGACAGGGACAGAGGGACAAGGACAGAGGGGACAGAGGGGCCAGGGCCGTAGGTGACACTTTGGGGACAGTCGGGGTCTCACCCGTTCGGGATCGTCCGGCGGGAAAATCTCCCTCTGCAGAGAGAGCGGGGGAGGGGAGTCAGGGGGTGTCCCCAAGGTGTCCCCAGGGTGTCCCCAGGTGTCCCCAGGTGTCCCCAGGGTGTCCCCAAGGTGTCCCCAGGGTGTCCCCAGGTGTCCCCAGCTCTCCCCAGGGTGTCCCCCCAGGTGTCCCCAGGGTGTCCCCAGGGTGTCCCAAGGTGTCCCCAAGGAGTCCCCAGGGTGTCCCCAAGGTGTCCCCAAGGTGTCACAAAAGTGTCCCCAAGGTGTCCCCAGAGTGTCCCCAGGGTGTCCCCAAGATGTCCCCAGGGTGTCCCCAGGTGTCCCCAAGGTGTCCCCAAAGTGTCCCCAGGTGTCCCCAAGGTGTCCCCAAGGTGTCCCCAAGGTGTCCCCAAAGTGTCCCCACGTGTCCCCAAAGTGTCCCCAAGTGTCCCCAAGGTGTCCCCAGGGTGTCCCCAAAGTGTCCCCAAGGTGTCCCCAAGGTGTCCCCGGGGTGTCCCCAGGATGTCCCCCAGGGTGTCCCCAAGGTGTCCCCAGCTGTCCCCAGGTGTCCCCAAGGTGTCCCCAGGGTGTCCCCAGGGTGTCCCCAGCTGTCCCCAGATGTCCCCAGGTGTCCCCAGATGTCCCCAAGGTGTCCCCAAGGTGTCCCCAGGTGTCCCCAGATGTCCCTAGGTGTCCCCAGGTGTCCCCAGGTGTCCCCAGGATGTCCCCAGGGTGTCCCCAGGTGTCCCCAAAGTGTCCCCAGGTGTCCCCGGGGTGTCCCCAAGGTGTCCCCAAGGTGTCCCCAAAGTGTCCCCAGGTGTCCCCAGGTGTCCCCAGCTGTCCCCAGGTGTCCCCAAAGTGTCCCCAGGATGTCCCCAGGTGTCCCCTGCCCACCTTGCGGTCGATCACGTGACGCTGGAACAGCTCGGCCTGGTTGGAGACCCAGAACACCCCGACGGGGAAGGTCAGGTACAGGAACATCTGGGGGGGACAGCAATGTCACCGCCTGGGACACACCTGGGACACCTGTGCCATCCCTGTGCCACCTGTGCCACCTGTGTCACCTCTGTGTCACCGCCTGGGACACACCTGGGACACACCTGGGACACACCTGGGACACACCTGGGACACCTGTGCCATCCCTGTGCCACCTGTGCCACCTGTGTCACCGCCTGTGTCACCTCTGTGTCACCGCCTGGGACACCTCCTGTACCACCTCCTATGTCACCTGTGTCAGCTCTTGTGCCACCTGTGCCACCCCCGTGTCATCTGTGCCACCTCCTGTGTCACCTGTGCCACCTCCTGGGACACACCTGGGACACACCTGCATCACCCCCTGTGCCACGCTGTGTCACCTGTGTCACCTCTGTGTCACCTCCTGGGACACATCTGTGTCACACCTGTGCCACCCGTGCCATCCCCTGTGCCACCTCCTGTGCCACCTCCTGTGTCACCTGTGCCACCCCTGTGTTACCCCCTGTGCCACCTGTGTCACCTCCTGTGTCACCTCTGCCACCTCCTGTGTCACCTGTGCCACCCCTGTGTCACCTCCTGTGCCACCTGTGCCACCTCCTGTGCCATCCCCTGTGCCACCTGTGTCACCTGTGTCACCTCCTGTGTCACCTGTGCCACCTGCTGTGTCACTCCTGCATCACCCCGTGTGTCACCTCCTGTGCCACCCCGTGTCACCCCTGTGCCACCTCCTGTGTCACCTGTGTCACCCCTGTCCCACCACCCAGACCCAGAGCACCCCAAAACAGGGGAGGACAGGTACAGGAACACCTGGCACAGGGACACCTGGGACACCTGTGCTGCCTCCTGTGCCACCTCCTGTGTCACCTGTGTCACCTATGTCACCTGTGCCACCTGTGCCATCCCATGTCACCTGTGCCACCCCTGCATCACCCCCTGTGCCACCTGTGTCACCTCCTGTGTCACCTCCTGTGTCACCTGTGCCACCTCCTATGTCACCTATGTCACCTGTGCCATCTCCTGTGCCACCCCTGTGTCACCTCCTGTGCCACCTGTGTCACCTGTGCCATCTCCTGTGTCACCTGTGTCACCTGTGCCACCCCTGTGTCACCTCCTGTGTCACCTGTGTCACCTCCTGTGCCACCTGTATCACCTGTGCCATCTCCTGTGCCACCTGTGTCACCTCCTGTGTCACCTGTGTCACCCCCTGTGTCACCCCCCAGCGCCCCTCCCCCCACTGACCCCAGGGGTTCCCGCCCTTTCTGCCCCTCCCCCATTGCCCCCGGCCCGGTTTTGCGCCCCCCCCCACCCCCGTTATTGCCCCCCCCGGTTCTGCCCCTCCCCCCCCCCGTTCTCCCCCCTCCCCCGGGTTCTGCCCCTCCCCCCCCCCCCGGTTTCTGCCCCTCCCCCGCCCCCCGGTTCCCCCCCCGCACCCTCAGGATCTCCAGCTTCACCCCCATGGCTCCTCCAGCCTCCCTGCGCTTCCGGCTCTACCAACCCCGCAACACCGCTGCCTCCCATTGGCCGCATCTCCAGTACCGCCGCCGTCTATTGGTGAGGGGGCGGGGCTAGGGGGTGGAGCGAAAGCTAGGTGGGCCAATGAGAAGGCAGCGCGGGCAGGACGGAGAGCAGCGCGCCGGAAGTGAGCGCAGCGCGCCGGAAGTGAGGGCGGCGCGCGGGGAGATGGCGGCGGCTGAGGCGGAGATGGCGGCGCGGGAGGAGCCGCCGGGAACGGGAACGGGAACGGGAACGGGAACGGCGCCCGGGCTGGAGCAGGAGTCGGGAGCCGTGGCAGAAGCGGGGCCGGCAGCCGTGGCAGAAGCGGGGCCCAGCGCGGGGCCGGGAGCGGAAGCGGTGGCGGGAGCGGGGCCGGGCCCGGAGCGGCCCGAGCTGTGCTTTGTGAGTGCGGGGCCCGGGCCCTCCTGTCCCCAACTGTCCCCTCCCTGTCCCCTCCCTGTCCCCTCCCTGTCCCCTCCTTGTCCCCTCCCTGTCCCCTCCCTGTCCCCTCCCTGTCCCCTCCTTGTCCCCTCCCTGTCCCCTCCCTGTCCCTTCCCTGTCCCCTCCTGTCCCCAACTGTCCCCATTCCTGTCCCCTCCCTGTCCCTTCCCTGTCCCTCCCTGTCCCTCCCTGTCCCCTTCTGTCCCCAACTGTCCCCTCCCGTGTCCCTGTCCCCGTGTCGCTGTCCCCATGTCGCTGTCCCCTCGCTCTCTGTCCCTGTCCCCCCTGCCTTCTGTCCCGTCCCCTCCCCCCCATCCTGCTCCCTTTGTCCCCCCCTGGCTGTCCCCTGTGTCCCCTGGGCTGTTGTCCCCAGGGGGATGAGGAGGAGCTGCTCTGTCCCCCTGTCCCTGTCCCTGTCCCCTGTGTCCCCAATGTCCCTCCAGGAGGAGGTGCAGCACGAGGAGGAGCTGTGTCTCTGTGTGTCCCCACTGTCCCCAATGTCCCCACTGTCCCCAATGTCCCCTTTAGGAGGACGAGGAGGTGCAGCACGAGGAGGAGCTGTGTCTCTGTGTGTCCCCACTGTCCCCAATGTCCCCAATGTCCCCAATGTCCCCCCAGGAGGACGAGGAGGTGCAGCACGAGGAGGAGCTGTGTCTCTGTGTGTCCCCAATGTCCCCTGACTGTCCCCAATGTCCCCAATGTCCCCAATGTCCCTCTCTGTCCCCAGGAGGACGAGGAGGTGCAGCACGAGGAGGAGCTGTGTGTCCCCAATGTCCCCAATGTCCCCAATGTCCCTCTCTGTCCCCAGGAGGACGAGGAGGTGCAGCACGAGGAGGAGCTGTGTCTGTGTGTGTCCCCAATGTCCCCACTGTCCCCTCTCTGTCCCCAGGAGGACGAGGAGGTGCAGCACGAGGAGGAGCTGTGTCCCCAATGTCCCCTGACTGTCCCCAATGTCCCCAATGTCCCCCCCAGGAGGACGAGGAGGTGCAGCACGAGGAGGAGCTGTGTGTCCCCACTGTCCCCAATGTCCCCAATGTCCCCACTGTCCCCAATGTCCCCTGACTGTCCCCAATGTCCCCCCAGGAGGACGAGGAGGTGCAGCACGAGGAGGAGCTGTGTGTCCCCAATGTCCCCAATGTCCCCAATGTCCCCAATGTCCCCCCAGGAGGACGAGGAGGTGCAGCACGAGGAGGAGCTGTGTGTCCCCAATGTCCCCTGACTGTCCCCAATGTCCCCAATGTCCCTCTCTGTCCCCAGGAGGACGAGGAGGTGCAGCACGAGGAGGAGCTGTGTCTCTGTGTGTCCCCAATGTCCCCACTGTCCCCAATGTCCCCACTGTCCCCAATGTCCCCTCTCTGTCCCCAGGAGGACGAGGAGGTGCAGCACGAGGAGGAGCTGTGTCTCTGTGTGTCCCCAATGTCCCCACTGTCCCCTGACTGTCCCCAATGTCCCCTCTCTGTCCCCCCCAGGAGGACGAGGAGGTGCAGCACGAGGAGGAGCTCCTCAGGAACCCTTTCTCTGTCCGGGGCTGGCTCCGTTACGCTCAGGCCCGGCAGCGCGGGCCCCGGCCCCGCCTCAACCAGATCTACGAGAGAGCGCTGCGGGAGCTGCCCGGCAGGTACCGCACCTGGGCACACCTGGGCACACCTGGGCACACCTGGGGTACACCTCAGATACACCTGGGCACACTTGGGGGGCACCTGGGGGGGCATGGGGGCACCTGGGGGGCACCTGGGTACAGCTGGGGTGCACCTGGGGAGCACCTGGGGAGCACCTGGGCACACCTGGGATACACCTCAGATACACCTGGGCACACCTGGGGGGCCTGGGGGTACCTGGGGTACACCTGGGGTACACCTCAGATACACCTGGGCACAGCTGGGGGGGCATGGGGGGCACCTGGGGGGGCATGGGGGCACCTGGGGGGGCATGGGGGCACCTGGGCACACCTGGGGGGCACCTGGGGGGGCATGGGGGTACCTGGGCACACGTGGGGTGGCATGGGGGCACCTGGGGTACACCTGGGCACAGCTGGGATACACCTCAGATACACCTGGGCACACCTGGGCACACCTGGGGGGCACCTGGGGGGGCATGGGGGCACCTGGGCACACCCAGGAGGCACCTGGGGGCACCTGGCTACAGCTGGGATACACCTCAGATTCACCTGGGCACACCTGGGGGCATCTGGGTACAACTGGGGTACACCTGGGAGGCACCTGGGGGGCACCTGGGTACAGTTGGGATACACCTGGCTACACCTGGGGGGCATGGGGGGTACCTGGGGTACACCTGGGGTACACCTGAGCACACCTGGGTACAGCTGGGGGGCACCTGAGGGGCATGGGCACACCTGGGGGGCACCTGGGTACGCCTGGGCACACCTGGACATACCGGGGTGGTACCTGGGGGCATTGGGAATACACCTGGGCACACCTGGGGTACAGCTGGGGGACACCTGGGGGACACCTGGGGGCACCTGGGCACACCTGAGGGGCATGGGGGCACCTGGGGCGCATGGGGTACACCTCAGATATACCTGGGCACACCTGGGGGGCCTGGGGGTACCTGGGGTACACCTCAGATACACCTGGGCACACCTGGGGGGCACCTGGGGGGGCATGGGGGCACCTGGGCACACCTGGGGGGCACCTGGGGGGGCATGGGGGGCACCTGGGTACAGCTGAGGGGCACCTGGGGGCATCTGGGCACACCTGGGGGGCACCTGGGGTACACCTGGCTACAGCTGGGATACACCTCAGATACACCTGGGGGGCACCTGGGTACAGCTGGGGCGCACCTGGGATACACCTGGGGGCATTGGGGAGACATGGGGACACCTGTGGAGCACCTGGGACACACCTGTGGGATACCTGGGATACACCTGGGCACACCTGGGATACACCTGGGGGCATTGGGGAGACATGGGCACACCTGGGATTCACCTGGGCACACCTGGGAGTACCTGAGCACACCTGGACACACCAGGGGGTACCTGGGGGCACTGGGAATACACCTGGGCACACCTGGTGGGCAGCTGGGACACACTTGGGGGGAGCTGGGCACACCTGGACACACTTGGGGAGGTTGGAGACACACCTGGGCACACCTGAACAGATATGGGCACACCTGGAATACACCTGAGCACACCTGAGACACACTTGGGACACACCTGGGGTACACCTGTGTCACACCTGGGGGCACCAGAGGCGCCCTTGGAAGGCTCAGGGACCTTTGGGGGCTCACCTGGGCTCGCTTGGGGGACACCTGGAACCTACCTGGGAACACCTGGGAGGCACCTGGGGACACCTGGGAGGCACCTGGGGACACCTGGGGACACCTGGGGGGCACCGGGAGCACCTCAGGGCCCTGGTGTGGGTGACAGGGACGGCCTGGGTGCTCCCAGGGGGGCAGGTGGCACAGGTAGGTGACAGGTGGCACAGGTGACGGGAGTGGCACAGGTGACACAGGTGCCAGGGGGTGGCTGGTGGCAGGGGGGGCACAGGTGGCAGGGCTGTCAAGGGTGTCCCCGGTGCCAGGTGACCCAGGTAACACAGGTGTCAGACGTGATACACCTGGCCCAGGTGACACACCTGTCCTGTCCCCCTGTGCAGTTACAAGCTGTGGTACCAGTACCTGTGTCCCAGGTGACACACCTGGCCCAGGTGCCACACCTGACACACCTGTCCCACCTGTCCCCCTGTGCAGTTACAAGCTGTGGTACCAGTACCTGTGTCCCAGGTGACACACCTGTCCCAGGTGCCACACCTGTCCCACCTGTCCCTGCAGTTACAAGCTGTGGTACCAGTACCTGTGTCCCAGGTGACACACCTGTCCCAGGTGCCACACCTGTCCCACCTGTCCCTGCAGTTACAAGCTGTGGTACCAGTACCTGCGGCAGGTGACACACCTGTCCCAGGTGACACACCTGTCCCCCTGTGCAGTTACAAGCTGTGGTACCAGTACCTGTGCTAGGTGTCCCAGGTGCCACACCTGTCCCAGGTGACACACCTGTCCCACCTGTCCCTGCAGTTACAAGCTGTGGTACCAGTACCTGTGCCCCAGGTGACACACCTGTCCCAGGTGCCACACCTGTCCCACCTGTCCCTGCAGTTACAAGCTGTGGTACCAGTACCTGTGGCAGGTGACACACCTGTCCCAGGTATCACACCTGTCCCTGCAGTTACAAGCTGTGGTACCAGTACCTGTGGCAGGTGACACACCTGTCCCAGGTGACACACCTGTCCCAGGTGCCACACCTGACACACCTGTCCCTGCAGTTACAAGCTGTGGTACCAGTACCTGTGTCAGGTGTCCCAGGTGACACACCTGTCCCAGGTGACACACCTGTCCCCCTGTGCAGTTACAAGCTGTGGTACCAGTACCTGTAGCAGGTGACACACCTGTCCCAGGTGACACACCTGTCCCCCTGTGCAGTTACAAGCTGTGGTACCAGTACCTGCGGCAGGTGACACACCTGTCCCAGGTAACACACCTGTCCCCCTGTGCAGTTACAAGCTGTGGTACCAGTACCTGCGGCAGCGGCGGGCGCAGGTGAAGGGGCGCTGCCCCTCGGACCCGGCCTTCGAGGAGGCCAACGCCGTGCACGAGAGAGCCCTGGTGTTCATGCACAAGGTACGGGGACAGCGGGACAGGGGGGGACAGGAGGGGACACGGGGACACCGGGGACAGGGGGGGACAGGGGGACATGGGGGGACAGCAGGGAGGTTGGGGACATGGGGACATGTGGGACAGCGGGGACATCAGGGACATCGGGGGACAGTGGGGACTGCGGGTACTGCAGGGACATCGGGGACATTGGGGGATATTGGGGACATGGGGACATGGAGGGACAGCAGGGACAGCAGGGACATGGGGACAGGGGGACAGGAGGGGACAGTGGGGACATGGACACGGGGGACAACGGGGACATGGGGACAGCAGGGACATGGGGGGACATGGGGACAGCGGGGACATGGGACAGTGGGGACATGGGGACATTGGGGACATGGAGACAGCAGGGGACAGCGGGGACAGTGGGGACAGCAGGGACAGTGGGGGGCATTGGGGACATGGAGACAGCAGGGACAGTGGGGACATGGGGGACATTGGGGACATTGGGGAGATGGAGGGACAGCAGAGACATTGGGACACAGGTGGACATTGGGGACATTGGGGACATGGGGACACAGGCGGACATTGAGGACAGTGGGGACAGGAGGGACATTGGGGACAGTGGGGAGACCGGGGACAGCAGGGGACACGGGGGACAGTGGGGACATTGGGGGTGGGCAGGGCCTGGGGGGTGTGGGGGGGATGGGGGGACACGGGGAGTGCAGGGGACACGGGGGGAGGGGAGGGGACAGGGACAGAGAGGGGACACGGGGCGAGGGGACACCGGTGGGACATGGGGACACCAGTGGGACATGGGGACATCGGTGGGATGTGGGGACAGGGGGCAGGGAGGTGACAGGGACATAGAGGGGACACGACTGGGACATGGGGACACCGGTGGGACAGGGAGGGGACGAAGGGAGGGATAAGGTGGGGGGGATAGGACACGGAGGGGACACGGGACAGAGGTGGGACAGGAGGGGTGGGGACACGGGGGGGACACGAGGGGCAGCGGTGACATGGGGCTTGGGGACACGGGGGGCAGTGGTGACACGGGGCTTGGGGACACGAGGGGACACGAGGGGGCACAGGGGACACAGGGCTTGGGGACATGGGAGGGCACTGTCCCCCCTCAGCCCCCTTGGGGTGGCTCCGGCCACTCATGGACACCGAGATCTACCGGGTGTCCCCACTGTCCCCAATGTCCCCAGTGTCCCCACTGTCCCCAATGTCCCCAATGCCCCCAATGTCCCCACTGTCCCCAATGTCCCCAGTGCCTCACTGTCCCCAATGTCTCCAACATCCCCAATGTCCCCATTGATGTCCCCATGGCTGTCCCCAATGTTCCCCTGACTGTCCCTAATGTCCCCAGATGCCGCGGATCTGGCTGGATTCCTGCCAGTTCCTGGCTGTGTCCCCAATGTCCCCAATGTCCACAATGTCCCCTGACTGTCCCCTGTCCCCATGGCTGTCCCCATGGATGTCCCCATGTCCCCTGTCCCCAGATGCCGCGGATCTGGCTGGATTCCTGCCAGTTCCTGGCTGTGTCCCCAATGTCCCCAATGTCCACAATGTCCCCATGTCCCCACTGTCCCCGCTGTCCCCATGGATGTCCCCACTGTCCCTGATGTCCCCATGGATGTCCCCAATGTCCCCGTGTCCCCATGGCTGTCCCCAATGTCCCCATGGATGTCCCCAATGTCCCCATGGATGTCCCCAATGTCCCCCTGACTGTCCCCAATGTCCCCAGATGCTGCGGATCTGGCTGGATTACTGCCAGTTCCTGGCTGTGTCCCAATGTCCCCAATGTCCCCATGGATGTCCCCATGGATGTCCCCATGTCCCCAATATCCCCAGTGTCCCCAGTGTCCCCAATACCCTCAATGTCCCTGCTGTCCCCAATGTGCCCAACATCCCTGATGTCCCCGTGGATGTCCCCACTGTCCCCATGGATGTCCCCTGACTGTCCCCATGTCCCCAGATGCCACGGATCTGGCTGGATTCCTGCCAGTTCCTGGCTGTGTCCCCATGTCCCCATGGATGTCCCCATGGATGTCCCCAGTGTCCCCGCTGTCCCCATGGATGTCCCCAATGTCCCCATGGATGTCCCCAGTGTCCCCATGGATGTCCCCTGTCCCCAGATGCCGCGGATCTGGCTGGGTTACTGCCAGTTCCTGGCTGTGTCCCCATGTCCCCACTGTCCCCATGGATGTCCCCAATGTCCCCGCTGTCCCCATGGATGTCCCCAATGTCCCCATGGATGTCCCCTGTCCCCAGATGCCGCGGATCTGGCTGGATTCCTGCCAGTTCCTGGCTGTGTCCCCATGTCCTCGATGTCCCCATGGATGTCCCCAATGTCCCCACTGTCCCCATGGATGTCCCCATGGATGTCCCCTGTCCCCAGATGCCGCGGATCTGGCTGGATTACTGCCAGTTCCTGGCTGTGTCCCCAATGTCCCTGCTGTCCCCATGTCCCCAATGTCCCCATGGATGTCCCCGATGTCCCCATGGATGTCCCCAATGTCCCCAATGTCCCCATGGATGTCCCCAATGTCCCCATGGATGTCCCCTGTCCCCAGATGCCGCGGATCTGGCTGGATTACTGCCAGTTCCTGGCTGTGTCCCCAGTGTCCCCAATGTCCCCATGGATGTCCCCATGGATGTCCCCTGTCCCCAGATGCCGCGGATCTGGCTGGATTACTGCCAGTTCCTGGCCGAGCAGGGCCGGGTGACGCGGACGCGCCGGACCTTTGACCGGGCGCTGCGGGCGCTGCCCATCACCCAGCACCGCCGCCTCTGGCCGCCCTACCTGAGCTTCGTGCGCCGGCACCCGCTGCCCGAGACCGCCGTGCGCGTCTTCCGCCGCTTCCTCAAGGTACCTGGGCACACCTGGGGCACACCTGGGGGCACCTGGGGGCACCTGGGACACACCTGGGCACACCTGGGCGCACCTGGGGCACACCTGGGGGCACCTGGGGGCACCTGAGATACCTGGGGGCACACCTGAGTACACCTGGGGGCACCTGGGGGCACACCTGAGTACACCTGGGCACACCTGGGGGCACCTGGGCACACCTGAGTACACCTGGGTACACCTGGAGACACACCTGAGATACCTGGGCACACCTGGGGACACACCTGGGCACACCTGGGGACAGGGGGACCCACCTGGGGCACACCTGGGCACACCTGGGCACACCTGGGGGCACCTGGGCACACCTGGGGCACACCTGGGGACAGGGGTACACACCTGGGGTCATGGGGACACACAGGCACCCGCTGCCCGAGACCACCGTGCGCGTCTTCCGCCGCTTCCTCAAGGTACCTGGGCACCTGGGGCACACCTGGGGCACACCTGGGGATATAGGGACACACCTGAGATACCTGGGCACACCTGGGGGCACACTTGAGCTACCTGGGTACACCTGGGTACACACCTGGGCACACCTGAGATACCCGGGTACACCTGGAGACACACCTGGGGGCACCTGGGTACACCTGGGGACACACCAGAGATACCTGGGTACACCTGGGTACACCTGGGGCACACCTGGGGACAGGGGGACACACCTGGGGACACCTGGGGACACACCTGAGATACCTGGGTACACCTGGGGGCACCTGAGATACCTGGGGGCACACCTGAGTACACCTGGGTGCACAGGCACCCGCTGCCCGAGACCGCCGTGCGCGTCTTCCGCCGCTTCCTCAAGGTACCTGGCACACCTGGGGGCACACCTGGGGACACCTGGGACACCTGGGGGCACACCTGAGATACCTGGGCACACCTGGGGGCACCTGGGGACAGGGGGACACACCTGGGGACATGGGGACACACAGGCACCCGCTGCCCGAGACCGCCGTGCGCGTCTTCCGCCGCTTCCTCAAGGTACCTGCGCACCTGGGGGCACCTGGGCACACCTGGGGACAGGGGGACACACCTGAGATACCTGGGCACACCTGGGGGCACCTGGGCACACCTGGGTACACCTGGGGACACCTGAGATACCTGGGGACACGCTTTGGTGCGCAGGTGACCCTGAGGTTCAGGTGGCGCACAGGTGTGACACAGGTGACACAGGTGTGACACAGGTGTGACACAGGTGTGTCCTGTCCCCAGCTGTGCCCCGAGGAGGCGGAGCAGTACGGGGGGGTTCACACACAGGTGTGACCCAGGTGTGACACAGGTGTCATTGTCCCCAGCTGTGCCCCGAGGAGGCGGAGCAGTACGGGGGGGTTCAGGTGACACACACAGGTGTGACACAGGTGTGACCCAGGTGTGACCCAGGTGTGCTCTCCCCAGCTGTGCCCCGAGGAGGCGGAGCAGTACGGGGGGGTTCAGGTGACACACACAGGTGTGACACAGGTGTGACCCAGGTGTGACCCAGGTGTGTCATTGTCCCCAGCTGTGCCCCGAGGAGGCGGAGCAGTACGGGGGGGTTCAGGTGACACACACAGGTGGCACAGGTGTGACACAGGTGCCATACAGGTGACTCAGGTGTCATTGTCCCCAGCTGTGCCCCGAGGAGGTGGAGCAGTACAGGGGGGTTCAGGTGTCACAGGTAGGGCACACAGGTGTGACCCAGGTGTGCTGTCCCCAGCTGTGCCCCGAGGAGGCGGAGCAGTACAGGGGGGTTCAGGTGTCACACACAGGTGACCCAGGTGTGACCCAGGTGTGCTGTCCCCAGCTGTGCCCCGAGGAGGCGGAGCAGTACGGGGGGGTTCAGGTGTCACAGGTATCACACACAGGTGTGACCCAGGTGTGTCATTGTCCCCAGCTGTGCCCCGAGGAGGCGGAGCAGTACGGGGGGGTTCAGGTGTCACACACAGGTGACACACACAGGTGTGACACAGGTGTGACCCAGGTGTGACCCAGGTGTGTCCTGTCCCCAGCTGTGCCCCGAGGAGGCGGAGCAGTACAGGAGGGTTCAGGTGTCACAGGTGTGACCCAGGTGTGACCCAGGTGTGTCCTGTCCCCAGCTGTGCCCCGAGGAGGCGGAGCAGTACGGGGGGGTTCAGGTGTCACAGGTAGGGCACACAGGTGTGACCCAGGTGTGCTGTCCCCAGCTGTGCCCCGAGGAGGCGGAGCAGTACAGGGGGGTTCAGGTGACACACACAGGTGTGACCCAGGTGTGTCATTGTCCCCAGCTGTGCCCCGAGGAGGCGGAGCAGTACGGGGGGGTTCAGGTGACACACACAGGTGTGACCCAGGTGTGTCCTGTCCCCAGCTATGCCCCGAGGAGGCGGAGCAGTACGTCGCTTACCTGCGCTCCGTCGGCCGCCTGGACGAGGCGGCGCAGGTGCTGGCCCGGCTGGTGAACGACGAGCGCTTCGTGTCCCGCCAGGGCAAGTCCAACTACCAGGTGAGAGAGCACCTGGGGGGGCACCTGGGGGGGCACCTGGGGGGGCACCTGGGGGGGCTGGGGACACCTGGGGGGGCTGGGGGGGCTGGGGATACCTGGGGGCACCTGGGGGGGCACCTGGGGATACCTGGGGGGACACCTGGAGATACCTGCGGATGTCTGGGGACACCTCAGGGGACACCTGGGGATAATTGGAAATACATGGGGAGGCACCTGGGGATGCCTGGGGACACCTGGGGGCACCTGGGGGGGCTGGGGACACCTGGGGGGACACCTGGGGATACCTGGGGATGTCTGGGGGCACCTGGGGGGACACCTGGGGATGTCTGGGGACACCTGGGGGAGCAGCTAGGGACGCCTGGGGACACCTGGGGACACCTGGGGATGTCTGGGGACACCTGGGGGGACACCTGGGGACACCTGGGGATGTCTGGGGACACCTGGGGGGACACCTGGGGATGCCTGGGGACATCTGGGGACACATTGAGGAGGCACCAGGGCACACCTGGGGACTCCTGGGGGGGTACCTAAGGATGTTTGGGAGCACGTGCAAACACCTGGGGAGGGCACCTGGGCACACCTTGGGGGGGTACCTGTGGGCACCTTTGGGGGCTGAGAAGGTCACGGGGTACCTGGAGAGGCACCTGGGGAAGCAGAGAGGGCGGGAGTGACCCAGGGCAGCAGGTGGGGACCAAGGGGCTGGGGGGGACACAGGACACCTGGGGGGACACCTGGACACACCTGGAGATACCTGGGGGGACACCTGGGGACGCTTGGGGACACCTGGGGACACCTGGAGGGACACCTGGGGACATCTGGGAGGGCACATGGGGGCACCTGGGGGGACACCTGGGGACATCTGGGGGGACACCTGGGGACATCTGGGGACAGCCAGGGACACCTGGGGACACCTGGGGTGGCCCGGGAAGGCCCGGGGAAGGCCCAGGGAGGGCCCAGGGGGCCCAGGGGTCACACCCCGGGCAGCTCCTGGGGTCACCTGGTGCTCCTGGGGGGTCCCTGAGGGCACTGGGGGTCTCGGGGGGGTTTGGGGTCTCAGGGTGGGTTTGGGGTGGGTTTGGGATGGATTTGGGGTGGATTTGGGATGGATTTGGGGTCTCTCATGGCTCATTTCCCCCAGCTGTGGCAGGAGCTGTGCGAGCTGCTCTCCCAGCACCCTGGGGCAGTTTTGGGGCAGTTTTAGGATGGATTTGGGGCAGTTTTAGGATGGATTTGGGGTCTCTAACCGCCATTTTCTCAGCTGTGGCAGGAGCTGTGCGAGCTGCTCTCGCAGCACCCCGGGGTGCATTTGGGATGGATTTAGGATGGATTTAGGATGGATTTAGGATCTCTAACCCCTGTTTTCCCCCAGCTGTGGCAGGAGCTGTGCGAGCTGCTCTCGCAGCACCCCGGGATGGATTTGGGATGGATTTAGGATGGATTTAGGATGGATTTAGGATGGATTTGGGATCCCTAACCCCTGTTTTCCCCCAGCTGTGGCAGGAGCTGTGCGAGCTGCTCTCGCAGCACCCTGGGGTGCATTTGGATGAATTTAGGATGGATTTAGGATGGATTTGGGATCTCTAACCCCCCATTTTCCCCCAGCTGTGGCAGGAGCTGTGCGAGCTGCTCTCGCAGCACCCCGGGGCAGTTTTGGGGCAGTTTTAGGATGGATTTGGGATGGATTTGGGGCAGTTTTAGGATGGATTTGGGATGGATTTGGGGCAGTTTTAGGATGGATTTAGGATGGATTTAGGATGGATTTGGGATGGATTTGGGATGGATTTGGGGTCTCTAACCCCTCTATCTCCCCCAGCTGTGGCAGGAGCTGTGCGAGCTGCTCTCCCAGCACCCCGGGGCAGTTTTGGGGCAGTTTTAGGATGGATTTGGGGCAGTTTTAGGATGGATTTGGGGTCTCTAACCCCCTTTATTCCCCAGCTGTGGCAGGAGCTGTGCGAGCTGCTCTCGCAGCACCCCGGGGTGCATTTGGGATGGATTTAGGATGGTTTTAGGATGGATTTGGGATGGATTTGGGGCAGTTTTAGGATGGATTTGGGGCAGTTTTAGGATGGATTTGGGATGGATTTGGGGTCTCTAACCCCGTTATCTCCCCCAGCTGTGGCAGGAGCTGTGCGAGCTGCTCTCCCAGCACCCCGGGGTGCATTTGGGGCAGTTTTAGGATGGATTTGGGATGGATTTAGGGTCTCTAACCCCCATTTTCTCAGCTGTGGCAGGAGCTGTGCGAGCTGCTCTCGCAGCACCCCGGGTTGCATTTGGGGCGGTTTTAGGATGGATTTAGGATGGATTTGGGATGGATTTAGGATGGATTTGGGGCAGTTTTAGGATGGATTTGGGGCAGTTTTGGGGTCTCTAACCCCCATTTTCCCCCAGCTGTGGCAGGAGCTGTGCGAGCTGCTCTCGCAGCACCCCGGGGCAGTTTTAGGATGGATTTAGGATGGATTTAGGATGGATTTAGGATGGATTTGGGATCTCTAACCCCTCTATCTCCCCCAGCTGTGGCAGGAGCTGTGCGAGCTGCTCTCCCAGCACCCCAGGGCAGTTTTGGGGCAGTTTTAGGATGGATTTAGGATGGATTTAGGATGGATTTAGGATCTCTAACCCCCTCTATCTCCCCCAGCTGTGGCAGGAGCTGTGCGAGCTGCTCTCGCAGCACCCCGGGGTGGATTTGGGATGGTTTTAGGATGGATTTGGGGCAGTTTTAGGATGGATTTGGGGTCTCTAACCCCCGTTTTCTCAGCTGTGGCAGGAGCTGTGCGAGCTGCTCTCGCAGCACCCAGGGATGGATTTGAGGCAGTTTTGGGGCAGTTTTAGGATGGATTTAGGGCAGTTTTAGGATCTCTAACCCCTCTATCTCCCCCAGCTGTGGCAGGAGCTGTGCGAGCTGCTCTCGCAGCACCCGGACCGCGTGCGCTCGCTGGACGCCGGCGGCATCATCCGCGGGGGGCTGACGCGCTTCACCGACCAGCGCGGCCGCCTCTGGGGGGCGCTGGCCGACTGCTACGTGCGCTGCGGCCACCTGGAGAAGGTGACACCGCGGGGACAGCCCGGGGGGGGGTGGCACCCTTGGGGAGGGGGTGACACCTTTGGGAGGGGGTGACAGCCTTGGGGACAGCCCGGCCACCCCGGGGGGGGTGGCAGCCTTGGGGAGAGGGTGACAGCCTTGGGGAGGGGGTGACAGCCTTGGGGAGGGGGTGGCACCTTTGGGGAGGGCGTGACAGCCTTGGGGAGGGGGTGACAGCCTTGGGGAGGGGTTGGCAGCCTTGAGGACAGAGTGACACCCTTGGGGACAGGGTGACATCCCTGCGAGGGGCTGGCACCCTTGGGAGCAGGGTGAGACCCCTGGGAGGGACTGGCAGCCTTGGGGTCAGGGTGACACCCCTGGGGAGGAGCTGGCACCTTTAGGGACAGTGTGACACCCCTGGGGACAGGGTGACACCCTTGAGGACGGGGTGACACCCCTGGGGACAGGGTGACACCTTTGGGAGGGGCTGGCAGCCTTGGGGACAGGGTGACACCCTTGGGGACAGGGTGACACTCCTGGGGAGGGGCTGACACCCTTGGGGACAGGGTGACACTCTTGAGGACAGGGTGGCAGCCTAGGGGACAGTGTGACACCCCTGGGGACAGGGTGACAGCTTTGGGGACAGTGTGACCTCCTTGGGGACAGGGTGACACCCCTGGGGACAGGGTGACACCCTTGAGGACAGGGTGACACCCTTAAGGACAGTGTGACACCCCTGGGGACAGGGTGACACCCTTGAGGACAGGGTGACACCCTTGAGGACAGTGTGACACCCTTGGGGACAGGGTGACATCCTTGGGGACAGTGTGACACCCCTGGGGACAGGGTGACACCCTTGGGGACAGGGTGACACCCCTGGGAGGGGCTGGCAGCCTTGGGGACAGGGTGACACCCTTGAGGACAGTGTGACACCCCCGGGGACAGGGTGACACCCTTGAGGACGGAGTGACATCCTTGGGGACAGGGTGACACCCCTGGGAGGGACTGGCAGCCTTGGAGACAGAGTGACACCCCTGGGGACAGGGTGACACCTTTGGGAGGGGCTGGCAGCCTTGGGGACAGGGTGACACTCTTGAGGACAGGGTGGCAGCCTTGGGGACAGTGTGACACCCCTGGGGACAGGGTGACAGCTTTGGGGACAGTGTGACACCCTTGAGGACAGGGTGACACCCCTGGGGACAGGGTGACACCCCTGGGGACAGCGTGACACCCCTGGGGACAGTGTGACACCCCTGGGGACAGTGTGACATCCTTGGGGACAGGGTGGCAGCCTTGGGGACAGGGTGACACCCCTGGAGGGGCTGGCACCTTTGGGAGGGGGTGGCAGCCTTGGGGACAGGGTGACACCCTTGGGAGCAGGGTGATACCCTTGAGGACAGAGTGACACCCCTGGGGACAGCGTGACACCCTTGAGGACAGGGTGACACCTTTGAGGACAGGGTGACACCCTTGGGGACAGGGTGACACCCTTGGGGACAGAGTGACACCCTTGGGAGAGGCTGGCACCTTTGGGGAGGGGGTGGCAGCCTTGGGGACAGTGTGACACCCTTGGGGACAGGGTGACACCCTTGGGGACAGGGTGACACCCCTGGGGACAGGGTGACACCCTTGGGGACAGGGTGACACCCTTGGGAGAGGCTGGCACCTTTGGGGAGGGGGGTGACAGCCTTGGGGACAGGGTGACACTCTTGAGGACAGGGTGGCAGCCTTGGGGACAGTGTGACACCCCTGGGGACAGAGTGACACCCCTGGGGACAGTGTGACCCTCCCTGTCCCCAGGTGCCATCCCGTTTAACCCGTTCCAGGCCCGGGATGTGTAGGAGGAGGCCGCGCAGACCCCGATGATCCCAATCCCGTTTATCCCAATGTTTATCCCCAGTTAATCCCAGTTTGTCCCAGTTTGTCCCAGTTTATCCCAGTTTATCCCCAGTTTATCCCAGTTTATCCCCAGTTTATCCCAGTTTATCCCATTTATCCCATTCCAGGCCTGGGATGTGTACGAGGAGGCCGTGCAGACTGTGATGACCCCAATCCCATTTATCCCACTGTTGGTCCCACTTTATCCCAATCCCATTTATCCCGTTCCAGGCCCGGGATGTGTCCGAGGAGGCCGTGCAGACCCCAATGACCCCAATCCCATTGATCCTGGTGTTTGTCCCATTCCAGGCCTGGGATGTGTCCGAGGAGGCCGTGCAGACCCCAATCCCGGTTTATCCCGGTGTTTATCCCGGTTTATCCCGTTCCAGGCCCGGGATGTCTATGAGGAAGCCGTGCAGACCCCAGTGACCCCAGTCCCGGTGTTTATCCCGGTTTATCTTGGTTTGTCCCGTTCCAGGCCCGGGATGCGTATGAGGAAGCCGTGCAGACGGTGCTGACGGTGATCCCGGTGTTTATCCCGGTGTTTATCCCGTTCCAGGCCCGGGATGTGTCCGAGGAGGCCGTGCAGACCCCAATCCTGGTTTATCCCAGTTTATCTTGGTGTTTTTATCCCGGTGTTTATCCTGTTCCAGGCCCGGGATGTGTACGAGGAAGCCGTGCAGACCCCAATCCCGGTTTATCCCGGTGTTTATCCCGGTTTATCCCGTTCCAGGCCCGGGATGTGTACGAGGAGGCGGTGCAGACCCCAGTCCCAGTTTATCCCGGTTTATCCCGGTTTATCCCGGTGTTTATCCCGTTCCAGGCCCGGGATGTGTATGAGGAGGCCGTGCTGACGGTGATCCCGGTTTATCCCGGTGTTTATCGTGGTTTTTATCCCATTCCAGGCCCGGGATGTCTATGAGGAAGCCGTGCAGACCCCAATCCCGGTTTATCCCGGTGTTTATCCCGGTTTATCCCGTTCCAGGCCCGGGATGTGTACGAGGAAGCCGTGCAGACTGTGATCCCGGTTTATCCCGGTGTTTATCCCGGTGTTTATCCCGGTGTTTATCCCGTTCCAGGCCCGGGATGTCTATGAGGAAGCCGTGCAGACGGTGATGACGGTGATCCCGGTTTATCCCGGTTTATCCCGGTGTTATTTATCCCGGTTTATCCCGTTCCAGGCCCGGGATGTGTACGAGGAAGCCGTGCAGACGGTGATCCCGGTTTATCCCGGTTTATCCCAGTGTTATTTGTCCCGTTCCAGGCCCGGGATGTCTATGAGGAGGCGGTGCAGACCCCAATCCCGGTTTATCCCGGTGTTATTTATCCCGGTTTATCCCGTTCCAGGCCCGGGATGTGTACGAGGAGGCGGTGCAGACCCCAATCCCGGTTTATCCCGGTGTTTATCCCGGTTTATCCCGTTCCAGGCCCGGGATGTCTATGAGGAGGCGGTGCAGACGGTGATGACGGTGCGGGATTTCACGCAGGTGTTCGACAGCTACGCGCGCTTCGAGGAGAGCGTCATCGCCGCCCTGCTGGAGACACAGGCGCAGCTGGGCCGCGGCCAGGACGGTGCGGGGGGCACCCCAAAACACCCGGGGGGACCCCAAAAAACCCCAGGGGGACCCTAAAACTGCATGGGGAACCCCAAAAAACCGGGGGGGGCACCCCAAAAAACCCCGGGGGGACCCCAAAAACCCCCAAAACCCGGGGGGAACCCCAAAACTGCATGGGGCACCCCAAAACCCCCGAGGGGGACCCTAAAACTGCCCAAAACCCCGGGGGGAACCCCAAAAACCCCAAAACCCCGGGGGGAACCCCAAAAACCCCGAGGGGTGCCCCAAAACCCCGGGGGGGACCCCAGAAAACCCGGGGGGACCCCAAAACCCCAAAAACCCCGGGGGGAACCCCAAAAACCCAGGGGGCACCCCAAAAACCCCGGGGGGACCCCAAAAAACCTGGGGGGACCCCAAAAACCCCGGGGGGACTCCAAAACCCCGGCGGGAACCCCAAAACTGCATGGGGCACCCCAAAAACCCCGGGGGGGACCCTAAAACCCCAAAACCCCGGGGGGAACCCCAAAATCCCCGGGGGGGAGCCCAAAACCCCGGGGGGAACCCCAGAACCCCAAAAACCCGGGGGGAACCCCAAAAACTCGGGGGCACCCTAAAACCGCATGGGGCACCCCAGAACCGCCTGGGGAACCCCAAAACTGCCCCAAACCCCCGGGGGGAACCCCAAAACCACATGGGGCACCCCTAAAGCCCCGGGGGGCACCCCAGAACTGTGTGGGGCACCCCAGAAATGTCCCTCGGTGTCCCCTGGTGTCCCCTGGTGTCCCCTGTGACCCCGTGTCCCAATAACCCCTGACCCCATGACCCTTGTGACCCCATGACCCCGTGTCCCCACGACCCCTGAACCCCGTGACCCCATGACCCCTGACCCTGTGACCCTGTGACTCCATGACCCCTGTCCCCATGTCCCTATGACCTGTGTCCCCCGTGTCCCCATGACCCCGACCCTGTGTCCTCATGTCCCCTGTGTCCCCGTGACCCCTGACCCCTGTATCCCCTGTGCCTGAGGTGTCCCTTGACCCCTGTGTCCCCATGTCCCCATGTCCTCATCCCCCCTGACCCCTGTGTCCCCATGACCCCTGACCCTTAAACCCTGTGTCCCCATGTCCCCGTGACCCCTGATCCCATGTCCCCCATGTCCCTGTGTCCCCTGTGACCCTGGTGTCCCCTGTGACCCCCTGACCCCGTGTCCTCATCCCCCGTGTCTCCTGACCCCATGTCCCGTGTCCTTCTGTCCTGTGTCCCCCGTGTCCCCTGACCCCTGTGTCCCCAGTGTCTCCATGACCCCTGACCCCATGTCCCCTGTGACCCCTGTGACCTCTGACCCCGTATCCCCATGTCCCCGTGACCCCCATGACCCCGTGTCCCTATGTCCCCCATGTCCCCTGTGTCCCCTGACCCTGTGACCCGTGTCCCCGTGACCTCTGACCCCATGTCCTCATATCCCCTGTGTCCCCTCTGTCCCCATGATCCCTGTGTCCCTTTCTCCCCACGTCCCCATGTCCCCTGTGTCCCCATGACCCCTGACCCTGACCACCATGTCCCCTGTGACCCCCGTGTGCCTCATGTCCCTGTGTCCCCATGTCCCCATGACCCCTGTGACCCTGGTGTCCCCTGTGACCCCGTGTCCCCATGTCCCCTCTGTCCCCGTGTCCCCGCAGAGGAGGTGGAGCTGGAACTGTGCCTGGCGCGCTTTGAGCGGCTGATGGCGCCGTGCCCGGGCTGTCCCTGTGTCCCTATGACCTGTGACCCCTGTGACCCCTGACCCCATGTCCCCATGTCCCCGTGCCCCCTGTGACCCCGTGTCCCCGTGTCCCCGCAGAGGAGGTGGAGCTGGAGCTGCGGCTGGCGCGCTTCGAGCGGCTGATGGCGCCGTGCCCGGGCTGTCCCTGTGTCCCCGTGTCCCTGTGACCCCTGACCCCATGTCGTGTCCCTGTGACCCCTGACCCCATGTCCCCATGCCCCCTGTGTCCCCTGACCCCTGTGTCCCCATGACCCCTGACCCTGAGACCCTGTGTCCCCATATCCCCATGACCCTGTCCCCCGTGTCCCCATGTCCCTGTGACCCCTGATCCCATGTCCCCATGTCCCCATGACCTGTGTCCCCATGGCCCTGTGTCCTCATGTCCCCTGTGTCCCTGTGTCCCTGTGACCCCCTGACCCCATGTCCTCATCCCCCATGTCCCCTGACCCCATGTCCCGTGTCCTGTGTCCTTCTGTCCTGTGTCCCCTGACCCCTGTGTCCCTGTGTCCCCTGACCCCTGTGTCCCCGGTGTCTCCATGACCCCTGACCCCATATCCCCATGACCCCCATGCCCCCTGTGACCCTGGTGTCCCCTGTGACCCCGCTGTCCCCTCTGTCCCCGCAGAGGAGGTGGAGCTGGAGCTGCGGCTGGCGCGCTTCGAGCGGCTGATGGCGCGGCGGCCGCTGCTGCTGAACAGCGTGCTGCTGCGCCAGAACCCCCACAACGTCCACGAGTGGCACAAGAGGGTGGCCCTGCACCAGGGACAGCCCGACAAGGTCAGGGGACACCGGAGGGGACACCGGGGACACGGGAGGGGACACAGCGGGGGACACAGGGGGGGGACACGGGAGGGACACGGGAGGGACATGGGAGGGACACGGGAGGGGATGTGGGATGTGCGTAGGGGACACCTGGGGACATTGTGGGCAGGGGGGGTTTGGTGGTGACACCGTGGTGACGGTGCTGTCCCCTCCGTGTCCTCCCCACCGTGTCCCCCCTGTGTCCCCTGAGCCCCCCCTGTGACCCCCCCACGCCCTTTGTGACCCCTGACCCCCGTGTCCCCTGTGCCTGAGGTGACCCGTGAGTGACCCCTGTGTCCCCTGACGCTCTCTTCCCATGTCCCCTGGGTCCTTGTGACCCCATGTCCCTGTGTCCCCATGTCCTCATGTCCCTGTGTCCCCGTGTCCCTGTGACCCTGTGTCCCTGGGTCCCCGTGTCCCCTGTGACCCTGTGTCCCTGGGTCCCCATGTCCCCTGTGTCCCCATGTCCCTATGTCCCCAAGTCCCCTGTGACCTTGGGGCCCCATGTCCCCTGTATCTCCCATGTCCCCATGTCCCCATGACCTGTGTCCCCATGTCCCTGTGTCCCCGTGACCCCTGTGTCCCTGTGTCCCCATGCCCCCTGTGACCCCATGTCCCTCTCTCCCTGTGACCCCTGTGTCCCCATGTCCCTGTGTCCCCATGTCCCCTGTGACCCTGGGGCCCCATGTCCCCTGTATCTCCCGTGTCCCCATGTCCCCATGACCTGTGTCCCCATGTCCCTGTGTCCCCGTGACCCCTGTGACCCTGTGTCCCTCTCTCGCCGTGTCCCCATGTCCCTGTGTCCCCATGACCTGTGTCCCCGTGTCCCCACAGAGGAGGTGGAGCTGGGGCTGGACACCGGGAGGGGACACGGGAGGGACACGGGAGAGACACGGGAGAGACACGGGAGGGGACACGGGAGGGACACGGGAGGGGACACCGGGAGGGGACATGGGAGGGGACACGGGAGGGACACGGGAGGGGACACGGGAGGGACACCGGGAGGGGACACGGGAGGGGACACGGGAGGGACACGGGAGGGACACGGGAGGGGACACGGGAGGGGACACGGGAGGGACACCGGGAGGGACACGGGAGGGACACGGGAGGGACACGGGAGGGGACACCGGGAGGGGACACGGGAGGGGACACGGGAGGGGACACTGGGAGGGGACACGGGAGGGACACGGGTGGGGACACAGGGAGGGACACGGGTGGGACACGGGTGGGGACACAGGGAGGGACACGGGAGGGGACATGGGAGAGGACACGGGAGGGACACAGCAGGGGACACTGGGGACACGGGAGGGGACACGGGAGGGGACATGGGAGGGGACACGGGAGGGGACACCAGGAGGGGACACCGGGAGGGGACACGGGAGGGACACGGGAGAGACATGGCAGAGGACACGGGAGGGGACACGGGAGGGGACATGGGAGGGGACACCGGGAGGGGACACAGCAGGGGACACCGGGGACACGGGAGGGGACACGGGAGGGGACACGGGAGGGGACACGGAAGGGGACACCCGGAGGGGACACCGGGAGGGGACATGGGAGGGGACGCGTGGCTGTGCGAAGGGGACACCTGGGGACCTTGTGGGCAGGGGGGGTTTGGCGGTGACACCGTGGTGACGGTGCTGTCCCCGTGTCCCCCCCGTGTCCCCAGATCATCCAGACCTTCACGGAGGCCGTGCGCACCGTGGACCCCCAGCGCGCCACCGGCCGGCCCCACGAGCTCTGGGTGGCCTTCGCCCGCTTCTACGAGGACAACGGGCAGCTGGACGATGTGAGGGGACAGCCCTGGGGCAGGGGACAGCCCTGGGTGACAGCCTGAACCCTGAGTGACAGCCCTGGGGGACAGACCTCAGCCCTGAGTGACAGCCCTGGGGGACAGCCTGAACCCTGAGTGACAGCCCTGAGTGACAGCCCTGGGGCAGGGGACAGCCCTGGGGGACAGCCTGAACCCTGAGTGACAGCCCTGGGTGACAGCCCTGAGCCCTGAGTGACAGCCCTGAGTGACAGCCCTGGGTGACAGCCCTGAGTGACAGCCCTGAGCCCTGAGTGACAGCCCTGGGTGACAGCTCTGGGTGACAGCCCTGAGCCCTGAGTGACAGCCCTGAGTGACAGCCCTGGGTGACAGCCCTGAGTGACAGCCCTGAGCCCTGAGTGACAGCCCTGAGTGACAGCCCTGGGTGACAGCTCTGGGTGACAGCCCTGAGCCCTGAGTGACAGCCCTGAGTGACAGCCCTGGGTGACAGCCCTGAGTGACAACCCTGAGTGACAGCCCTGAGTCACAGCCATCGGTCTGAGTGACAGCCCTGAGTGACAGCCCTGGGTGACAGCCCTGGGGCTGAGTGACAGCCCTGAGTGACAGCCCTGAGTGACAGACCCGGGTCTGAGTGACAGCCCCTGAGTGGTTCCTGTCCCCATGTCCCCATTGTCCCCGCTGTCCCCAGGCGCGCTCCATCCTGTCCCGGGCCACCCGGGTGCCGTTCCTGTCCCCATGTGTCCCCATGTCCCCATTGTCCCCATGTGTCCCTATGTCCATGTCCCCATGTGTCCCCATGTCCCCATGTGTCCCCATGTCCCCATGTGTCCCCATGTCCATGTCCCCATGTGTCCCCATGTCCCCATGTGTCCCCATGTGTCCCCATGTGTCCCCAGGCGCGGTCCATCCTGTCCCGGGCCACCCGGGTGCCGTTCCTGTCCCCATTGTCCCCATGTGTCCCCGTGTCCATGTCCATGTCCCCATGTGTCCTCATTGTCCCCATGTGTCCCCATGTCCCCCCAGGCGCGGTCCATCCTGTCCCCATGTCCATGTCCCCATGTGTCCCCATGTGTCCCCATGTGTCCCCATGTGTCCCCATGTGTCCCCATGTCCCCAGGCGCGCTCCATCCTGTCCCGGGCCACCCGGGTGCCGTTCCTGTCCCCATGTCCATGTCCCCATGTGTCCCCATGTGTCCCCATGTCCCCATGTGTCCCCGTGTGTCCCCTGTCCCCAGGCACGCTCCATCCTGTCCCCATGTGTCCCCATGTCCCCATGTGTCCCCATTGTCCCCTGTCCCCAGGCGCGCTCCATCCTGTCCCGGGCCACCCGGGTGCCGTTCCTGTCCCCATGTCCATGTCCATGTCCCCATGTGTCCCCATTGTCCCCATGTGTCCCCATGTGTCCCCATGTCCATGTCCATGTCCCCATGTGTCCCCATTGTCCCCATGTGTCCCCATGTGTCCCCATGTCCCCATGTCCCCATCTGTCCCCATGTGTCCCCATGTGTCCCCATGTGTCCCCCTGTCCCCAGGCGCGCTCCATCCTGTCCCGGGCCACCCGGGTGCCGTTCCTGTCCCCATGTCCATGTCCATGTCCCCATGTGTCCCCATGTGTCCCCATGTGTCCCCATGTGTCCCCATGTGTCCCCATGTGTCCCCATGTCCATGTCCCCATGTGTCCCCATGTGTCCCCATGTGTCCCCATGTCCATGTCCCCATGAGTCCCCATGTGTCCCCATGTGTCCCCATGTGTCCCCATGTCCATGTCCCCATGTGTCCCCATGTGTCCCCATGTGTCCCCATGTCCATGTCCCCATGTGTCCCCATGTGTCCCCATGTGTCCCCATGTGTCCCCATGTCCATGTCCCCATGTGTCCCCATGTGTCCCCATGTGTCCCCATGTCCATGTCCCCATGTGTCCCCATGTGTCCCCATGTGTCCCCATGTCCATGTCCCCATGAGTCCCCATGTGTCCCCATGTGTCCCCAGGCGCGCTCCATCCTGTCCCGGGCCACCCGGGTGCCGTTCCGGCGGGTCGAGGACCTGGCCGCCGTCTGGTGCGAGTTCGGGGAGCTGGAGCTGCGCCACCAGCGCCACCAGGAGGCGCTCAGGGTGCTGCGGGTGAGGAGGGGCGCCCCGAAAATGGGGAAACCCCAAAAACCCAAAAACAGGGAACCCTGAAAATGGGGAACCCTGAAAACGGGGAACCCCGGAAACGGGGCACCCCAAAAACCCAAAAACAGGGAACCCCGAAAATGGGGAACCCCAAAAACCCAAAAACGGGGCACCCCAAAAACCCAAAAACAGGGAACCCCGAAAACCCAAAAACAGGGCACCCCAAAAACGGGGCACCCCAAAAACCCAAAAACAGGGAACCCTGGAAATGGGGAACCCCAAAAACCCAAAAACAGGGAACCCCGAAAACGGGAACCCCAGAAATGGGGAACCCCAAAACCCCAAAAACAGGGAACTCCGAAAATGGGGTACCCCGAAAACCCGAAAATGGGGAACCCCGAAAACAGGGAACCCCGAAAACGGGGCACCCCAAAAACCCAAAAACAGGGAACCCCGAAAACAGGGCACCCCAAAAACCCAAAAACAGGGAACCCTGAAAATGGGGAACCCCGAAAACAGGGAATCCCAAAAATGGGCACCCCAAAAACCCAAAAACAGGGAACCCCGAAAATGGGGAACCCCGAAAATGGGGAACCCCGAAAATGGGGCACCCCAAAAACCCAAAAACAGGGAACCCCGAAAACAGGGCACCCCAAAAACCCAAAAACAGGGAACCCCGAAAA
The DNA here is from genome assembly GCA_027886175.1 of Phylloscopus collybita. Taxonomy (NCBI): domain Eukaryota; kingdom Metazoa; phylum Chordata; class Aves; order Passeriformes; family Phylloscopidae; genus Phylloscopus; species Phylloscopus collybita. The sequence continues at coordinate 24,749 of JAJNNQ010000165.1, read as the reverse complement.
TGGGGAACCCCGAAAACAGGGAATCCCAAAAATGGGGAACCCCGAAAACAGGGAACCCCAAAAACGGGGCACCCCGAAAATGAGGCACCCCAAAAACCCAAAAACAGGGAACCCCAGAAATGGGGCACCCTGAAAACGGGGAAACCCCGAAAATGGGGCACCCCAAAAACCCAAAAATGGGGAACCCCGAGAATGGGGCACCCCAAAAACAGGGAACCCTGAAAATGGGGAACCCCAAAAACGGGGAACCCCAAAAACAGGGAACCCCAAAAACAGGGAACCCCAGAAATGGGGAACCCCAAAAACCCTAAAACAGGGCACCCCAAAAATGGGGGGGGGGGGGGGGGGGGCTGAAAAACAGGGGGATCCCAAAAGCAGTGAAACCCCAAAATTGGGAGAACCCTAAAAACGGGGCACCCCAAAAACTGGGCACCCCAAAACTGGAGAAACCCCAAAAACAGGGAACCCCAAAAACGGGGCACCCCAAAAACTGGGCACCCCAAAAACGGGGCACCCCAAAACTGGAGAAACCCCAAAAATAGGGGGACCCCAAAAATGAGGAAACCCCAAAAATGGGGTCCCCAAATTGAGGGGGGCTCCGAGTGTAGAGCAACCCTAAAAATGGGGGGAAACCCAAAAACTGGGGAGAGGCGTGGGGCTGTTTTGGGGTGCTCAGGGGGGTTTTGGGGGGGATTTTTGGGGGATTTGGGGTGTTTGGGGGATTTTTGGGGAATGTTTTGGGGGGATTTGGGGGATTTTTGGGGTCTTTTGATGGGGTTTGGGGCTGGTTTTGGGGCTTTCTGGGGGATTTTGGGGATGTTTTTGGGGTGTTTGGGGCTGGTTGGGGGGTGTTTTGGGGGGATTTTTAGGGTGTTCTGGGGTTTTTTTGGGGGATTGGGATTTTTGGGGTCTTCTGATGGGGTTTGGGGCTGTTTCGGGGTGTTTTGGGGGTTTTTTGGGAACGTTTTGGGGTGTTTGGGGGGATTTTTGGGAATGTTTTGAGGGGTTTGGGGCGATTTTGGGGTTTTTTAGGAAGTTTGGGGGTGTTTTGGGGATGTTTTGGGGTGTTATGGGGTCTTCAGGGGATTTTGGGGGTGTTTTGGGGTTTTTTTGGGTGTGTGTTTTGGGGGATTGGGATTTTTGGGGTCTTCTGATGGGGTTTGGGGCTGTTTTGGGGTCTTCAGGGGGTTTTGGGGGGATTTGGGGCTGTTTTGGGAATGTTTAGGGGGTTTGGGGGGTGTTTTGGGGTATTTTGGGGGTGCTCAGTCTATTTTTGGGGGGGTTTGGGGTGTTTTTATGGGGTTTTGGGGCTGTTTTTGGGGTCTTCAGGGGGTTTTGGGGGAGTGTGGGGCTGTTTTGGGGGTTTTTAGGGGTGTTTTGGGGATGCTTTGGGGGTTTCAGGGATTTTTGGGGTGGTTTGGGCTGGTTTTGGGGGGATTTTGGGGCTTTTTGGGGACTTTTGGGGTTGTTTTCAGGTGGTTTTGGGGCTGTTTTGGGCTGTTTTTGGGGTATTTTGGGCTGTTTGGGGCTGTTTAGGGCTGGTTTTGGGGTATTTTGGGCTGGTTTTGGGGGGTTTAGGGTGTTTTTAGGGGTATTTTGGCCTGTTTTTGGGCTGTGTTTGGGCTGTTTGGAGTATTTTGGGCTGTTTTTGGGCTGTTTTTGGGCTGTTTTGGGGGTATTTTGGGCTGTTTCGGGGTGTCTTGGGGGTATTTTGGGGCTGTTTTGGGCTGGTTTGGGGCTGTTTGGGGCTGTTTCTGGGGTATTTTGGGGCTGTTTTGGGCCGTTTTTGGGATGTCTGGGGCTGGTTTTGGGCTGGTTTGGGTGTTTTTAGGCTGTTTGGGGCTGTTTTTGGGCTGTTTTTGGGCTGTTTTGGGGGTATTTTGGGGTGTTTTGGGGTGTTTTGGGGTATTTTGGGCTGTTTCTGGGGTATTTTGGGCTGTTTTGGGCTGGTTTGGGTGTTTTTAGGATGTTTGGGGCTGTTTTTGGGCTGTTTTTGGGCTGTTTTGGGCTGTTTTGGGGGTATTTTGGGGTGTTTTGGGGTGTTTTGGGGTATTTTGGGGTGTTTTGGGGTGTTTTGGGGGTATTTTGGGGTGTTTTGGGGTGTTTTGGGGGTATTTTGGGGTGTTTTGGGCTGTTTCTGGGGTATTTTGGGCTGTTAGGGGCTGTTTTTGGGCTGGTTTGGGTGTTTTTAGGCTGTTTTGGGCTGTTTTTGGGGTGTTTTGGGCTGGTTTGGGCTGTTTTTGGGGTATTTTGGGGTGTTTTCGGGCTGTTTTTGGGGTATTTTGGGCTGTTTTTGGGGTGTTTTGGGCCCCCCGTGACCCCCGTCCCCCCTTTTGCCCCCCCCAGAAGGCCACGGCGCTCCCCGCCCGCCGGGCCGAGTACTTCGACGCCTCGGAGCCGGTGCAGAACCGGCTGTACAAATCCCTGCGGGTGTGGGCCATGCTGGCCGACCTGGAGGAGAGCCTGGGCACCTTCCAGGTGAGCCCGGGCACCTGGGGACACCTGGGGGGGCACCTGGGACACACCTGGGACACACCTGGGAGCACCTGGGGACACCTGGAGATGTCTGAGGACACCTGGGACCACCTGGGACACACCTGGGATACACCTGGGGACACCTGGGTGTGTCTGGGAGCACCTGGGACACACCTGGGGACACCTGGAGATGTCTGAGGACACCTGGGACCACCTGGGACACACCTGGGATACACCTGGGGGCACCTGGGTGTGTCTGGGAGCACCTGAGGGCACCTGGGGACACCTGGGGACACCTGGGGGGGCACCTGGGGACACCTGGGGACACCTGGGACACACCTGGGATATACCTGGGGGCACCTGGGTGTGTCTGAGAGCACCTGAGGGTACCTGGGGGGACACCTGGGGGCACCTGGAGATGTCTGGGGGCACCTGGGGACGCCTGGGGACACGTGGGGACACCTGGGGGGGCACCTGGGGACACCTGGAGATGTCTGAGGACACCTGGGACCACCTGGGACACACCTGGGATACACCTGGGGGCACCTGGGTGTGTCTGAGAGCACCTGAGGGTACCTGGGGGGACACCTGGGAGCACCTGGGGGGGCACCTGGGGGGGCACCTGTGGGTGTCTGGGGGTGTCTGGGGACACCTGGGGACACTTGGGGATACCTGAGGGCACCTAGGGGCACCTGGGGACACCTTGGGGGGGCACCTGGGGGTGTCTGGGAGGGCACCTGGGGACGCCTGGGGGGGTACCTGGGAGTGTCTGGGAGCACCTGGGGGCTTCTGAGGACACCTGGGACACCTGGGGATGTCTGGGAGCACCTGGTACATCTGAGGACACCTGGGGACACCTGGAACACCTGGGGGGACACCTGGGGGTGTCTGGGGATGCCTTGGGGGCACCTGGGGGCACCTGGGGACACCTGGGGGTGTCTGGGGGCACACCTGGGACACCTGGGGGGACACCTGGGGGTGTCTTGGGGACACCTGTGGGGGACATCTGGGGGCACCTGGGGACACCTGTGGGGACACCTGGGGGGGACATCTGGGGGCACCTGGGGACACCTGTGGGGACACCTGGGGGGGACATCTGGGGGCACCTGGGGACACCGGGGTGGGTGTAGGGGACACCTGGGGACATTGCAATGGACACAGTGGACACCTGGGGGACACCAGGGTGGACATGGGGGATACTGGGCTGGCTGTGGGTGGCACCTGGGGACACCTGGGCTGGGTGTGGGTGGCACCTGGGGACACCTGGGTTGGTGCTGGGGACAGCCCTGGCTGTGTCCCCTGGGTGGGGACGCTCCCTGCGGCGCCCCCGTGTCCGGGCTGTGCTGGGGGTGGCGCTGACCCTGCTGTCCCCCTGTCCCCCTGTCCCCCTGTCCCTCTGTCCCTCTGTCCCTGTCCCCCTGTCCCCCTGTCCCTCTGTCCCCTCTGTCCCCCTGTCCCTCTGTCCCTCTGTCCCTCTGTCCCTCTGTCCCCGTCCCCATCCCCTCTGTCTCTGTCCCTCTGTCTCTGTCCCTCTGTCCGTCTGTCCTCCATGTGCCCCTGTCCCTGTCCCATCCCTGTCCCTGTGTCCGTCTGCCTGTCTGTCCCCATCCTTGTCCCATCCCTGTCACCCTGTCCGTTTGTCCCTTCTCTGTCTGTCTGTCCCTCATCCCCCTGTCCCCTCCCTGTCCCTCTGTCCTTGTCCATCTGTCCCCTCTCTGTCCCTCTGTCCCCTCCCCGTCCATCTGTCCGTCTGTCCCTGTCCCCTCCCTGTCCCCTCCCTGTCCCCCTGTCCCTCTGTCCCCTCCCTGTCCGTCTGTCCCTCTGTCCCCCTGTCTCTGTCCCTCTGTCTGTCTGTCCGTCTCTCTGTCTGTCCCTGTCCCTGTCCCTGTGTCCCTCTGTCCCCCTATCCCTGTCCGTCTGTCTGTCCCCGTCCCACTGTCCATCTGTACCCCTGTCCGTCTGTCCCCTCCCTGTCCTTCTGTCCGTCTGTTACTGTTACCCTGTCCGTCTGTCTGTCTGTCTGTCTGTCCCCCTGTCCCTGTCCCCTCCCTGTCCTTCTGTCTGTCTGTCCCTGTTCCCCTGTCCGTCTGTCCCTCTCTCTGTCTGTCCCCCTGTCCCTGTCCCATCCCTGTCCCCTCTGTCCCCTTCCTCTCTGTCTGTCCCCATCCCTGTCCCCCTGTCCGTCTGTCCCCTCTCTGTCCCTGTCCCTCTGTCCCTGTCCCTGTCCCTCTGTCCCCTCTCTGTCCCTGTCCCTGTCCCTCTGTCCCCTCCTTGTCCCCCTGTCCCCTCCCTGTCCCTCTGTCCCTGTCCCCCTGTCCCTGTCCGTCTGTCCCCCTGTCCCTGTCCGTCTGTCCCTGTCTCTCTGTCCCCTCCCTGTCCCTCTGTCCCCTCCCTGTCCCTGTCCCTGTCCCTGTCCCTCTGTCCCCTCCCTGTCCCTCTGTCCCCTCCCTGTCCCCCTGTCCCTGTCCCTCTGTCCCTGTCCCCCTGTCCCTGTCCCCCTGTCCCTGTCCCTCTGTCCCCTCCCTGTCCCTGTCCCCTCCTTGTCCCCCTGTCCCCTCCCTGTCCGTCTGTCCCCATCCCTGTCCGTGTCCGTCTGTCCGTCCCCCCGCAGTCCACCCGGGCGGTGTACGAGCGGATCCTGGACCTGCGCATCGCCACCCCCCAGATCGTCATCAACTACGCCCTGCTGCTGGAGGAGCACGGCCGCTTCGAGGACAGCTTCAAGGTGGGCACCTGGGGACACACCTGGGGGCACCTGGGGGACACCTGGGATACCTGGGATACCTGGGCACACCTGGGGACACCTGGGATACACCTGGGGGCACCTGGGGGCACCTGGGGTACACCTGGGATACCTGGGGATACACCTGGGATACCTGGGGTACACCTGGGGGCATCTGGGGGCACCTGGGGGCACCTGGGGGCACTGCAGGGACATCTGGGGTACACCTGGGGTACACCTGGGGGACACACCTGGGATACCTGGGGATACACCTGGGAGCATCTGGGGGTACCTGGGATACACCTGGGGGCACCTGGGGTACACCTGGGCACACCTGGGGGCACTGCAGGGACATCTGGGGTACACCTGGGGTACACCTGGGGGACACACCTGGGATACCTGGGGATACACCTGGGAGCATCTGGGGGTACCTGGGATACACCTGGGGGCACCTGGGGGTACCTGGGGTACACCTGGGGGCACCTGGGGGCACCTGGGGTACACCTGGGATACCTGGGGATACACCTGGGAGCATCTGGGGGTACCTGGGATACACCTGGGGGCACCTGGGAGCATCTGGGGGTACCTGGGATACACCTGGGGGCACCTGGGGGCACCTGGGGTACACCTGGGCACACCTGGGGGCACTGCAGGGACACCTGGGGGCACACCTGGGATACCTGGGGTACACCTGGGAGCATCTGGGGGCACTGCAGGGACACCTGGGGGCACACCTGGGGTACACCTGGGGGCACACCTGGGATACCTGGGGTACACCTGGGAGCATCTGGGGGTACCTGGGGGCATCTGGGGGCACCTGGGGTACACCTGGGCACACCTGGGGGTACTGCAGGGACATCTGGGGTACACCTGGGGTACACCTGGGGGACACACCTGGGATACCTGGGGTACACCTGGGAGCATCTGGGGGTACCTGGGATACACCTGGGACAGACCTGGGGGCACGTGGGGGGACAGCTGGGGGCACACCTGGGGTACACCTGGGGGACACACCTGGGGGCATCTGGGGGCACCTGGGGTACACCTGGGCACACCTGGGGGCACTGCAGGGACACCTGGGGGCACACCTGGGGTACACCTGGGGGACACACCTGGGATACCTGGGGTACACCTGGGGGCACCTGGGGGCACCTGGGGGCACACCTGGGTGCACCTGGGGCACCTGGGGATACACCTGGGACATGCCTGGGGACACCTGGGGGCATCTGGGACAGACCTGGGGGCACGTGGGGGGACAGCTGGGGGCACACCTGGGGTACACCTGGGGGACACACCTGGGGGCATCTGGGGGCACCTGGGGTACACCTGGGCATACCTGGGGGCACTGCAGGGACACCTGGGGGCACACCTGGGGTACACCTGGGGGACACACCTGGGATACCTGGGGTACACCTGGGAGCATCTGGGGGTACCTGGGATACACCTGGGGGCACCTGGGGGTACCTGGGGTACACCTGGGGGCACCTGGGGGTACTGCAGGGACACCTGGGGGCACACCTGGGATACCTGGGGTACACCTGGGAGCATCTGGGGGTACCTGGGATACACCTGGGGGCACCTGGGACAGACCTGGGGGCACCTGGGACACACCTGGGCGCACCTGGGATACCTGGGACATACCTGGGGACACAGCTGGGGGCACCTGGGACCCACCTGGGATACCTGGGGACAGCCAGGCAGGGCAGGGGGCTGGGGATGTCCAGGGGAGGGGTTGGGGACACCCGGGGGGGAGTTGGGGACACCGCAGTGACCCTGTGGCTGCAGAGGGTGTCCCTGCGGGTGTGCGAGCGTGTCCCTGTCCCGGTGTCACTGTCCCGGTGTCCCTGTCCCGGTGTCACTGTCCCGGTGTCACTGTCCCGGTGTCCCTGTCCCGGTGTCACTGTCCCGGTGTCACTGTCCTGGTGTCACTGTCCCGGTGTCACTGTCCTGGTGTCACTGTCCTGGTGTCACTGTCCCGGTGTCCCTGTCCCGGTGTCACTGTCCCGGTGTCACTGTCCCGGTGTCCCTGTCCCGGTGTCCCTGTCCTGGTGTCACTGTCCCGGTGTCACTGTCCCGGTGTCACTGTCCTGGTGTCACTGTCCCGGTGTCACTGTCCCGGTGTCCCTGTCCCGGTGTCACTGTCCCGGTGTCACTGTCCTGGTGTCACTGTCCCTGTCCCTGATGTCCCCTGCTGTGTCCCCCAGGCCTGTGAGTGTGGCATCGCGCTGTCCCGGTGTCACTGTCCCTGCTGTCCCCATGTCCCCAGGCCTACGAGCGGGGCATCGCGCTGTTCCGCTGACCCTGTGTTACTGTGTCACTGTCCCCATGTCCCTGCTGTCCCTGCTGTCCCTGCTGTCCCTGCTGTCCCTGCTGTCCCCAGGCCTGTGAGTGCGGCATCGCGCTGTCCCGGTGTCACTGTCACTGTGTCGCTGTCCCCTGATGTCCTTGCTGTCCCCATGTCCCCAGGCGTACGAGCGGGGCATCGCGCTGTCCCGGTGTCCCTGTGTCACTGTCCCTGCTGTCCCTGCTGTCCCCATGTCCCCAGGCGTACGAGCGGGGCATCGCGCTGTTCCGCTGTCCCTGTGTCCCTGTGTCACTGTGTCACTGTGTCACTGTGTCACTGTGTCACTGTCACTGTGTCCCTGTCCCTGTCCCCAGGCCTACGAGCGGGGCATCGTGCTGTCCCGGTGTCACTGTCACTGTGTCACTGTCCCTGCTGTCCCTGCTGTCCCCATGTCCCCATGTCCCCAGGCGTACGAGCGCGGCATCGCGCTGTTCCGCTGTCCCTGTGTCACTGTCCCTGTGTCACTGTCCCTGTGTCACTGTGTCACTGTCACTGTGTCACTGTCACTGTGTCCCTGTCCCTGTCCCCAGGCGTACGAGCGCGGCATCGCGCTGTTCCGCTGTCCCTGTGTCCCTGTGTCACTGTGTCCCTGTGTCACTGTGTCACTGTCACTGTGTCACTGTCACTGTGTCCCTGTCCCCATGTCCCCAGGCGTACGAGCGCGGCATCGCGCTGTTCCGCTGTCCCTGTGTCACTGTGTCACTGTGTCACTGTCACTGTGTCACTGTGTCACTGTCACTGTGTCACTGTGTCCCTGTGTCACTGTCCCTGTCCCTGTCCCCAGGCGTACGAGCGGGGCATCGCGCTGTTCCGCTGTCACTGTGTCACTGTCCCTGTGTCACTGTCCCTGTGTCACTGTGTCACTGTCACTGTCACTGTGTCCCTGTCCCTGTCCCCAGGCGTACGAGCGGGGCATCGCGCTGTTCCGCTGTCACTGTCCCTGCTGTCCCCATGTCACTGATGTCCCCATGTCCCTGTCCCTGTCCCCAGGCGTACGAGCGGGGCATCGCGCTGTTCCGCTGTCCCTGTGTCACTGTCCCTGTGTCACTGTCCCTGTGTCACTGTCCCTGTGTCACTGTGTCACTGTGTCCCTGTCCCTGTCCCCAGGCGTACGAGCGCGGCATCGCGCTGTTCCGCTGTCCCTGTGTCACTGTCACTGTGTCCCTGTCCCTGTCCCCAGGCCTACGAGCGCGGCATCGCGCTGTTCCGCTGTCCCTGTGTCCCTGTGTCACTGTCCCTGTGTCACTGTCTCTGTGTCACTGTCACTGTCCCCATGTCCCCAGGCGTACGAGCGCGGCATCGCGCTGTTCCGCTGTCCCTGTGTCCCTGTGTCACTGTCCCTGTGTCACTGTCTCTGTGTCACTGTCACTGTCCCCATGTCCCCAGGCCTACGAGCGGGGCATCGCGCTGTTCCGCTGTCACTGTGTCACTGTCACTGTGTCCCTGTCCCCATGTCCCCAGGCCTACGAGCGCGGCATCGCGCTGTTCCGCTGGCCGCACGTCGGGGACCTGTGGCTGACCTACCTGTCCAAGTTCGTGGCGCGCTACGGCGGCCGCAAGCTGGAGCGGGCACGGGACCTCTTCGAGCAGGCGCTGGATGGCTGCCCCCCGCAGCACGCCAAGAGTAGGGACATTGGGGACATCGGGGACATCGGGGACATCGGTGGGGACACGGGGACATCGGGGGAATAGGGGACATTGGGGGGACAGGGGGACACCAGGGGCACGGGGACATCGGGGACATCGGGGGGCATGGGGTCATCGGGGGGGACATGGGGACATTGGGGACGTGGGGACATCGGGGGGGACATGGGGGACATCAGGGACATCGGGGGGGACATGGGGACATTGGGGATGTGGGGACATCGGGGGGGACATGGGGGACATCAGGGACATCGGGGGGGACATGGGGACATTGGGGACATGGGGACATTGTGGGGACATTGGGGACATCGGGGGGTACGGGGGGATGAGGAGGGACAGGGGGACATCACGGGGGACAGGGGGACATTGGGGGCATGGGGACATCGGGGACATTGGGGACATGGTGAGGGACAGGGGGACATCAGGGGGACATAGGGACATTGGGGGGGACAGGGGGGACCTCTTCGAGCAGGCGCTGGACGGCTGCCCCCCGCAGCACGCCAAGAGTAGGGGCATTGGGGACATCGGGGGGGACACGGGGACATTGGGGACATCGGGGACATGGGGACATTGGGGGCATGGGGACATCGAAGGGACATGGGGGACATTAGGGACATCGGGTGGGACGGGGACATCAGGGGCATGGGGACATGGGGGCATGGGGGACACAGGGACATCGGAGGGGATAGGGGGACATGGAGGACATCAGGGATATGGGGACATCAGGGGGGACAGGGGGACATGGATGGACATGGGGGTCATGGGGACACCAGGACATCAGGGGACAGGGAGGACATTGGAGACACTGGGGACATTGGGGACAATGGGGACAATGGGGACACTTGGGAAATGGAGGGACACTGGGGACATTGGAGACACTGGGGACATGGAGGGACATTGGGGACACTGGGGACATGGAGGGACACTGGGGACAATGGGGTCACTGGGGACATGGGGGGCATTGGGGACATGGGGGGCATTGGGGACATTGGGGACACTGGGGAGCCAGGGGTGCTGGCAGTGCCGGGGGTGCCAGGTGTCCCTTGGGTGGGCTGTGTTGGTGACACCTGTGTCCCCAGGGCCAGCGGCCCTGCCTGGGGACGGGGGGGAGCTCCCAGGTGGCACCGGGGCAGATCTGTCACCTGTGCCACCAACCTGGCCCTGTCCCCTCAGCCCTGGCCCTGTCCCCTCAGCAGTGTCCCTGTCCCCTCAGCCCTGTCCCCAGCAGTGTCCCTGTCCCCTCAGCCCTGGCCCTGTCCCCAGAGCAGTGTCCTTGTCCCCTCAGCCCTGTCCCCAGCAGTGTCCCTGTCCCCTCAGCCCTGTCCCTGTGTCCCTGTCCCCATGTCCCTGTCCCCATGATGTCCCCACGATGTCCCTGTCCCCATGTTCCCGTGTCCCTGTCCCCGTGTCACTGTCCCCATGTCCCTGTCCCCGTGTCCCTGTCCCCACGCTGATGTCCCTGTCCCCATTGCAGCCATTTTCCTGCTGTACGCGGGGCTGGAGGAGCGCTATGGGCTGGCGCGCCGGGCCATGGCCGTGTACGAGCGCGGCACGCGGGCGGTGCCGCCGGAGCAGCAGCGCGACATGTTCCACATCTACATCCGGAGAGCGGCTGAGCTGTTCGGGGTCACCCACACCCGGCCCATCTACCAACGGGCTATTGAGGTGAGCACACCTGGGCACACACCTGGGCACACCTGGGGGGTCACACACACCTGGGGCACACCTGGGCACACCTGGGGCACACCAGCAGCGCGACATGTTCCACATCTACATCCGGAGAGCGGCCGAGCTGTTCGGGGTCACCCACACCCGGCCCATCTACCAACGGGCTATTGAGGTGGGTAACACCTGGGCACACCTGGGCACACCTGGGGGGTCACACACACACACCTGGGCACACCAGCAGCGCGACATGTTCCACATCTACATCCGGAGAGCGGCTGAACTCTTCGGGGTGACGCACACCCGGCCCATCTACCAACGGGCTATTGAGGTGGGTAACACCTGGGCACACCTGGGGGGTCACACACACACACCTGGGCACACCTGGGGCACACCAGCAGCGCGACATGTTCCACATCTACATCCGGAGAGCGGCCGAGCTGTTCGGGGTCACCCACACCCGGCCCATCTACCAGAGAGCCATCGAGGTGGGTAACACCTGGGCACACCTGGGGGGTCACACACACACACCTGGGGCACACCTGGGGCACACCAGCAGCGCGACATGTTCCACATCTACATCCGGAGAGCGGCTGAGCTCTTCGGGGTGACGCACACCCGGCCCATCTACCAGAGAGCCATCGAGGTGAGCACACCTGGGCACACCTGGGGGGTCACACACACACACCTGGGGCACACCTGGGGCACACCAGCAGCGCGACATGTTCCACATCTACATCCGGAGAGCGGCCGAGCTCTTCGGGGTGACGCACACCCGGCCCATCTACCAACGGGCTATTGAGGTGGGTAACACCTGGGCACACCTGGGCACACCTGGGGGGTCACACACACACACCTGGGGCACACCAGCAGCGCGACATGTTCCACATCTACATCCGGAGAGCGGCCGAGCTCTTCGGGGTGACGCACACCCGCCCCATCTACCAGAGAGCTATCGAGGTGAGCACACCTGGGCACACCTGGGCACACCTGGGGGGTCACACACACACACCTGGGGCACACCAGCAGCGCGACATGTTCCACATCTACATCCGGAGAGCGGCCGAGCTCTTCGGGGTGACGCACACCCGCCCCATCTACCAGAGAGCTATCGAGGTGAGCACACCTGGGCACACCTGGGCACACCTGGGGGGTCACACACACACACCTGGGGCACACCTGGGCACACCTGGGGGGTCACACACACACACCCGGCTCATCTACCAGAGAGCTATTGAGGTGAGCACACCTGGGCACACACCTGGGCACACACCTGGGCACACCTGGGGACGTGGGGACACACCTGGGACACACCTGAGAACACACACACGCACACCTGGGGTCACACACGCACACCTGGCCCATCTACCAGCAGGCCATCGAGGTACCTGGGGGCACACCTGGGGTCACACACACACACCTGGGAGGTCACACACACACCCCCCCAGCCCATCTACCAGCGGGACGTCGAGGTGAGCACACCTGGGGGGTCACACACACCTGGGGTACCTGGGACACACCTGGGGTACCTGGGACACACCTGGGGTACCTGGGAACACACCTGTGGTGCTGGGGGCGGAGATGGGGACACAGAGGCTGCACAGCAGTGGTGGGGCTGGGGACACAGCTGTGCCCAGGTGGTGCCAGGTGTGCCCAGCTGTGCCAGGTGTCTGACCTGCGGGTACCTGTGCAGCTGTGCCAGCTGTGCCCAGGTGGTACCAGCTGTGCCAGGTGCCTGACCTGCGGGTACCTGTGCAGCTGTGCCAGCTGTGCCAGGTGCCCAGGTGGTACCAGCCGTGCCAGGTGTCTCACCTGCAGTACCTGTGCAGCTGTGCCAGGTGGTGCCAGGTGTCTCACCTGTGGTATCTGTGCCCAGCTGTGCCAGATGTCTCACCTGTGGTACCTGTGCAGCTGTGCCAGGTGGTCCCAGCCGTGCCAGGTGTCTGAGCTGCGGTACCTGTGCAGCTGTGCCCAGATGTGCCAGGTGTCTCACCTGTGGTACCTGTGCCAGCTGTGCCAGGTGTGCCAGGTATCTGACCTGCAGGTACCTGTGCCCAGCTGTGCCAAATGTGCCAGGTGTGCCAGGTGTCTGACCTGCAGGTACCTGTGCCCAGCTGTGCCAAATGTGCCAGGTGTGCCAGGTGTCTGACCTGCAGGTACCTGTGCCCAGCTATGCCAAATGTGCCAGGTGTGCCAGGTGTCTGACCTGCAGGTACCTGTGCCCAGCTATGCCAAATGTGCCAGGTGTGCCAGGTGTCTGACCTGCAGGTACCTGTGCCCAGCTGTGCCAAATGTGCCAGGTGTGTCAGGTGTCTCACCTGTGGGTACCTGTGCAGCTGTGCCAGGTGTGCCAGGTGTCTGACCTGCAGGTACCTGTGCAGCTATGCCAGGTGCCCAGGTGGTCCCAGGTGTGCCAGGTGTCTCACCTGTGCCAGGTGTCTCACCTGCGGTACCTGTGCCAGCTGTGCCAGGTGTCTGACCTGCGGTACCTGTACAGTCCCAGCTGTGCCCAGGTGTCCCAGCCATGCCAGGTGTCTCACCTGTGCCAGGTGTCTCACCTGCGGTACCTGTGCAGCTGTCCCAGCTGTGCCAGGTGTCTCACCTGTCCCAGGTGTATCTCACCTGCTGTACCTGTGCCAGGTGCTGGGCGATGACGCGGCGCGGGAGCTGTGCCTGCGCTTTGCGGACATGGAGTGCAGGCTGTGCAGGTGTCTCACCTGCCGTACCTGTGCCAGGTGTATCTCACCTGTGTACCTGTCCCAGGTGCTGGGCGATGACGCGGCGCGGGAGCTGTGCCTGCGCTTTGCGGACATGGAGTGCAGGCTGTGCAGGTGTCACACCTGTGCCAGGTGTATCTCACCTGTCCCAGGTGTATCTCACCTGTCCCAGGTGTATCTCACCTGTGTACCTGTCCCAGGTGCTGGGCGATGACGCGGCGCGGGAGCTGTGCCTGCGCTTTGCTGACATGGAGTGCAAGCTGGGCGAGGTGGATCGGGCCCGCGCCATCTACACCTACTGCTCGCAGATCTGTGACCCCAGGGTGAGACTGGGGGGACTGGGAGGGACTGGGAGGGACTGGGACAGACTGGGACAGACTGGGAGGGACTGGGAGGGACTGGGACAGACTGGGGACACCCACTGCTCGCAGATCTGTGACCCAAGGGTGAGACTGGGGGGACTGGGATGGACTGGGAGGGACTGGGAGGGACTGGGAATGGAACTGGGAGGGACTGGGACAGACTGGGACAGACTGGGGACACCTACTGCTCCCAGATCTGCGACCCAAGGGTGAGACTGGGGGGACTGGGAGGGACTGGGAGGGACTGGGATGGACTGGGAGGGACTGGGAATGGAACTGGGGGGGACTGGGAGGGACTGGGATGGACTGGGGACACCCACTGCTCGCAGATCTGCGACCCACAGGTGAGACTGGGGGGGCTGGGAGGGACTGGGAATGGTACTGGGATGGACTGGGAGGGACTGGGATGGACTGGGAATGGAACTGGGAACGGACTGGGACAGACTGGGGGGGATTGGGAACACCTACTGCTCACAGATCTGTGACCCCAGGGTGAGACTGGGAATGGAACTGGGGATACTGGGATGCACTGGGAATGGAACTGGGATGGACTGGGAGTCACTGGGGGGGACTGGGAACACTCACTGCTCACAGATCTGTGACCCCCGGGTGAGACTGGGAATGGAACTGGGAGTACTGGGATGGACTGGGATGGACTGGGGGGACTGGGATGGACTGGGGGGGACTGGGAGGACTGGGAATGGAACTGGGAGCACTGGGACAGACTGGGGGGGACTGGGAACACTCACTGCTCACAGATCTGTTGCCCCTGGGTGAGACTGGGGGGACTGGGAGAGATTGGGACAGACTGGGACAGACTGGGACAGACTGGGAGCACTGGGAACACCCACTGCTCACAGATCTGTTGCCCCTGGGTGAGACTGGGGGGACTGGGAGAGATTGGGACAGACTGGGACAGACTGGGACAGACTGGGACAGACTGGGACAGACTGGGGACACACACTGCTCGCAGATCTGTGATCCCAGGGTGAGACTGGGGGAACTGGGGATACTGGGGGGGACTGGGAGGGACTGGGAATGGAACTGGGATGGACTGGGAGGGACTGGGAATGGAACTGGGAGCACTGGGAGGGACTGGGAGCACTGGGAACACTCACTGATCACAGATCTGTGACCCAAGGGTGAGACTGGGAATGGAACTGGGATGGACTGGGAGGGACTGGGGGGGACTGGGAGGGACTGGGAGGGACCGGGAATGGAAATAGGATGGACTGGGAGGGACTGGGACAGACTGGGAATGGAACTGGGGACACTCACTGCTCACAGATCTGCGACCCCCAGGTGAGACTGGGAATGGAACTGGGATGGACTGGGGGGACTGGGAGGGACTGGGACAGACTGGGGACACCTACTGCTCCCAGATCTGTGACCCCAGGGTGAGACTGGGAATGGAACTGGGGGGACTGGGATGCACTGGGAATGGAACTGGGATGGACTGGGAGTCACTGGGGGGGACTGGGAACACTCACTGCTCACAGATCTGTGACCCCCGGGTGAGACTGGGAATGGAACTGGGAGCACTGGGATGGACTGGGGGGACTGGGATGGACTGGGACAGACTGGGAGAGACTGGGACAGGTTGGGGACACGCGCTGCTCCCAGATCTGTGGCCCCAGGGTGAGGTGGCACCGTGCCAGGAGTGTCCCCAGGGTGTCCCCAAGGCCACCTAAGTGCCACAGGCTGGGGCGTCCCCAGAGCCACGCGGGTGCTGTGGGATTGTCCCCAGGGTGACAGGAGTGTCCCCGGAGTGACAGGAGTGTCCCTGGGGTGACAGGAGTGTCCCTGGGGTGACAGGAGTGTCCCCACAGTGACAGGAGTGTCCCCAGGGTGACAGGAGTGTCCCTGGGGTGACAGGAGTGTCCCCACAGTGACAGGAGTGTCCCCGGGGTGACAGGAGTGTCCCTGGGGTGACAGGAGTGTCCCCACAGTGACAGGAGTGTCCCCGGGGTGACAGGAGTGTCCCTGGGGTGACAGGAGTGTCCCCACAGTGACAGGAGTGTCCCCGGGGTGACAGGAGTGTCCCCGAGGTGACAGGAGTGTCCCTGAGGTGACAGGAGTGTCCCCACAGTGACAGGAGTGTCCTCACAGTGACAGGAGTGTCCTCACAGTGACAGGAGTGTCCCCACAGTGACAGGAGTGTCCCCAGGGTGACAGGAGTGTCCCCGGAGTGACAGGAGTGTCCCCAGAGTGACAGGAGTGTCCCCGGGGTGACAGGAGTGTCCCCACAGTGACAGGAGTGTCCCCGAGGTGACAGGAGTGTCCCCAGAGTGACAGGAGTGTCCCCACAGTGACAGGAGTGTCCCCACAGTGACAGGAGTGTCCCCAGGGTGACAGGAGTGTCCCTGAGGTGACAGGAGTGTCCCCACAGTGACAGGAGTGTCCCCACAGTGACAGGAGTGTCCCCACAGTGACAGGAGTGTCCCCGGGGTGACAGGAGTGTCCCCGGGGTGACAGGAGTGTCCCCACAGTGACAGGAGTGTCCCTGGGGTGACAGGAGTGTCCCCGGGGTGACAGGAGTGTCCCCAGGGTGACAGGAGTGTCCCCACAGTGACAGGAGTGTCCCCGGGGTGACAGGAGTGTCCCCGGGGTGACAGGAGTGTCCCCACAGTGACAGGAGTGTCCCTGGGTGGCAGGAGTGTCCCCAGGGTGACAGGAGTGTCCCCGGGGTGACAGGAGTGTCCCCACAGTGACAGGAGTGTCCCCACGGTGACAGGAGTGTCCCCGGGGTGACAGGAGTGTCCCCACAGTGACAGGAGTGTCCCCAGGGTGACAGGAGTGTCCCTGAGGTGACAGGAGTGTCCCCAGAGTGACAGGAGTGTCCCTGAGGTGACAGGAGTGTCCTCACAGTGACAGGAGTGTCCCCAGGGTGACAGGAGTGTCCCCAGGGTGACAGGAGTGTCCCTGAGGTGACAGGAGTGTCCCCAGGGTGACAGGAGTGTCCCTGAGGTGACAGGAGTGTCCCCACAGTGACAGGAGTGTCCCCAGGGTGACAGGAGTGTCCCCAGGGTGACAGGAGTGTCCCTGAGGTGACAGGAGTGTCCCCAGGGTGACAGGAGTGTCCCCGGGGTGACAGGAGTGTCCCTGAGGTGACAGGAGTGTCCCCACAGTGACAGGAGTGTCCCCACAGTGACAGGAGTGTCCCTGAGGTGACAGGAGTGTCCCCGGGGTGACAGGAGTGTCCCCACAGTGACAGGAGTGTCCCTGGGGTGACAGGAGTGTCCCCAGGGTGACAGGAGTGTCCCCAAGGTGACAGGAGTGTCCCTGAGGTGACAGGAGTGTCCCCGGGGTGACAGGAGTGTCCCCACAGTGACAGGAGTGTCCCCAGGGTGACAGGAGTGTCCCCGGGGTGACAGGAGTGTCCCCAGAGTGACAGGAGTGTCCCCAGGGTGACAGGAGTGTCCCCAGGGTGACAGGAGTGTCCTCACAGTGACAGGAGTGTCCCTGGGGTGACAGGAGTGTCCCCGGGGTGACAGGAGTGTCCCCACAGTGACAGGAGTGTCCCTGAGGTGACAGGAGTGTCCCCAGGGTGACAGGAGTGTCCCCAGGGTGACAGGAGTGTCCTCACAGTGACAGGAGTGTCCCTGGGGTGACAGGAGTGTCCCTGAGGTGACAGGAGTGTCCCCAGGGTGACAGGAGTGTCCCCACAGTGACAGGAGTGTCCCCACAGTGACAGGAGTGTCCCCACAGTGACAGGAGTGTCCCTGGGGTGACAGGAGTGTCCCCAGGGTGACAGGAGTGTCCCTGGGGTGACAGGAGTGTCCCCAGAGTGACAGGAGTGTCCCTGAGGTGACAGGAGTGTCCCCAGAGTGACAGGAGTGTCCCCGGGGTGACAGGAGTGTCCCTGAGGTGACAGGAGTGTCCCCAGGGTGACAGGAGTGTCCCCGGGGTGACAGGAGTGTCCCCACAGTGACAGGAGTGTCCCCAGGGTGACAGGAGTGTCCCCGGGGTGACAGGAGTGTCCCTGAGGTGACAGGAGTGTCCCCACAGTGACAGGAGTGTCCCCGGGGTGACAGGAGTGTCCCCAAGGTGACAGGAGTGTCCCCAGAGTGACAGGAGTGTCCCCAGGGGAGACAGGAGTGTCCCCGGGGTGACAGGAGTGTCCCTGAGGTGACAGGAGTGTCCCCGGGGTGACAGGAGTGTCCCCAGGGTGACAGGAGTGTCCCCGGGGTGACAGGAGTGTCCCCAGGGTGACAGGAGTGTCCCCAGAGTGACAGGAGTGTCCCCGGGGTGACAGGAGTGTCCCCACAGTGACAGGAGTGTCCCTGAGGTGACAGGAGTGTCCCCGGGGTGACAGGAGTGTCCCCAGAGTGACAGGAGTGTCCCTGAGGTGACAGGAGTGTCCCCAGGGTGACAGGAGTGTCCCCGGAGTGACAGGAGTGTCCCCAGAGTGACAGGAGTGTCCCCGGGGTGACAGGAGTGTCCCCACAGTGACAGGAGTGTCCCCAGGGTGACAGGAGTGTCCCCGGAGTGACAGGAGTGTCCCCAGAGTGACAGGAGTGTCCCCACAGTGACAGGAGTGTCCCTGAGGTGACAGGAGTGTCCCCAGGGTGACAGGAGTGTCCCCAGAGTGACAGGAGTGTCCCCGGGGTGACAGGAGTGTCCCCAGAGTGACAGGAGTGTCCCTGAGGTGACAGGAGTGTCCCCAGGGTGACAGGAGTGTCCCCAGAGTGACAGGAGTGTCCCCACAGTGACAGGAGTGTCCCCGGGGTGACAGGAGTGTCCCCACAGTGACAGGAGTGTCCCCAGGGTGACAGGAGTGTCCCTGAGGTGACAGGAGTGTCCCCAGGGTGACAGGAGTGTCCCCGGGGTGACAGGAGTGTCCCCAGGGTGACAGGAGTGTCCCCGGGGTGACAGGAGTGTCCCTGAGGTGACAGGAGGGTCCCCAGGGTGACAGGAGTGTCCCTGAGGTGACAGGAGTGTCCCCAGAGTGACAGGAGTGTCCCCACAGTGACAGGAGTGTCCCCACAGTGACAGGAGTGTCCCCGTGTCCCCAGATCACGGGCAGTTTCTGGCAGACGTGGACGGAGTTTGAGATGTCCCAATGTCCCCATGTCACTCATATGTGTGTCACATGTCACTCACGTGTCACTGATATGTCACGTCACTCACATGTCCCTCACATGTCCCCTGTCCCAGATCACGGGCAGTTTCTGGCAGACGTGGAAGGAGTTTGAGATGACACTAGCATGTCACTCACATGTCACATGTCACTCACATGTCACTCACATGTCACATGTCACGTGTCCCATGTCCCAGATCACGGGCAGTTTCTGGCAGACGTGGAAGGAGTTTGAGATGACACTAGCATGTCACTCACACGTCACTCACATGTCACTCACATGTCACTCACATGTCACTGATGTGTCACTCACATGTCACTGATGTGTCACTCACATGTCACGTGTCCCATGTCATAGATCACGGGCAGTTTCTGGCAGACGTGGAAGGAGTTTGAGATGTCCCTCACATGTCACTCACATGTCACTAACGTGTCACATGTCACTCACATGTCACTAATGTGTCACATGTCCCAGATCACGGGCAGTTTCTGGCAGACATGGAAGGAGTTTGAGATGTCCCTGTGTCCCTGTGTCACTGACACTGTCCCCATGTCACTGATGTGTCACTCACATGTCATTAACGTGTCCCATGTCATAGATCACGGGCAGTTTCTGGCAGACGTGGAAGGAGTTTGACATATCCCTGTGTCACTCACATGTCCCTAACGTGTCACATGTCACTCACATGTCCCTCACATGTCACTCACATGTCACTGACATGTTCCCATGTCATAGATCACGGGCAGTTTCTGGCAGACGTGGAAGGAGTTTGAGATCCGCCACGGGAACGAGGACACCATCCGGGAGCTGCTGCGCATCAAGCGCAGCGTCCAGGCCACCTACAACACCCAGGTGAACTTCATGGCCTCGCAGATGCTCAAGGTGTCCGGCAGCGCCACCGGCACAGGTGAGACCGGGGGGGCATGGGGGGGGCACAGGTGAGACCGGGGGGGCACAGGTGAGACCAGGGGGCACAGGTGAGGGGCACAGGTGAGACAGGGCAGGCACAGGTGAGTGAGGGGGGGCACAGGTGAGACCAGGGGGGGCACAGGTGAGTGAGGGGGGGCACAGGTGAGTGAGGGGGGGCACAGGTGAGACCAGGGGGGCACAGGTGAGGGGCACAGGTGAGACCAGGGGGGCACAGGGGGGGCACGGGGGGGGCACAGGTGAGACCGGGGGGAGCATGGGGGGGACACAGGTGAGACAGGGCAGGCACAGGTGAGCTTGGGGGCAGGCACAGGTGAGACTGGGGGGGGCACAGGTGAGACTGGGGGGGGCACAGGTGAGACTGGGGGGGGGCACAGGTGAGCATTAGGGGGGCACAGGGGGGGAATGGGGGGGGCACAGGTGAGCACAGGTGAGGGGGACAGGTGAGCACAGGGAGGGCACAGGTGAGACCAGGGGGAGCATGGGGGGGACACAGGTGAGACAGGGCAAGCACAGGTGAGCACAGGGGGGGCACAGGTGAGACAGGGGGGCACAGGTGAGCTTGGGGGGGGCACAGGTGAGTGAGGGGGGACACAGGTGAGTGACGGGGGAGCACAGAGGGGGAATGGGGGGGGCACAGGTGAGACAGGGCAGGCACAGGTGAGCATAGGGGAGCACAGGTGAGACTCAGGGTGGGCAGGGGAGGGGCACAGGTGAGCACCAGGAGGGGCACAGGTAAGACCAGGGGGGCACAGGTGAGCACGAGGGGGCACAGGTGAGCACGAGGGGGCACAGGTGAGACCAGGGGGGGCACAGGTGAGACCAGGGGGGGCACAGGTGAGCATAGGGAGGCACGGGGAGGGGCATAGGTGAGCATGGGGGGGCATGGAAGGCACAGGTGAGCACAGGTGAGCAGGGGGAGAGGCACAGGTGAGCACAGGAGGGGCACAGGTGGGCACAGGTGAGCACAGGAGGGGCACAGGTGAGACCAGGGGGGGGCACAGGTGAGCATAGGGAGGCACAGGTGAGACCAGGGGGGGCACAGGTGAGCACAGGTGAGGGGTACAGGTGAGGGGCACAGGTGAGGGCACAGGTGAGGGGCACAGGTGAGGGCACAGGTGAGGGGGCACAGGTGAGGGGTACAGGTGAGAGGGCACAGGTGAGGGCACAGGTGAGGGGGCACAGGTGAGGGGCACAGGTGAGAGGGCACAGGTGAGGGCACAGGTGAGAGGGCACAGGTGAGGGTACAGGTGAGGGCACAGGTGAGGGGGCACAGGTGAGGGGCACAGGTGAGGGGGCACAGGTGAGGGGGCACAGGTGAGGGGCACAGGTGAGAGGGCACAGGTGAGGGCACAGGTGAGGGGGCACAGGTGAGGGCACAGGTGAGGGGGCACAGGTGAGGGGCACAGGTGAGAGGGCACAGGTGAGGGCACAGGTGAGGGGTACAGGTGAGGGCACAGGTGAGGGGTGGGAAGCCATGGGATGGACAGTGCAGGTGAGGAGGCCGTGAGCGATGGGGGATGGGGAACACCTGGGGGTGCCCTGGGGGGTCCTGAGGATGCCCTGGGGGTCTCTGGGGGTCCCTGGGTGCTGGGTGGGAGTCCCAGGGGTGCCTTGGGTGGTCCTGGGGGTCTCTGGGTGCCCATGGGGGTGCTCTGGGGGTCCTGGCGGGTCCCAGGGGTGCTGTGGGGTCGTGGGGGGGTCCCAGGGGTGCCCCGGGGGTCCCAGAGGTTCTGTGGGGGGTGGTCCCAGGGGTTCTCTGGGGTCTCCCAGGGGTGTCCTGGGGGGTCCCAGGGTCTCTGGGTGGGGATCCCTGGGGTGCCCCGGGGGGGTCCCAGGGAGGTCCTGGGGGTGCCCTGGGGGTCCCAGGGGTTTCACTGGGGGGTCCCAGGGGGGTCCCTGGGTGCCCATGGGGGTGCTGTGGGTGGGGTCCTGGGGGTGCTGTGGGGGTCTCTGGGTAGGGGTCCCAGGGGTGCCATGGGTGGGGTTCCCAGGGGTGCCCCGGGGGTCCCAGGGGTGTCCCAGGGGGTCTCAGGGGTCCTGGGGAGTCCCAGGGGTGCTGTGGGGGGGTCCCTGGGGGTCCCAGGGGTTTCGTTGGGGGTCCAGGGGGTGTCCCAGGGGTGCCCCGGGGGTCTCTGGGTGGGGGTCCCAGGGGTGCCCTGCGCATCCCAGGGGTGCCCCGGGGTTCCCAGAGGGTCTCTGGGTGGGGGTCCCAGGGGTGCTGTAGGTGGGGGTGCCCCGGGGGTCTCTGGGTGGGGGTCCCTGGGTGCCCTGGGGGTTTCTGGGTGGGGGTCCCAGGGGTGCCCTGGGGGTCTCTGGGTGGGGTCCCAGGGGGGTCTCTGGGTGGGGGTCCCAGGGGTGCCCCGGGGGTCTGTGGGTGGTGTCCCGGGGGGGTCCCAGGGGGTCTCTGGGTGGGGTCCCCGGGGTGCCGTGGGTGGGGGTCTCCGGGGTGCTATGGGTGGGGTCCCAAGGGTGCCCCGGGGTTCCCAGGGGTGCCCTGGGGGGTCTCTGGGTGGGGGTCCCAGAGGTTCTGTGGCGGGGGTCCCTGGGGGGTCCTGGGGGTCTCTGAGTGGGGTCCTGGGGGTGCCCTGGGGGTCTCTGGGTGGGGTCCCTGGGGGTGCCCTGGGGGTCGCTGGGTGGGGTCCCTGGGGTGCCGGGCTGACCCCTGACCCCTGACCCCTGACCCGTGCCGGGGGCAGTGTCGGACCTGGCGCCGGGGCAGAGCGGCCTGGACGAGATGAAGCTGCTGGAGCAGCGGGCGGAGGCGCTGGCGGCCGAGGCGGCGCGGGACACGCCCCGCCCCGCCCAGCAGGTGCTCTTCGTCAGGTGAGAGGCGCCACGCCCACCCACGGCCACGCCCACAACGGCCACGCCCACCCCCAGCCCAGACTGCCATGGCCACGCCCACAACGGCCACACCCACCCCCAGCCCAGACTGCCGTGCCACACCCACAACGGCCACGCCCACAACGGCCACGCCCACCACCAGCCCAGACTGCCATGCCCACTGCAGCAGCCATGCCATGGCCACGCCCACTCCTGCCGGCCACACCCAATGCCACGCCCATTGCTCACAGCCACGCCCATCGCCACACTCACCCCTGCCAGCCACACCCACTGCCACGCCCATCTCTAACAGCCACGCCCACTGCCACACCCACCTCTGGCAGCCACACCCACTGTCACACCCACTGCCATGCCCACTGCAACAGCCACGCCCATCGCTCACAACCACGCCCACTCCCCCCATTTTAAACTCCCCCAAAGCGCTGCCCCCCCACCCCTGAGCTCCCCCGTGGGTGGGGGCTGAGGGGGGAGGTGTCCCTGGGGGTCTCTGGGTGCCCATGGGGGTCCCTGGGGGTCCCTGGGTGCTGGATGGGGGTCCCTGGGGGTCCCTGGGTGCCCATGGGGGTCCCTGGGTGCTGGGTGGGGGTCCCTGGGTGCCCATGGGGGTCCCTGGGTGCTGGGTGGGGGTCCCTGGGGGTCCCTGGGTGCTGGGTGGGGGTCCCTGGGTGCTGGGTGGGGGTCCCTGGGGGTCCCTGGGTGCTGGGTGGGGGGCCCTGGGTGCTGGGTGGGGGGTCCCTGGGGGTCCCTGGGTGCTGAGGGGGGTCCCTGGGGGTCCCTGGGTGCCCATGGGGGTCCCTGGGTGCTGGTGGGGGTCCCTGAGTGCTGGGTGGGGGTCCCTGGGGGTCCCTGGGTGCCCATGGGGGTCCCTGGGTGCTGAGGGGGGTCCCTGGGTGCTGGGTGGGAGTCCCTGGGTGCCCATGGGGGTCCCTGGGGGTCCCTGGGTGCCCATGGGGGTCCCTGGGTGCTGGGTGGGGGTCCCTGGGTGCCCATGGGGGTCCCTGGGTGCTGGGTGGGGTCCCTGGGGGTCCCTGGGTGCTGGGTGGGGGTCCCTGGGTGCTGGGTGGGGGTCTCTGGGTGCTGAGGGGGCGGCAGGGCCGAGGCCCCCCCGGGGGCAGAGCCCCACCCTGTCCCAGCAGGGGAACCCCGAGGAGATTGACCTGGGAGAGGAGGAGGGGGACGAGCCCGACGGTACCGGGGGGACACGGGGGGGACACTGGGGACATTGGGGGGACAATGGGGACATTGGGGACACTGGGGACATTGGGGACAGGAGAACAGGGCAGGGACAGCAGGGACACGGGGACATGGTGGGGACAATGGGGACAGTGGGGGGACATTGGGAGCACTGGGGGACATTGGGGACACGGAGTGGGACAACAGGGACACAGGGACACGGAGGATAGTGGGGGGACATTGGGGACACTGGGGGGAGATGGGGACAATGGGGACGGGGACACTGGAGACACTGAGGGGACACTGGGGACTTTGGGGGGACATTGGGGACACTGGGACAGCCGGGGACAACAGGGACACGGGGACACTGGGGGACAGTGGGGGGACATGGGGACAATAAGGACAGGGGGGACACTGGGACAGCAGGATAAAGGGGGGACATTGGGGACACTGGGGGGTTCTTGGGACACGGGACAGGGGGACAATGGGGGACACTGGGACAGCAGGGACACCGGGACATTGGGGACTTTGGGGGGACATTGAGGGCACTGGGGACACGAGGACATTGGGGACATGGGGACAGGGTGGGGACAACAGGGACATTGGGGGGACAGCGGGGACATTGGGACATTGGGGACATTGGGGGGACATCGGGACAATGAGGATGGGGGACAATGGGGACACTGAGGGGACATTGGGGACACTGGGACATTGTGGGGACATTGGGGACATGGGGACAGGGGGACACTGGGGGGACATTGGGGGCACTGGGACCAGGGGTCTCACAGTGCT
>JAJNNQ010000164.1:0-21974 GCA_027886175.1 Phylloscopus collybita | reverse complement strand
GGTTCCCAGTGATCCCAGTGCCACCAGTAACGGCTCCAGTGCTCCCAGTATGGAGCATCACTGCTGTCCCCATCATTCCCAGTCCCTCCCAGTCCCTCCCAGTGCTCCCAGTGCTCCCAGTATGGAGCGACACCAGTGTCCCCACCCCTCCCAGTCCCTCCCAGTTCCCTCCCAGTCCCACCGCCGCCATTCCGCGCTCGCTCCCCGTGACGTCACCGTCCTTGTCGTCACCTGCTGTCCGTCCAAGATGGCGGCCGGGTTGCTGGCGGCGCCGGCGGCCTTGGTGCCGGTTCCGGTGCCGGTTCCGGTGCCGGTGCCGGTGCCGTGGGTGGCCTGGTGGCGCCGCAGGTTGTAGCCGTTCTTGAACTCCTTGGCGCAGAGCCCGCAGACGTAGGGGGCGCCCTTCGGCTTGCGCGGCGGTGACGTCAGCGGTGACGTCACGGCCGGCGGCGATGACGTCATCGTCGTCGTCATCCCCCCCCGCCGCCGATGATGACGTCACGGAGGCGGCGCCGTCCGGTTTCAGGGGGGAGGGGTCGATGGTGGGGGGAGGCGGCGGGGGGGGAGGGGGAGGGGCGGCGGGGGGAGGGGCGGTGGGCTCGGGGGTGGGCGGGGGAGGGGGGAGGGGCAGCAGGTCCACGGGGAGGGGGGAGGGGGAGGGGGGAGGGGGAGGGGCGGCGGCGGCGGCCTGGAACAAGGGGGGGGGAGCGGTATGGACCAGTATGGACCAGTTTGGACCAGTATGGACCAGTAACTGACCAGTCCAGACCAGTATTAACCAGTTCAGACCAGTTCAGACCCTTATGGACCAGTTTTGGACCAGTATGGTCCAGTTTAGACTGGTGACAGATCAGTTCAGACCAGTTCAGACCAGTATGGACCAGTTTGGACCAGTTCGGACCAGTATAGAACAGTTTAAAACTGGTGACACGCCAGTAAGAACCAGTATGGACCAGTTCGGACCGGTTCAGACCAGTATGGACCAGGTCAGACCCTTATGGACCAGTATGGACCAGTATGGACCAGTTCGGACCAGTTCGGACCAGTATGGACCAGTATGGACCAGTTCGGACCAGTTCAGACCAGTATGGACCAGTTTGGACCAGTTCAGACCAGTATAGAACAGTTTAAACTGGTGACACGCCAGTAAGAACCGATATGGACCAGTTCGGACCAATATGGACCAGTTTGGACCGGTTCAGACCAGTATGGACCAACTTAGACCAGTACCAGACCAGTAAGGACCAGTTCAGACCGGTCTGGACCAGTTTAGACTGGCAACAAACCACTGTAAACCAGTATGGACCAATACGGACCAGTACGGACCAGTATGGACCAGTATGGACCAGTATGGACCAGTATGACCCAGTACCGACCAGTACGGACCAGTACGGACCAGTACGGACCAGTATGGACCAGTACAGACCAGTATGGACCAGTACAGGCCAGTACCGACCAGTATGGACCAGTACGCACCAGTCACACCAGTACCAGCCCTCCCAGCGCTCCCAGTGCTCCCAGTACGGAGCCGCCCCCCGCTGGCCCCCGCCCCTCCCAGTCCCTCCCAGTTCCCCCCAGTCCCTCCCAGTTCCCCCCAGTCCGAGCCTCCCTCCCCCCATCCCCCCCCCCCACAACAGCCCCACCCCCCTCCCCCCCCTCCCCCCCCCCTCCAGCGCTCCCAGTCCGATTCCCCCCACCCCTCCCCCACCCCTCCCCCACCCCTCCCCTCCCCCCCCCACCCGGCGGCGCCGCCCCTCCCCCTCCCCCTCCCCTCCCCCCCCCCACCTGGAAGATGAAGCTGCTCCAGTTGGCGGGGTCCATCTCGCGACAGTCGCGACCGAATCGCGACCGAATCGCGGCCGGGGAGGAGGAGGAGGAGGAGGAGGAGGAGGAGGGGGGAGGGGGATGGGTGGGGGATGGGTGGGGGGAGAGGGTGGGGGAGGGGCGGGGGGCTCCGGGGAGGGGGGGGAGGGGGGGGGGAGGGGGAGGGAGAGCGGCGTGAGGGGAGAGGTGGGCGTGGCTTCAATGACGGGCGTGGCCGCCGGCGAGGCGCTGATTGGAGGCGGCGCGCCCGCGGCGGGCGCTGATTGGGCGGGGCGATCGTCGCCACGCCCCCCTCCCCCCCCTCAGGAGGAGCCACGCCCACCGCGGGTTTCCCGCCCTCTCCGCCGCGCCCCGCGCGCCGCAAAATGGAGGCGGCCACGCCCACAAACCCCCCCCCCAGCTCAGGAAAGAAAGGCGCTGATTGGTTGAGCCGCGCCCACTACGCGCGGGGAGCCAATCAGGAGCCAGCGAGGCGGCGGCGCCATGTTGGGGGAGCGTTGTCATGGCGACCGCGGGGCGGGCGTTGATTGGGTGAGACCGGAGGGGGGCAACGAGGCCGCGCCCCCTCGTCAACACCGCCGCGCCTCGCTGCTTAATTCATTATTAATTACTGATTGATTAATTATTAATGGCACGCCCCTCTCCGGGAACGCCCCGCGCTGATTGGACACGCCCCACAATCGACCACGCCCCCGTCCCCCAAGCCCCGCCCACTCCCGCCGTTTTCCCGCCATTTTTCTCCCCCCTCAGGAGCCGCCGCCATTTTGAGCCACCCCCCCCCCCCCACCCTCCCAACCCCAACCGGCGCCAAAATCGCTCAAAATTCCCCCAAAATTCCCTCAAATCCCACCCGGGATTCCCAAAAATCCTCACCGGGATGTCCCAGAAAAGGTTTGTGCTCCCAAAATTTCCCTTTTTCTCCCCAAAACTCCGCCCGGCCTCGCTGTAAGGAGCTGTTGTGAGCCAAAAATCGGCTTTTCGCTCCCCCGAACCGCCTTTTTTACCCCCAAATCCACTTTTGTTTTGCCCCAAAATCCGCCCTCTTCCCCTCAAAATCCACTTTTTTTCCCTTAAAATTTCCCTTTTTTCCCTCAGAATCCACTTTTACCCCTCAAAATCCACCTTTTCCCCCTCACAATCCACCTTTCTACCCCTCAGAATTCCTCCTTTTCCCCTCAAAATCCACCCTCTTCTCCACAAAATCCACCCTTTCCCCTCAAAATTTCCCTTTTCCCCCTCAAAATCCATCCTTTCCCCCTCAAACCCCACTTTTTACCCCTCAAAATCCACCTTTACCCTCAAAATCCCCTTTTTGCCTCTCAAAATTTCCCTTTTCCCGTCAAAATTCCCCTTTTTCCCCCTCAAAATTTCCCTTTTCCCCTCAAAATTCCCCTTTTTCCCCTCAAAATCCACCTTTTCCCCTCAGAATCCACTTTTTTCCCCTCTAAATTCACCTTTTTCTCCTCAAAACACACTTTTCCCCCTCAAAATTTACCTTTTTCCCCTCAAAATTCCCCTTTTCCCCTCAAAATCCCATTTTTCCCCCCCAAAAACCCCGCTTTTTACCCCAAAATTCCCCGGTTTTTTTCCCAAAAATCCACCTTTTTTTTTTTTTTTTTTTTTTTTTTGCCTCCGGATGGGAAATATTTTTTTTTATTTTTCTCTGCCAAAAATTCACCTTTTTCCTCCCCAAAATCCCCGGGAAACTCCGCGATTTTTCTGGAATGTTCCGGGGGGGTGGGGGGGGGTGTGTCAGTCAAGCCCAGGGGAGGAGCCTGCGCCGAAGCTCCGCCCACAGCAGCTGTCGCTCACGCCTGGCCCCGCCCAGCGCCCCGCGGTTCTCGGCCGCTCTCCGCGCCAGGTACGGGATCGTCACCTCGGGGGGGCCCAGGGGCACCGACTTGTACACCGGGAACCCGGCCGCACCTGCCGGGACACACCTGGGCTCACCTGGGACTCACCTGGGGAACTGGGGGGATTTTTTGGGGATTTTTGGGGATTTTTTGGGATTTTTTGGGGGGATTTTTTGGGGATTTTTGGGGGATTTGTACACTGGGAACCTGCCCACACCTGTGGGGACACACCTGGGACTCACCTGGGCTCACCTGGGGAACTTGGGGATTTTTGGGGATTTTTTGGGAGATTTTTGGGGATTTTTTTGGGATTTTTTGGGATTTTTTGGGGGATTTTTTGGGGGATTTGTACACCGGGAACCCGCCTGCACCTGCCGGAACACACCTGGGCTCACCTGGGACTCACCTGGGCTCACCTGGGGAACTGGGGGGATTTTTGGGGATTTTTTGGGATTTTTTTGGGGGATTTTTTGGGGGATTTGTACACCGGGAACCCGGCCGCACCTGTGCAGACACACCTGGGGCTCACCTGGGGAACTTGGGGATTTTTGGGGATTTTTTGGGATTTTTTTTAAATTTTTTGGGGGATTTTTTTGGGTTTTTTTGGGGATTTTTTGGGGGATTTGTACACCGGGAACCCGGCCGCACCTGCCGGGACACACCTGCGCTCACCTGGGACTCACCTGGGACTCACCTGGGACTCACCTGGGCGAACTTGGGGATTTCTTGGGATTTTTTGGGATTTTTTGGGGGGGATTTTTGGGGATTTTTTTTAATTTTTGGGGGATTTTTTGGGGGGATTTTTTTGGGGGATTTTTGGGGGAACTTTTTGGGGTTTTTTTTTGGGATTTTTTTTTAATTTTGGGGGGATTTTGGGGGGGATTTTTGGGGATTTTTTTGGGATTTATTTTAATTTTTTTGGGATTTTGGGGGAATTTTATGGGGAATTTTTTGGGGAATTTTTTTTTATTATTTTTGGGGGATTTTTTGGATTTTTTGGGGGGATTTATTTTATTTTTGGGATTTTTTGGGGGGATTTTTTGGGATTTTTTGGCGGATTGAGTTGGTCACTCGGGTCACTCAGGGGTCACTCAGTGCTCACTCCGGGGTCACTCCGGGGTCACTCCGGGGTCACTCGGGTCACTCAGGGTCACTCAGGGGTCAGTTGGTCACTCAGGGCTCACTCAGGGGTCACTCAGGGGTCACTCAGGGTCACTCAGGGGTCACTCAGGGGTCACTCAGGGGTCACTCAGGGGTCACTCAGTGCTCACTCAGGGGTCACTCAGGGTCACTCCGG
This sequence comes from Phylloscopus collybita, assembly GCA_027886175.1. Lineage (NCBI taxonomy): Eukaryota > Metazoa > Chordata > Aves > Passeriformes > Phylloscopidae > Phylloscopus > Phylloscopus collybita. Next base: position 17,000 of record JAJNNQ010000164.1, on the reverse strand, counting down.
GGTCACTCAGGGGTCACTCAGGGGTCACTCAGTGGTCACTCCGGGGTCACTCAGGGGTCACTCAGTGGTCACTCAGGGGTCACTCCGGGGTCACTCAGCGGTCACTCCGGGGTCACTCCGGGGTCACTCCGGGGTCACTCCGGGGTCACTCAGGGGTCACTCCGGGGTCACTCAGTGGTCACTCCGGGGTCACTCCGGGGTCACTCAGGGGTCACTCCGGGGTCACTCATGGGTCACTCCGGGGTCACTCCGGGGTCACTCCGGGGTCACTCAGGGGTCACTCAGAGGTCACTCCGGGGTCACTCAGAGGTCACTCCGGGGTCACTCAGGGGTCACTCCGGGGTCACTCAGGGGTCACTCAGGGTCACTCCGGGGTCACTCAGGGGTCACTCCGGGGTCACTCAGGGGTCACTCAGAGGTCACTCAATGGTCACTCAGTGCTCACTCAGGGGTCACTCCGGGGTCACTCCGGGGTCACTCAGGGGTCACTCATGGGTCACTCCGGGGTCAGTTGGTCACTCAGGGGTCACTCAGTGGTCACTCAGTTGATCACTCAGTGCTCACTCAGAGGTCACTCAGGGGTCACTCCGGGGTCACTCAGGGTCACTCAGGGTCACTCCGGGGTCACTCCGGGGTCACTCAGTGCTCACTCAGGGGTCACTCAGGGGTCAGTTGATCACTCAGGGGTCAGTTGATCACTCCGGGGTCACTCCGGGGTCACTCAGAGGTCACTCCGGGGTCACTCAGAGGTCACTCAGGGGTCACTCCGGGGTCACTCCGGGGTCACTCCGGGGTCACTCCGGGGTCACTCCAGGGTCACTCCGGGGTCACTCCGGGGTCACTCAGGGTCACTCACCCAGGGCCAGGCTCAGGTGCTCCCCCATCCCCTGGAGCTGCGCGAAGCCAACCGAGCCCCGGGGGCAGCCCCGGCACCCTGGGGACATTTTGGGGACATTTTGGGGCATTTTGGGACATTTTGGGGACATTTTGGGGACATTTGGGGACACAGGCCCCGCCCCCTGCCCTGGGCCTGAGGGCTGCCCCCAAAAATTCCCAAAAACGGCCCCAAAATTGGCCCAAAATGAACGAAAAAAACCCCAAATTGACCCCAAAAATCAGCCCAAAATTAACGGAAAAAATGACCAAAATTAACCCCAAAATTAACCCAAAAAACCCTCCAAAATTAACCCCAAAAATCAGCCCGAAATGAACCAAAAATGACCAAAAAATCCGAAAAAAACCCCAAAAAATCCCCAAAAAATCTCCAAAAAATCCCCAAAAAATCCCCCCAAAAATCCAAATAAAATCCCCAAAAATCCCCAAAAAATCCCCCAAAAAATCCAAATAAAATCCGAAAAAAATCCCCAAAAAAATCCCAAAAAAATCCCAAAAAAATCCCCTAAAACTCCAAATAAAGTCCCCAAAAATCCCCAAAAACTCCCAAAAAAATCCCCCAAAAATCCAAATAAAATCCCCAAAAAAATCCCAAAAAATCCAAAAATAATCGCCAATAAATCCAAATAAAATCCCCAAAAATCCTCAAAAAATCCAAATAAAATCCCAAAAAATCCCCCAAAAATCCAAATAAAATCCCCAAAAATCCCCAAAAAATCCAAATAAAATCCCCAAAAAATCCCCAAAAAATCCAAATAAAATCCCCTAAAAAATCCAAATAAAATCCCAAAAAATCCAAATAAAATCCCCCAAAAAATCCCAAAACATCCCCAAAAAATCCCCTAAAAATCCCCAAAAAATCCCCAAAAAATCCAAATAAAATCCCAAAAAAAATCCAAATAAAATCCCAAAAAATCCAAATAAAATCCCCAAAAAAATCCCAGAAAATCCCCAAAAAAATCCAAAAAAATCCCCCAAAAAATCCCAGAAAATCCCCAAAAAATCCCAATAAAATCCCCCCGAAACCCCCCAAATTTTCTTGCCCGAATCCCCCCGAACTCCCCCCGGACTCACCTGTGCAGGGCGTGCAGGGCGGAGCTCTCGTTGTGCGTGGCCACCAGCAGGGCGAGGCGGGAGCCCGGCCGGGCGGCGGCCGCCAGCAGCAGCTCCAGGCACCGCTGGTAACTGAGGGAGCCCAAAGTTCCCCAAAATCACCCCAAAATCACCCAAAAATCACCCAAAATTCACCCCAAAATCGGCCCCAAAATCACCCAAAAATCAGCCCAAAATCGGCCCCAAAATCACCCAAAAATCAGCCCAAAATCGGCCCCAAAATCAGCTCAAAATTCTCCCAAAATCACCCAAAATCAGCCCCAAAATTCCCTCAAAATCCACCCAAAATCGGCCCCAAAATCGGCCCCAAAATCACCCAAAAAATCAGCCCAAAATCGGCCCCAAAATCAGCTCAAAATTCTCCCAAAATCACCCAAAATCACCCCAAAATTCCCTCAAAATCCACCCCAAATCACCCCAAATCGGCCCCAAAATCGGCCCCAAAATCACCCAAAAATCAGCCCAAAATCGGTCCCAAAATCACCCAAAAATCAGCCCAAAATCGGTCCCAAAATCACCCAAAAATCAGCCCAAAATCAGTCCCAAAATCAGCTCAAAATTCTCCCAAAATCACCCCAAAATCGGCCCCAAAATCACCCAAATTCGGCCCAAAATCGGCCCCAAAATCAGCCCAAAATCGGCCCCAAAATCAGCTCAAAATTCTCCCAAAATCACCCAAAATCACCCAAAAATTCGCCCCAAAATTGCGAAAAATGAGCCCAAAATTCACCCAAAATCAGCCCAAAAATCAGCTCAAAACCCACCCAGAACTGACCCAAAATCCCCCAAAATTCCACAAAATTCACCCCCAAATTCTCCCAAAATCCACCCCAAATCCCCCAAAATCGGTCTAAAGTCGGTCCCAAAATCAGCCCCAAAATTGGCTCCAAAATTCCCCCCAAATCCCCCAAAATCAGCCCCAAAATCGCCTAAATTCAGCCCCAAAATTCCCCCAAATCCACCCAAAATCGGCCCCAAAATTCCCCCAAAATCCCCAAAAATCGGCCCCAAAATCCACTTAAAACTGACCCAAAAATTCACCTGAAAAGGACAAAAAATTCTCACAAAATTCTTCCAAAATTCCCCCAAATTCCCCCAAAATTCCCCCAAAAATTCTCCCAAAATTCCCCCAAATTCTCTCAAAATTCTCCCCAAATTCCCCCAAATTCACCAAAAATTCACCCAAAAATCACCCAAAATTTACCCAAAATCGGCCAAAATTCCCCCAAAATCCCCCCCCCCGTCGCCGCCCCTCCCCCACCCCACCTGGCCGAGGTCTCCTCAGGTGAGTCCCAGGTGGGGGCGGGGCCTCCCCGGGCCCGGGCCCGCCCCCGCTCCTGCTCCAGGTAAGCCCCGCGCACCAACTTCACCCCGCAGCTGAGGCCGGCCACGCCCACCTGGCGCAGGTGAGCGCGCAGGTGAGCCTCGGTGTGCTGGGGGAGGGGGCACAGGTGAGCTCAGGTGTGCCACAGGTGAGCTCAGGTGTGTCAAAGGTGAGCTCAGGTGAGCCCAGGTGTGTCACAGGTGAGCTCAGGTGTGGCACAGGTGAGCTCAGGTGTGCACAGGTGAGCTCAGGTGTGTCACAGGTGAGCTCAGGTGAGCCCAGGTGTGTCACAGGTGAGCTCAGGTGTGGCACAGGTGTGTCACAGGTGAGCTCAGGTGTGTCACAGGTGAGCTCAGGTGTGTCTCAGGTGTGCACAGGTGAGCTCAGGTGTGCACAGGTGAGCTCAGGTGTGGCACAGGTGAGCTCAGGTGTGCCAAAGGTGAGCTCAGGTGTGCACAGGTGAGCCCAGGTGTGTCACAGGTGAGCTCAGGTGAGCCCAGGTGTGTCACAGGTGAGCTCAGGTGTGTCACAGGTGAGCTCAGGTGAGCCCAGGTGTGTCACAGGTGAGCTCAGGTGTGTCACAGGTGAGCTCAGGTGTGGCACAGGTGAGCTCAGGTGTGCACAGGTGTGTCACAGGTGAGCTCAGGTGTGGCAGAGGTGAGCTCAGGTGTGCAGAGGTGTGTCACAGGTGAGCTCAGGTGTGGCACAGGTGAGCTCAGGTGTGGCACAGGTGAGCTCAGGTGTGCAGAGGTGTGTCACAGGTGAGCTCAGGTGTGGCAGAGGTGAGCTCAGGTGTGCAGAGGTGTGTCAAAGGTGAGCTCAGGTGTGGCACAGGTGAGCTCAGGTGTGCACAGGTGTGTCACAGGTGAGCTCAGGTGTGGCAGAGGTGAGCTCAGGTGTGCACAGGTGTGTCACAGGTGAGCTCAGGTGTGCACAGGTGAGCTCAGGTGTGTCACAGGTGAGCCCAGGTGTGTCACAGGTGAGCTCAGGTGTGGCACAGGTGAGCTCAGGTGTGCACAGGTGAGCTCAGGTGTGCACAGGTGTGTCACAGGTGAGCTCAGGTGTGGCACAGGTGAGCTCAGGTGTGCACAGGTGTGTCACAGGTGAGCTCAGGTGTGGCACAGGTGAGCTCAGGTGAGCCCAGGTGTGTCACAGGTGAGCTCAGGTGTGCACAGGTGTGTCAAAGGTGAGCTCAGATGTGTCACAGGTGAGCTCAGGTGAGCCCAGGTGTGTCACAGGTGAGCTCAGGTGAGCCCAGGTGTGTCACAGGTGAGCTCAGGTGTGCACAGGTGAGCTCAGGTGTGTCACAGGTGAGCTCAGGTGTGTCAAAGGTGAGCTGAGGTGAGCCCAGGTGTGTCACAGGTGAGCTCAGGTGTGTCACAGGTGAGCCCAGGTGTGTCACAGGTGAGCTCAGGTGTGCACAGGTATGTCACAGGTGAGCTCAGGTGTGCACAGGTGAGCTCAGGTGTGCACAGGTGAGCTGAGGTGTGCACAGGTATGTCACAGGTGAGCTCAGGTGTGCACAGGTGAGCTCAGGTGTGGCACAGGTGAGCTCAGGTGTGCACAGGTGTGTCACAGGTGAGCTCAGGTGTGTCACAGGTGTGTCAAAGGTGAGCTCAGGTGTGCAAAGGTGTGTCACAGGTGAGCTCAGGTGTGTCACAGGTGTGTCACAGGTGTGTCACAGGTGAGCTCAGGTGTGTCACAGGTGAGCCCAGGTGTGTCACAGGTGAGCTCAGGTGTGCACAGGTGAGCTCAGGTGTGGCACAGGTGAGCTCAGGTGAGCCCAGGTGTGTCACAGGTGAGCTCAGGTGTGTCACAGGTGAGCTCAGGTGTGTCACAGGTGAGCTCAGGTGAGCCCAGGTGTGTCACAGGTGAGCCCAGGTGTGTCACAGGTGAGCTCAGGTGTGTCTCAGGTGTGTCAAAGGTGAGCTCAGGTGAGCTCAGGTGTGTCACAGGTGAGCTCAGGTGTGCACAGGTGAGCCCAGGTGTGCACAGGTGAGCCCAGGTGTGTCACAGGTGAGCTCAGTTGTGTCGCAGGTGTGCCCAGGTGAGCTCAGGTGTGCACAGGTCTGTCGCAGGTGAGCTCAGGTGTGTCACAGGTGTGTCAAAGGTGAGCTCAGGTGTGCCAAAGGTGAGCTCAGGTGAGCCCAGGTGTGTCACAGGTGAGCTCAGGTGTGTCACAGGTGTGCCCCGGTGAGCTCAGGTGTGCACAGGTCTGTCACAGGTGTGTCACATGTACCCCCAGGTGTGTCACAGGTGTCCCCAGGTGTGCCCCAGGTGCCCCCAGGTGTCGCTCACCCTCAGGTACGCCTGCCAGGTGCTCCACACCCAGGCCCGGGGCCCCGCCCGGTTGTGCCTCCACATCATCCCCCAGGTGAGGCAGGTGAGGGCGGGGTTCAGGTGCGTCATCTCCGCGTCCACCAGCAGCAGCACGCCCCGGGCCACGGCCGCCTGCGGGGCGGGGCACAGGTGAGCTCAGGTGAGCCCAGGTAACCCCCAGGTGCGTCACAGGTGAGCTCAGGTGAGCCCAGGTAACCCCCAGGTGCGTCACAGGTGAGCTCAGGTGAGCCCAGGTAACCCCCAGGTGTGCCCAGGTGTGCCCAGGTAACCCCCAGGTGCGTCCCCAGGTGTGCCCCTCCCCCCCTCACCTGCGCCACCTCCTCCAGCCGCCCCAGGCCCCGCCCCAGGTGTTCGTTCTCGGCCGGGCTGAGCCAGGTGAGCCGCGGCACCTGCGGCGAGGGGGCGTGGTCACGTTAAAAGGGGGCGTGGCCACGGCAAAAGGGGCGTGGTCACGTTAAAAGGGGGCGTGGTCACGGCAAAAGGGGGCGTGGGGGTTACCTGGCCGCCCAACATGGCCGCCACCTCTTCCGGGTTAAGCCCCGCCCCTTCCGGCTCGGCCAATCGGAGCGAGATTTTCTCCTGAGGGGGGCGTGGCCAGAGAGGGTTTTTACCTGCCCCATAAATCCTGCCCCATAGATCCTCACCTGCCCCACAGATCCTCACCTGCCCCACAGATCCTCACCTGCCCCACAGAACCTTTACCTGCCCCATAAATCCTGCCCCATAGATCCTTTACCTGCCCCACAGATCCTTTACCTGCCCCATAGATCCTTTACCTGCCCCACAGATCCTCACCTGCCCCACAGATCCTTCACCTGCCCCACAGATCCTTTACCTGCCCCATAGATCCTCACCTGCCCCACAGATCCTTTACCTGCCCCACAGATCCTTTACCTGCCCCATAGATCCTTTACCTGCCCCACAGATCCTCACCTGCCCCATAGAACCTTTACCTGCCCCACAGATCCTTTACCTGCCCCACAGATCCTCACCTGCCCCATAGAACCTTTACCTGCCCCACAGATCTTCACCTGCACCATAGAACCTTTACCTGCCCCATAGATCCTTACTTGCCCCATAGATTCTCACCTGCCCCATAGATCCTTTACCTGCCCCACAGATCCTTTACCTGCCCCATAGATCCTTTACCTGCCCCACAGATCCTTTACCTGCCCCATAGATTCTTTACCTGCCCTATAGATTCTTTACCTGCCCCACAGATCCTTTACCTGCCCCATAGATTCTTTACCTGCCCTATAGATCCTGCCCCACATCACTGCCCCACAGACCCTTTACCTGCCCCACAGATCCTTTACCTGCCCCATAGAACCTCACCTGCCCCATAGAACCTTTACCTGCCCCACAGATCCTTTACCTGCCCCACAGAACCTTTACCTGCCCCACAGATCCTTTACCTGCCCCATAGATCCTTTACCTGCCCCAGAGATCCTTTACCTGCCCCACAGATCCTTTACCTGCCCCATAGATCCTTTACCTGCCCCACAGATCCTGCCCTACATCCCACCCAACATCCCTGCCCCATAGATCCTGATCCTGCCCCATAAATCCTCACCTGCCCCATAGATCCTGCCCCACAGATCCTTTACCTGCCCCATAGATCCTGCCCCACACCACTGCCCCACAGACCCTTTACCTGCCCCATAGAACCTTTACCTGCCCCACAGACCCTTTACCTGCCCCACAGATCCTTTACCTGCCCCACAGATCCTGCCCCACAGACCCTTTACCTGCCCCATAGATTCTTTCCCTTCCCCATAGATCCTGCCCCACACCACTGCCCCATAGACCCTTTACCTGCCCCACAGACCCTTTACCTGCCCCATAGATCCTGCCCCATAGATCCTGCCCCACATCCCACCCCACATCCTGCCCCCCAGCCCGCCGTGCCCCACTCACGCAGAGGCTCTCGCGCAGCAGCGCCGTCACCTTGAGCTGCATGGCGGGCTCGGGGCCCGAGGCGGCCGCCAGCCCCACACATTCCAGCGCCGCCCCACGGTTCTGCTCGAACCAGGCCTCGCTGCCCCACACGGCACGGCCCCACAAGTCACCCCAGAGGCACCGGGGACCCCAGACCCACAAGTGACCCACCAGTGACCCCCTCACCCCATAAGTGATCCTCCCACCCCATAAGTGACCCCAAAACCGCCCCACAAGTGACCCCCCCACCCCATAAGTGACCCCAGAACTGCCCCACAAGTGACCCCCACTCACCCCATAAGTGACCCCAAAGCTGCCCCACAAGTGACCCCCCCCACCCCATAAGTGACCCCAGAACTGCCCCACAAGTGACCTCCTCACCCCATAAGTGACCCCAGAACTGCCCCATAAGTGACCCCCCACCCCATAAGTGACCCCAGAACTGCCCCACAAGTGACCTCCCCCACCCCATAAGTGACTCCCACTCACCCCATAAGTGTCCCCAGAACTGCCCCACAAGTGACCCCCCCACCCCATAAGTGACCCCAGAACTGCCCCACAAGTGACCCCCTCACCTTATAAGTGACCCCAGGACTGCCCCATAAGTGACTCCCCACCCCATAAGTGACCCCAGAACTGCCCCACAAGTGACCTCCCCCACCCCATAAGTGACCCCCACTCACCCCATAAGTGTCCCCAGAACTGCCCCATAAGTGACCCCAGAACTGCCCCATAAGTGACCCCCTCATCCCATAAGTGACCCCCCCACCCCATAAGTGACCCCAGAACTGCCCCACAAGTGACCCCACACCCCATAAGTGACCCCCCCACCCCAAAACCGCCCCACAAGTGACCCCGACTCACCCCTGGCCGTGGGGTCCCTCGCCCTCGATGGGCAGGGCCAGCATGGGGCGCAGGCCGCGGGCCCGGAGCCGCCGGGCCAGTTCCCGCACGGCCTCGGGGCTCCGGCCGACCGCAAACTGTCCCCAGAGGGTGACGGAGAGGAGCGCCCGCCACAGGCGGGGACCCAGCACCCGCCGGGCCGCCCACAGGAACTGCGGGGAGCGAACCGAGGGAGAGGTGGGCGGAGGGGAGGGCAGGGGGGAAAATGGCGGCGGGGCGTGAGGGGAGGGAAGGGCGGGAAACTGTGAGGGGAGGAAATGGCGAGAATCTGTGAGGGGGGAAAATGGAGGGGAACTGTGAGGGGAGAAAATGGAGGGAAACTGTGAGGGGAGAAAATGGAGGGAATCGTGAGGGGAGAAAATGGAGGGAAACTGTGAGGGGAGAAAATGGAGGGAAACTGTGAGGGGAGAAAATGGAGGGAAACTGTGAGGGGAGAAAATGGAGGGAAACTGTGAGGGGAGAAAATGGCGGCAGAGCGTGAGGGGAGAAAATGGCAGGAAATTGTGAGGGGAGGAAAATGGCGGGAAACTGTGAGGGGAGGAAAATGGCGGGAAACTGTGAGGGGAGAAAATGGAGGGAATCGTGAGGGGAGAAAATGGAGGGAAACTGTGAGGGGAGAAAATGGAGGGAAACTGTGAGGGGAGAAAATGGAGGGAAACTGTGAGGGGAGAAAATGGAGGGAATCGTGAGGGGAGAAAATGGAGGGAAACTGTGAGGGGAGAAAATGGAGGGAAACTGTGAGGGGAGAAAATGGAGGGAAATTGTGAGGGGAGGAAAATGGAGGGAAACTGTGAGGGGAAGAAAATGGAGGGAAACTGTGAGGGGAGGAAAATGGCGGGAATCTGTGAGGGGAGGAAATGGCGGGAAACTGAGGGGGGAAAATGGCGGCAGAGCGTGAGGGGAGGAAAGGGCGAGAAATTTTGAGGGGAGGAAAATGGAGGGAAACTGTGAGGGGAGAAGATGGTGGGAAACTGTGAGGGGAGGAAAATGGCGGGAAATTGTGAGGGGAGGAAATGGTGGGAAATTGTGAGGGGAGGAAAATGGAAACTGAGGGGAGAAAATGGCAGGAAACTGTGAGGGGAGGAAAATGGAGGGAAACTGTGAGGGGAGAAAATGGAGGGAAATTGTGAGGGGAGGAAAATGGCGGGAATCTGTGAGGGGAGGAAAATGGAGGGAAACTGTGAGGGGAGAAGATGGTGGGAAACTGTGAGGGGAGGAAATGGCGGGAAACTGTGAGGGGGGAAAATGGAAACTGAGGGGAGAAAATGGCGGGAAATTGTGAGGGGAGAAAATGGTGGGAAACTGTGAGGGGAGGAAAATGGAGGGAAACTGTGAGGGGAGAAAATGGAGGGAAATTGTGAGGGGAGGAAAATGGCGGGAATCTGTGAGGGGAGAAAATGGCGGGAAATTGTGAGGGGGAGAAAATGGAGGGAAATTGTGAGGGGAGGAAAATGGCGGGAATCTGTGAGGGGAGGAAAATGGAGGGAAATTGTGAGGGGAGGAAAGGGCGGGAAAATGTGAGGGGAGAAAATGGCGGGAAATTGTGAGGGGGAGAAAATGGAGGGAAATTGTGAGGGGAGGAAAATGGCGGGAATCTGTGAGGGGAGGAAAATGGAGGGAAACTGTGAGGGGAGGAAAGGGCGGGAAAATGTGAGGGGAGAAAATGGCGGGAAATTGTGAGGGGGAGAAAATGGAGGGAAACTGTGAGGGGGGAAAATGGAGGGAAACTGTGAGGGGAGAAAATGGAGGTGGAGTGTGAGGGGAGAAAATGGCGGGAAACTGTGAGGGGAGGAAAATGGCGGGAAAACGTGAGGGAAAGTAAACGTGGAAAACTGAAGGGAGGAAATGGCAGGAAACTCTGAGGGAAAGTAAGTGATGGGAAACTATGAGGGGAGGAAAAGCAGGGAAACCGTGAGGGGAAGAAAAGCGGGAGCCATGAGGGCAAAAGGGAAATGGAGCAGCCATGAGGGGAGAAAATGGCGGGAATCCATGAGGGGAAGAGAAATGGCGGGAAACCGTGAGGGGAAGAAAATGGAGGCCGAGGGGATGAGGAGAAGAAAAGCCCTGAGGGCAGAAAAAGGAATCAAACTGTGAGGGCACGAGGGAGAAAGGGATAAAATGAGCGCTGAGGGAAGGAAATGAGTGGAGCCATGAGGGCACAGGGAGAAGGGGATGCCCCATTTTGCCCCCGGGGGACACAGCCCAGGAGCCGCCATGACCCTCAGAGCAGCCATGAAGGGGTTTGGGGGTTCACTTGTGGGGTTTGGGGGTGGCTGATGGGGCAGAGACGGGGGGTGGGTTTGGAGATTTAGGGGTCACGGGGCTGGGAGGGGCTTTGGGGGGAATTGGTGGCCGATGGGTCAGGGGTCTCTGGGGGGCAGGGTCCCAGTTTGGGTGGGGGTCCCATTTTGGGTGTGGTTCCCATTTCAGGTGTGGTTCCCATTTTGGGTGGGGTTCCCATTTTGGGTGGGGGTCCCAGTTGGGGTGGGGGTCCCGGTTGGGGTGGGGGTCCCATTTTGGGTGGGGTTCCCATTTCGGGTGTGGTTCTCATTTTGGGTGGGGGTCCCCATTTTGGGTGGGGGTCCCGGTTCAGGTGTGGTTCCCATTTTGGGTGGGGTCCCCATTTTGGGTGGGGGTCCCATTTTGGGTGGGGGTCCCATTTGGGGTGGGGGTCCCCATTTGGGGTGGGGGTCTCTCTGTGGGTCAGGGTCCCCATTTCGGGTGGGGTCCCCATTTCGGGTGGGGTTCCCATTTTGGGTGGGGGTCCCGGTTTGGGTGGGGGTCTCTCTGTGGGTCAGGGTCCCCATTTGGGGTGGGGTCCCCATTTGGGGTGGGGGTCCCGGTTTGGGTGGGGGTCTCTCTGTGGGTCAGGGTCCCCAGTTGGGGTGGGGGTCCCATTTTGGGTGGGGGTCCCATTTTGGGTGGGGGTCCCATTTGGGGTGGGGGTCCCCATTTTGGGTGGGGGTCCCTATTTTGGGTGGGGGTCCCGGTTTGGGTGGGGGTCTCTCTGTGGGTCAGGGTCCCCATTTGGGGTGGGGGTCTCATTTTGGGTGGGGGTCCCGGTTCGGGTGGGGGTCCCATTTCGGGTGGGGTTCCCATTTTGGGTGGGGGTCCTGGTTTGGGTGGGGGTCTCTCTGTGGGTCAGGGTCCCCATTTTGGGTGGGGTTCCCATTTGGGGTGTGGTTCCCATTTCGGGTGGGGGTCCCATTTTGGGTGGGGGTCCCGGTTCAGGTGTGGTTCCCATCTGGGGTGGGGTCCCCATTTCGGGTGGGGTTCCCATTTTGGGTGGGGTTCCCATTTTGGGTGGGGGTCCTGGTTTGGGTGGGGGTCTCTCTGTGGGTCAGGGTCCCCATTTCGGGTGGGGTTCCCATTTTGGGTGGGGTTCCCATTTTGGGTGTGGTTCCCATTTTGGGTGGGGGTCCCGGTTTGGGTGGGGGTCTCTCTGTGGGTCAGGGTTCCCATTTGGGGTGGGGGTCCCAATTCGGGTGTGGTTCCCATTTGGGGTGGGGTCCCCATTTTGGGTGGGGGTCCCGGTTTGGGTGGGGGTCTCCCTGTGGGTCAGGGTCCCCATTTGGGGTGGGGTCCCCATTTGGGGTGGGGTCCCCATTTGGGGTGGGGGTCTCCCTGTGGGTCAGGGTCCCCATTTGGGTGGGGGTCTCACCGCCTCGCCGTCGCGCTGCAGCCGCGGGTGGGAGCAGAGGGCCAACACCAGCAGGCCCCGCAGCAGCTCCCAGCCCCCCAGCGCCGCCAGGGCCCCGCCCTCCCTCACCTGCAGCTGCACCTGCGCCAGCGACCCCTCCCCACCTGCCCGGGCCCCCTGCCCCACTGAGACCCCCATAGATCCCTTCAGGGACCCCCCCGGCCCCATAGATCTGCTCTGCCCCATAGATCCCCCCATAGATCCCCATAGGGACCCTTCCGGCCCCATAGATCCCCTCAGGGACCCTCCCTGCCCCATAGATCTGCTCTGCCCCATAGATCCCCTCAGGGACGCCACCAGCCCCATAGATCCCCTCAGGGACCCCCCCTGCCCCATAAATCCTCTCAGGGACTCCCCCAGCCCCATAGATCTGCTCTGCCCCATAGATCCCCCCATAGATCCCCATAGGGACCCCCCCGGCCCCATAGATCCCCATAGGGACCCCCCCTGCCCCATAAATCCCCTCAAGGACCCCCCCAGCCCCATAGATCTGCTCTGCCCCATAGATCCCCCCATAAATCCCCTCAGGGACCCCCCCTGCCCCATAGATCCCCATAGGGACCCCCCCTGCCCCATAGATCCCCTCAGGACACCCCCCAGCCCTATAAATCCCCTCAAGGACTCCCCCTGCCCCATAGATCCTAATAGGGACCCCCCCAGCCCCATAGATCTGCTCTGCCCCATAGATCCCTCCATAAATCCCCTCAAGGACCCCCCCGGCCCCATAGATCTCCATAGGGACCCCCCCCTGCCCCATAGATCTGCTCTGCCCCATAGATCCCCCCATAAATCCCCTCAGGGGCCCCCCCAGCCCCATAGATCTCAATAGGGACCCCCCCAGCCCCATAGATCTCAATAGGGACCCCCCCAGCCCCATAGATCTGCTCTGCCCCATAGATCCCCTCAGGACCCCCCCCAGCCCCATAGCGGCACCAGGAAGCCCCTGAGGGAGATGGGAGGGGGGGGGAAGGGACGCCTGAATTTATCATTAACGGAGTTAATTAGTGAGGGATTAATGAGGGGCCAAGCCGCCCCTCCCCCCGCCAGCCTGGTCACTCATTAACGAGGTGAGTTTGGTTTTTTTTTTTTAATGAGGAATTAATGACCGAGTGGGAATCGTGATGGGGGAGGGGGTGCTCGTTAGGGAGAGGTGATTAATTAATTAGTTAATTAATTAATCATTAAAAGTAACTAGTGGGTGTTGTCGTTGTTTAATTATTAATCTTACAAAGATGAAATCGGTTTGTTTTTATGGGGGGGAAGGTTATGGGGCAGGTTGTTGATCGATTAATTAATTGATTACCAAGTTATATTTTTATTAATTAATTAGTTAATTACCGAGCGGTGGTTTGAAGTCGTTAATTCCGCTGTTTTAATTGATCTGTTAATTGAGTTTATTGGAAGGGGGGGGTTAATGGGGCAGGACGCACCCTCCCTCCGCTCGCCTTGCCGTTCTTTAATTAGGGATAAGTAATTAATGTAAAAATTGGGGATTTTGGGGGTCCAGAAATCGGGATTTTTAGGTGGAAAAAATCGGGAATTCTGGGTCTAAAAATTCAGGATTTTGGGTCCAAACATTGGGATTTGGGGGTTTAAAAATCGAGGATTTTTAGGTTGAAAAATCGGGAATACTGGGACTAAAAATCGGGATTTTGGGTCCAAAAATTGGGATTTGGGGGTTTAAAAATCGAGGATTTTTAGGTTGAAAAATTGGGAATTCTGGGACTAAAAATTCAGGATTTTGGGTCCAAAAAATTGGGATTTGGGGGTTTAAAAATCGAGGATTTTTAGGTTGAAAAATTGGGAATTCTGGGTCTAAAAATTCAGGATTTTGGGTCCAAAAATCGGATTTGGGGGTTTAAAAATCGGGATTTTTTAGGTGAAAAAATCGGGAATTCTGGGACTAAAAATTGGGGATTTTGGGTCCAAAAATCGGGATTTTGGTTGTAAAAATTGGGGATTTTGGGGTTTAAAAATCGGGATTTTAGGTCAAAAAATCGGGAATTCTGGACTAAAAATCGGGAATTTGGGGGTTTAAAATTTGGGATTTTGGGGGGTTTAAAAATCGGATTTTGGGTCCAAACATTGGGATTTGGGGGTTTAAAATTTGGAATTTTGGGTCTAGAAATCGGCAATCCTGGGTCTAAAAATTCCCTCAAATTTCTGAAAATTCCCAGAAAATTCCAAAAAAATTCCCCCCAAATTCCAGATTCCTCCGATTTGGACCCAAATTCCCTTTTTTTGACCCCCAAATTCCCAATTCTTGGCGGTAAAATTCCCAATTTTTTTTTTTACCCAAATCCCGCCACTTTTGACCCCAAACTCAGGGTGAAAAATTCCCTTTTTTTCCTTTTTTTACCCCAAATTCCCCGATTTCGGGGGATAAAATTCCCAAATTTTGTGGTTAAAGATCCCCCGAACTTTCACCCCAAATTCCCAAATTTTTGGGTTAAAATTCCCAATTTTTTGGCTCCGAATTTCCCAATTCCGGCCTTAAAATCCCCACATTTTTGGTTAAAACCCCCAGGTTTTGGCTAAAATTCCCTATTTGGCTCCAAAATTCCCAATTTTTGGCCCCAAAATTCACAATTTTTGACCCCAAATTCCCAATTTTTCGCCCCAAATCTCCGAATTTATTTTTAAACCCCCAAACCCCCGATTTTTTTTCCCGCCAAAACCCCGATTCCCCGCCAATCCCCGCGAGGGGGCGGGGTTTTCCTCTGAAACCACGCCCCATGACGTCACCGCGGACCTTCGGACTTTGCCCCGCCCCCCGGAAGCGATGGAGGCGCTGCGGTACCGAGGGGGGGGGGAGGGGAGGGGAATTTGGGGAAAAATTTGGGATTTTTGGGGAAATGTGAGGGAATTTTCTGGGGATTTTCGGAAATCTGAGGGAAAATCGGGGGGGATTCGAAGGAATTTGGGGGAAATTTGGGAATTTGAGGGAATTTTGGGGGAATTGGAGGGAATTTTCGGGGATTTGAGGGAATTTTGGGCGATTTTGGGGGGGAGTTTGGGGGAATTTGGGGAAATTCCGGAAATTTGGGGGAATTTTATGGGAATGTGAAGGGAATTTCGGGGAATTTTCCGAGATTTGGGGGGAATTTGAAGGAATTTGGGGGAAATTTGGGGAAATTCAGGAAATTTGGGGGAATTTGGGAAATTTAGGGAATTTTGAGGGAATTTGAGGAAATTTTCTGGGAATTTTGGGCAAATTTCAGGGAATTTGGGGCAAATTTGGGGGGATTTTAAAGGAATTTGGGGGAAATCGAGGGAATTTTGGGGGATTTGAGGGAATTTTTGGGGATTTGGGGGAATTTTGGCGATTTTGGGGGAAATTTGGGGAAATCCGGGAAATCTGGGGGAATTTGAAGAGAATTTCAGGGAATTTTTGGGGAATTTTCCAAGATTTGGGGGGAAATTTGGGATTTTTAGGAGAATTTTGGGGGAATTTTCAGAAATTTGAGGGAATTTGGGGGAAATTTTCGGGGGAAATTTTCTGGGAATTTTCGGGAATTTTTTGGGGGGAGATTTTGGGGGATTTGGTGAAATTTGGGGTCATTTCCGCTGATTTTGGGCTGGATTTTGGCGATTTTGGGGTGGATTTGGGGTTTCTTTTCAAATTTTTTGGGGTGATTTTGGGTCATTTTGGGTGATTTTTGATTTTTTTGGGGGGTTAATTCCGGTGATTTTGGGGTCGATTTTTGGTGATTTTGGGGTTTTATTTTCAATTCTTTTTGGGGTGATTTTGGGCTGATTTTGGGGTGATTTTCTGTTATTTTGGGGTCATTTCGGGGGCATTTTCAATGATTTTGGGGTCGATTTTGGGTTATTTTGGGTTTTATTTTCAATATTTCGGGTGATTTTGGGGTCATTTCGGGTTTATTTTGAGGTGATTTTCAGTGATTTTTGGGTCATTTTTGATGATTTTGGGGTTAATTCCGGTGATTTTGGGGTGGATTTTGCTGATTTTGGGGTCGATTTTGGGTTATTTTGGGTTATTTTGGGTTATTTTGGGTTATTTGGGTTTTATTTTCAATTTTTTCGGCTGATTTTGGGGTCATTTTCAGTGATTTTGGGGTGATTTCCGCCGATTTCGGGGTCGATTTTGCCGATTTTTGGTCATTTTTTGGTCATTTTGGGGTTCTATTTTCAATTTTTTCAGGTGATTTTGGGTGATTTTGGGTGATTTCTGATGATTTTGGGGTGAATTCCGCTGATTTTGGGGTCATTTTCAATGATTTCGGGGTAGATTTTGCCGATTTTTGGTCATTTTTGGGGTTTATTTTCCATTATTTCGGCAAATTTTGGGGTTTATTAAAATTTTTTATTTTTGCCTCTCTCCCCCCTCCCCCCTCCCTATTTGGCCCCGCCCCCTTTTCTGACCCCGCCCCCTTTTCCTGGCCCCTCCCATTTTCTGGCCCCGCCCATTTTCCTGGCCCCTCCCATTTTCCCCCGCCCCATTTTCTGGCTCCGCCCATTTTCTGACCCCTCCATTTTCCTGGCCCCTCCCCCTTTTCTGACCCCGCCCAATTTTCTGGCCCCTCCCATTTTTCTGGCCCCGCCCCTTTTCTGGCCCCGCCCCTTTTCTGGCTCCACCCCTTCCTGTTCCCATTTTCTGACCCCACCCCCTTTTCCTGACCCCGCCCCCTTTTTCTGACCCCACCCCCCCCAGTTCAGTTTCCCGCCTTTTTTGGGGCCCCGCCCCCTCCTCCCCCTCCTCCCCCCGGGGCCGCCCCTCCCCCACCCCGCCCCGCCCCTTCTGGGTCAGCCCCGCCCCCGGGGTGG